>JAPPVO010000029.1:55421440-55686223 GCA_030407325.1 Camellia japonica
TGGTTTCCATTCCCATAAAAAAGGGCAAAATCTGGTATCCTGAAACCTCTTGGGTATTCATGTACCCTGTCTACCCATTCTGGGTATGGTTTCCTGTACACTGGAGTCTGGACCCCCCGAGCCATTGGTCCACACATCTCTCTAACAATGTCAGCAATTTGGTCCCTAGGGACCATATTTTGTGCCTGCTGAACCGCTACTGGAGGGACAAACACAGGATTTGGTGGGCAAACTTGTGCCTGTGGTCCTCTTGGTCCATAAGGTAGTATATTTGGGACTGGTTGTCCCTGTGGTGCAGGTTGCTGTTGGGGGTGTGGGTAACCCCTTTGAGCCTGTCCTGCGAAAGGACCTGCGAAAGGTGCTGGAACATGTGTTGTGTCTCTTCCATTTGTAGGAAAACCTTCCAACCCCCCAGGTATAAGTTCGAATAAGGGATTAGTGAACCCCCTTGTGCCAGGTATGGCTTCGAACATGGGATTTTGAACCATTCTTATGTCATTTTCTTGTACTGGGCCAGATCCACCAAATTGCATGGTTTCACTATTAAGTACTGAGGCATTTTGACCCGCTATAGACCTCGGAATAGGTTCATACCAAGACTGAGGTGATGGCCTTTCATAGTTCTGATTACTAGTTTGACCATTATAATGTCCATTAACTTGCATAGGCTGTTTATCTCTAGCCAATCTTTGCTGAGGGACATTTGAAACTTCCTCCGTATGTCTTGCGTTTGTTAGTTGGTGATTATTCATTCGATCCAAAAAGGATGTTGCCCACCTTTCCATTGTGTTGATTAATTGCTGTCCCATAGCATCTACTAGGCCACCCCCATGGATTTATTGGCATGGAATAGTGGATGGTCCAATTTCTTGGTCTCGTCCAATATTATGAACATGTAGTACTTGTTCTGAAGTGCTAGTCTGTTCGACCATAGGTTCTGATAAAATGGGAGTTTCCACAAGATGTGTTATCACATTATCCTCTGGATTAGGTATCTCTACCTCTCCTTCCACGCCTTCTTTCAAGCGTTCATTTTCTCCTTGTCTTCTACGTCTAGCCATTTCAATTAGTCCCACTGGGCGTGCCAAAAATATATGTTGGCTTTTTGGCTTTCGAAGGTTATTTTTGTAATTGCGAGCGTGCGAGCAAGGATCAATCGGTCCTTACAGAGAATTAATTGCCAACCAATTATCAGACGATTGTGTTTTAGTTCTTTCAGCCTCAATGAAGAGGACTTTTACTGGTGGCTTGATTTAGGAGAATTAAGCAAGATAACAATTAAATGAAGAACAATTGAAGCATTTCATAAAAATAAAAAACTTACAATGATCCAAACTCAGCCTCGTAGAGGTTTACAGCAACAATCTACTACTTGAAACTACTTCTATGAATGAAGTGCAGTGCAAGAATTTAAAGTACAGGAATGTAAAGAACAGGAAATATAAGACTGGAAATGTAAAACGAAGAAGGAAAATAAGTAGAATAAGACTGGTTTTTTGGATCTGAGTCTGGGGGTCTTTTTCTGGGCCTTCTCTGCTATTTATACTTCTCGAGGATGACCATCGAACTGTATTTCCAATCGTCAAACTACTTCTCCATGATCGCTGATCGTGTTGCCTTATAATTAGCTCCACTGTGCCATCACTTGCAGTTAGGCTTCCCTCCTAAATTTGAATTTAAATGTGAGTAACCGTTGAAGCCACATCACCTTGCATCTCTTTGTTGATTCACTGCTACTCAGATCTCGTAATAACCAATACTAACTGCCACGTGTACGATCAGGATCGAAGACTTGAATAGTCTTCTTGTATTACCCTTATTCTGCCACGTGTCCAATTGTAATTGGCTTGTACAAAATATGTAGCCAACGTAATCTAACCATCTTTCTAAATACCTTTAATATTTAAATTGAAAATATAATATTTAAATATTAAAAGTGTTGAGAAAGATTCATTATTATCATCATCACATCACTACTATTTTATTGTCACCACTATTGTTAACATACCAATCATTGTCACTATTGCTTTATTATTACTACCACCTCCATGATCGCTGTAGCCACCGTCAATTTCGCCAAGCCTACTCCACCTCACACAAACACCACCACAATTGCCATGTAATCACTCCCACGGTCTTGTAACTACAAAACCACCATGGCCATAGTCAGTACAACCACTCCACCACTCTACCACACCACCAACCACCACCATATATAGCTATCATACCACTATTACAAATACAAATGATGTAAGAAAAAAATTAATAAATTTCAAAATTTTAAATTTTTTTATATATTGAATAGTTTGATTAATTTCAGCACTAGATTTTAGTAAATATTAAACAACTTTTCATATTAAAAAGTTTTAACATTTTAAATTTTAATTTTATTTAACAACATTTTTACAATGTTTGAAAACCGAGTTAAAAGGGGTTAGAGCAACCCTAACAGATTACCAATTGAGTTTTTATTGCCAAAACTTAACAAGTCCTAAAAAATTTCCCTCTTCAATGGTCTGTTGTATCCTTGTCAAATTTTAGTCATAACAAATATTGTGTCATTTTAATATAAAGTTTTAAATTTGCTAAAATTTAATTACTGACATGTGCCTTTTTTGGATGTTATTTGATACAATAATGCTTGAAGCCTCGAATTTGCCTTGAATTCTAATTTTCATTTTTGGCTGTGCTAGTTTGATTTTTTATTTTTTTATTTTTTTTTCCTCCCTTTTCTTTTCTTTTTGCAAGGGTAGTTATGTGTAAGAGTGTGCTAAAAAACTAGACATCCCACACCAACTCAGTCTGTATGGTTTGATAAGGTGAGTAAGTTAGGTTGAACTAGTTGGGTGATAAAATTGACTGATCAATTAGGCTGCTAGTTAAAATTTGTTAATTTCATATAGTTTTTTATGAGTCCCTACTATATTTTTATTTCAAATCTAATTTCAATTTTTTCGAAATCTTTTTAATTTGAAATAAAAATATAGTAGGGACTCATTAAAAACTATATGAAATTAACAAATTTTAAACAACAGCCTAACTGATCACTCAATTTTATCACCCAATCAATCCACATAAGCTGAGTTGTTGTGTTTTTTTTCTTCTATTTGTTAGACTGTGTTGGTTTGTTTTTATTTTATTTTATTTTATTTTATTTGTTGGGCTGCGTTGGTTTGTTTTTATTTTTATTTTTAAAGGTGGTTATGTGTAGGGGTGTGTCAAAAAATTAGACATTTTGCACCAACTCATCGTACAAAATTATATGGAATTGACAAATTTTAACCAGCAGCTTAATTGATCAGTCAATTAGGTTGGACTGGTTAAGTGATAAAATTAACTGATCAGTTAAACTGTTGGTTAAATTTTATTAATTTCATATAATTTTGTACAATAAGTTGGTGTGAAATGTCTAATTTTTTGGCACATCCCTACACATAACCACCCTTAAAAAAAACCAAAAACCAAAAACCAAAAAAACCAAAAAAAAAAAAAAAAGGAATTCGAGATCTCTAGCATTGCTGTTATTTGATATAACTTATATGAGTTGTTTATAATTTATTTTATTTTGAGAGTACGTGTCAAATTGTTTGATACAATTTCTACTTACAGCTAAATATGCAAAAGGGAAAACTTTACTTTACCTTCCTATGGTTTGGGCCATATGCAATTTACCCTCCCAACGTTTAGAAATTACCACATAACCCCCACATAGTTTATGGACCTGTAGACGCGCCCTGCGTGAGGGCCTCCGTGCTACAGTTCGGACTCGAAAATGTGTCACGGTTCTTAATCTGAACCAAAGAGTCCAAATCCGGCAAATCGTTTTGAGAAAACAGGTTTTTGAAAGAAGTGCCAAACATGGACTGCTTTGCCAAATACAGAGTCGCCACCTAAATATTTTTAATGGGGGATTTAGGAAACCCTGACTCGTTTGCCTAAGGCCACGTGTCCATCATCACCAGAGTTGCCTCGGCTCGGGAACTTGGGTACGATTGGGAAAGGTCAGCTATGAGCACCCCCTCTCGCCCGATCCGAAGATCGGCCTCTACTAACCGTGATATCTCGTTTTGAAAATATTATGCGTTCTTATTCCGGTTATTAGCCTAGAATTACTATGTTATGCGCACAGCAAACAAGTATAGACCAAATCGCCTAAATTGGAACAAAACATTTCATGTTTGTTTTGATGATGGTTTGCTACTCGCAAGTAGGCTAAAGATGCAGGTTTTGCCACCCTCAAGTGGGCTTTAGAAAAGATAGTTTTGCCACTATCTAGTGGGCTTAAAACTCACAGTTTCAATGTATTATTCCAATTTAGGTAATTTGACCTCCATCCACAGGCATTCAAGCAGTTATATCACATAAGCAGCTAGCCTCATGGCAATCATGTTATTATGGCAACACTCACACGCATGCGGTATACTAAAGCATAAAGGCTTACCTAGTACTCCAAGCCAAAACAGAAACTAGTTAGTAATCATATGCATGATCCTAGTTCATGTTAAGATGGCTAATGCAACACATGCAAAATGCAACTATAATAGGCTTGGCTATCCTAAAGATGGCATGTGAAATGCTGTAACTAACAAGTACTCAACTCGGAATTGAAATACAATGCAGTTAGTATGATGCGCCGAGCCCCATGCATGCAAGATAAATGTATGGATGCAAACATGCTATCATACTGTATGCTAATTGAAACATGCCCTAATCTAACCATCGAAAGCTAGTAAATAAAAGGGAAGAAAGACGTGGGGTTGGAAGACATACACACACTCACACACACTTATTATAGAATTGCCCTTGCTCGGAGGGTCCGAATAAATATTACACAACCGAATAAATAACTAACTACTTAATTAATTATTACAGAATTCCTATTTAATTAATAAATTAAACGCAGAAGTAAAATAGCCACAGCCCCGCCTTCAAAATATTTGGATGATGCATGCTTGACTCGTACTGCTCGGAAGCTCGCTGCCATAGCATTGCTGCCTCTGTTTTCACTGCCTAGCTCCTCTAAAAACTACACAAGTCTCAGGACAGATTCTATGCACACTGTGGAACACCACCGGCTGGGAGGAATGGCCACCGGCCACTGATGAAGCTATCGGCCATTCATTGATGGCCGGTTGGCACTGGAGATGGTTGGCCGGCCAAAACTTCCTGCAGAAATCAGTTTTGATAGCAACAGAGGGCAAGCAGTGTATGGCATAGATCTTTCAAGCAAATGTAAGCATGGTCACGCTCCCTATCATGCAATAGACTCAAGGGAGCATGACCCTTGACTCTCGGGCCATCAATTATGCATGATGGCCTAATAAGCCAAGCTTGCAACTTAATGTAAAAATGCATGCAACAAAAGAGATGAGTACTAACACCCTATCATATTGACGTCAAGGGCGTCGGCGACCGAGGACCGAGGCACGTTACATCACTTTGAGTACAAACGCGCCTCAATTCTCATGTTTGGTTTGACACCCCAAACCAAACAATGCAATGTGTGTATGCAAATATGACTCCATTATGCAAAATGCCTCAAGCTAGCAAAGCATGCCAAATGCAAATACCAACCAATCATGCAAATATGCAATGTGCTAGGAGTACAATGTTACAATGCTACCATAGATAGACAACTAAGCAAAATGATAATCATGTAATAATGCATTAACTACAAGGATGTAATAATCACGCAATGTGATGATGATACTACAAGACACAAATGTACAAATTCATGGATTTACACTAGGATGGAGGAACCTCAGCCACACCCCAAAACAGTGGCCAAAGGTACTAAAATGATGGTGCTAACATGCAAGACAAGCATGCAAACCAATGGGCCTAAGACTAGGGCATAAAGGCCAATTTTCAAGCATACCAAAAGAAGGCAAACATGGACATTAGACCCACAAAAATCAGTGTCATGGCATGTTAGAATGAGCCCCAAAACCCACACACATGACATCCCAAATGATTCAAGCAAAGAGGCATACATCAAGACAAAACATGGAGCACAAGACCACCACTCTTCATGACCATGCATGGCATGAACTAAACAACCTAAAACAGAGTTTTAACATGCAAAAAGAGCCCCTAAAACCCAATGATATGGCAGCCTAAGTGACCCTAACAAAAGGCATGCATCAAAGGCAAAAACATGGGGCATAAGAACACATCTATCCAAGACATTGAAAGTGTAACAAAATATAATCATGTGAGTATGAAACATGAACTGAAATGACCTAAGAAGTGATTCCAAATCACTAAAAAAACCTAGCCAATGCATGTTAATGACTCACACACCCGATGTCCACATGCTAGAATGCAAAGGGGGCATACAAAACATAACAAATACTACCAAACCAGCACCCAACAGACCTCAAGCATGGTAAAACATGGCCAAGTACTTCACAAAGTTAGGCCAAAACCTGAGAGTATACTAGGCTAAACACATGGTAGACTTCTAGGCAAAATGGAGAATTACAAAGCAAGTGTATTGTACATGCGAAGGGCCATGAATCCGACCAAAAACAGAGGTATGTTATGACCCAACAACACCCAAAAACCTCTGAAATGGTAGTAAAGACAACTACTCATGCATGCTACCATTGTGAGCCAAAAATGTAAAAAAAGAGAGACAAAGGGAGAGGGGTGTCCCTCTCCTATGCAAGACCTCAAAACCCCTTCTTCACCACTGAAAATCCACTGGATTTCAGTGGTGAGAAGGCCAATAGACAAGAGTAACCAAGGCTCAACAAAGAAAGCACAAAAGGGACCAAACAAGGCCTAAGAGGGGGAGGTCGACCCCCAACACCAAAATGACCTTAATGAAACATCTTAAGCATGAAAAAAGAAGACTTTTTTTAGTTATACACAAAGTCTAAAACAATAAGCAAGATAGGCAAAAGTCTAGTGCAAGATTGGGGAATCTAAAGTAAAAAGGTTACCCTTGAAGAACCCTTGATGAACAGCAGGTGCAGCCTCCTTCTTTTGGTCAAAACCAGTCCAAAAACTCAAGAACAAACCCTCCAAGCCTCTCAAGGTCGAAGCAAGGTGTGATGGTGTGTGTCTTAGTGCAAAACTAAGGTCAAAACACACTTTTTAGGCCCCAAAACACACAAAAGAGGAGAGAGAGAGAAATATAGAGAGAGAAGATGTATCTAACAGATATATATGTATAAGCTCTGGTTTTTTGTTCAACATCAACAACCCTTAACAATGGAGGAGGAGAAGTTCTTATATAGGCAATGCAAAAGCTTGAAGCTTCTCAAAGAAGCTAAATAAGAAAGGGGCAAAGGGGGCAAGAAGGTCAAGGCTTCTTGAGGAAGCCATGACAAAGGGTCAAGCTTCCTCAAGAAGCTTGACCAAGGGTTCAACCTTCTAGAAGGAAAAAGGGTGCAAAGGCTCAAAACAGCCACATCATGCACGGGGGAGAGTGCTGGTGTATTCCAGTTGGCACAGCTGGCATACACCATGCCTGAAGGGTGCAAAAGGGGCATACCGGCCAACAAAAGAGGTCACCGGCCAAACATATGGCCGGCCGGCCACACTAAATGCCGACCGGCCATTGGTATCAAGAAACCATGGCCAGTAGCCTCAAAACATGGCCGGTGGCCTCAAGCTACGGCCGGTGGGTGTCAGGGGTAGCTAACAAGCTACTCTATATCCTCAAAAATAAAAACACAAGTGTTTGGTGCAAAACCGAACACAGAACAGTTGAGTTGAGAGGTCCTGAGGCAAGGCGCGTGGCCGAGACCTCCGGGAACTCAAAACGAAACACGAACATGAGTAATCACCGAGTGTTGCAGCGGTGACGTCCAAGTCTTGAGGACGGTCAAATATGGGGTGTCTACAGTTGCCCCTCTTTGACAGAACTCGAAAGTCATAACAATGACGGGAGTGAGTGTCAAAGCCCAAAGACGACCCATTGTTGACAAGGCCGAAGACTTAGACAAAGCATGCAAGACAAACAAGATATGCGCCCGAAGGCAGGGGCAACAATGCAAGACAATGCACAAAGCCGAACATAATTTATGATCATGCAAAGAAAGCTGTAACGAAGCATAACATGCGACAGTTTTAAGCTAGCATACACAAATCCAACTACATTACAATGCAGAAGGGATGTAAGAGAATTATGCAATTCTCGCTACGTTTCACGCGGAGAGGACAATACCTGTGTGGTTCGTCTGGTTGCGCCAGCCTCAAATAAAGCGTACATACAATATCGTGCTTGCAAAAGAAAGCAACTTAACAGGTACAATATTGTTAGCGACCTGTATATCAATGCAATTGAAAGTGCGTGACGACGCAAAGCAAGTGGAAAGCATAACAATGCTGTGAAGGCACAAACACATGTAAGTAAAATATACGCGACAACGTATACAATGTGTATAAAATGAACTTGGACACATGTAAGTAAAGCAATGCACGTATGCAAGCAATGTGTATAGAAACTTGAAAGTGAACACATGTAAGTAAAGCAATGCATGCATGCACGCACGCAATGTGTATAAAAACTTGAAATTGAACACATGTAAGTAAAGCAATGCACGCATGCAAGCAATGTGTATAAAGGAGATTTGAAATTGAACACATGTAAGTAAAAGCAATGCACGTATGCACACAATGTGTATAGAAACTTGAAATTGAACACATGTAAGTAAAGCAATGCACGTATGCACGTAATGTGTATAGAAACTTTGAAATTGAACACATGTAAGTAAAGCAATGCACACATGCAAGTAATGTGTATAGAAACTTGAAATTGAACACATGTAAGTAAAGCAGTGCACGTATGCACGCAATGTGTATAGAAACTTTGAAATTGAACACATGTAAGTAAAGCAATGCACGCATGCAAGCAATGTGTATAGAAACTTGAAATTGAACACATGTAAGTAAAGCAATGTGTATAGAAACTTGAAATTGAACACATGTAAGTAAAGCAATGCACGCATGCAAGCAATGTGTATAGAAACTTAAAATTGAACATATGTAAGTAAAGCAATGCACGCATGCACGCAATGTGTATAGAAACTTGAAATTGAACACATGTAAGTAAAGCAATGCACGCATGCAAGCAATGTGTATAGAAACTTGAAATTGAACACATGTAAGTAAAGCAATGCACGTATGCACGCAATGTGTATAGAAACTTGAAATTGAACACATGTAAGTAAAGCAACGCACGCATGCACGCAATGTGTATAGAAACTTGAAATTGAACACATGTAAGTAAAGCAATGCACGCATGCAAGCAATGTGTATAGAAACTTGAAATTGAACACATGTAAGTAAAGCAATGCACGCATGCAAGCAATGTGTATAGAAACTTGAAATTGAACACATGTAAGTAAAGCAATGCACGTATGCACGCAATGTGTATAGAAACTTGAAATTGAACACATGTAAGTAAAGCAATGAACGTATGCACGCAATGTGTATAAAAAACTTGAAGCATAGTAAAGACGAGCTATTCATGATGTTGAAATGCAAAGTACTGCAACACAGTATGATTGAAGGGATTCGTGAAGTTCACAAGATACATAAAGGATACGGGAGGGGATGTTTCTCGTACGTACGGAGCATCGTTCATAGAAAACACAACTTGAGGTCAACTCGGAGGTCTATGAATGTTTCGAAGGTGTACTTCCTTGCACTGCCTCGAGAGATGCCGAACCATACAATTGATCCAAACAAGGACGCGAGAGATGTATTGACCACAAGGGAGGGGTTACCGGCATCAATCCTGATACTTTGCTGCCTTGCTCCTTCTTTTTGCTTTACTTTCCTTTTTACTAGTAGTTTAAGCACATTGCACTGCCTTAGGCAGGTTTTACTTTTTCTCAAAACTGCATATTTTTGCAAAGCATATGATGGGAATGAAACTGCTATTTTGTTCAAAAAGGTGTTGCATTTGTACGTCTTATGATCACATCGCGTGACATCCCATAACAGTGTGAATGAAATTCGTTTGAAAATAGAGCATTCGCGTCGTAATAATCAGGTAGTGAACCAATTTACAACTCGATAAGCAAAACAGAGAGACTCGATATAACCAACCAAGCGTGAGTACAACTCGATAAGCAAATTAAAGACTTGAAAAGAGTGACATACAACTCGATAAGCACATGTACAACAACTCGATAAGCAAATAGGCGTGAGCCGCAAGAATCAATCACCGGAGGCATTGGAGGTGATGGAATTCCCCAATCCTCAGCATGAAACAGCTCAGAGAACAAGGAGGAAGACCACCGGCCAGAGATAAAGGCCATCGGCCGTGAGAAATGGCCATCGGCCAGCAACTTTGATCAATCGGCCAAAAGTGGTGGCCGGTCGGCACTATATTTGGCCGGCCGCCATGAATTGTCAAAACCAGCAAAATGCTGATATCTGTCCTCCACTCAACCTTATCTTCTACAAAAAGGTCTCAGCTTCGTGGTTCTTCTCAATTCAACACTGATTTGCTCCAAATAGAAGCGCTTCTTGCCCAAAATCTTACAACTTGGATTAACAACTTGGATGGCTCGGAAAAGCTGAATTTCTGGGGCTTCGGCATAAACGCACTATTCACTCTGAGTCGTACTCCGCTGCACCTTCCGTTTCTCCATGCCACGGCGAGGTTTTGGAATCCGGTGACACACGTCTTTAGCTTTAGCGGGCAAGAGGTGTGTCCCACCTTTGAAGATTTCCGAGCTTTAATGGAGTCCGGGCGCAACGAAGAGATCTTGCCCCAACTTCGTTTTGGCTATGCCCAAGCCTTAGGACAAATATGTGGGCTCTCAATACCCAATGCTCGTTCTTTGATTTGTGATGGAATGTGGATGTTCCGAGTTTGATTTGCCGTTTCTGAGCCGGCGACCGCGGTGACCATCATTGGCAAGGCTTCCGGTGGCACGCCCTTTGTTTATGCATGCTGTCTTATTTTTTGTTTGCCTCAGGCTCCGGAGGATCCAGTGTCCGGTTGATCGAGGTTGCCCAAGGCTTGAAGGAGGGCAAGAGCTACATTGCCATGACTCTGGCTGAGACGTTGATGGGCTTAGACGTCTTTTATCGTCGAGAGACGACCAGATTTGCGGGTAGTCCACTACTGCTGCAGGTAATGTTTCCCACCCAATCTCACATATGTATTGCTTACATCACTCGGCTCTCAAACTCGTTTTTTTTTTTTTTTTTTTTTCACAAAACCCTTTCCTCACTTTTCCTCTCATCGTACACCTCTCTATTCTTTATTCTCTCATTTTTCATCCCTTCCCAGGTGTGGTTGATGGACAAGTTGCAGGTTGTGGACTCTTGCCCAATATACTCAGCCCGCGGCTACTTCTTCAGACAACGCCTAGTCAACGCCCTTGATGAGGGTTGGTGGTTTGACTGGATGTGTAGCTTGTCCGCGGATCGCATTGCTTGGCGATGTCCTTGGCTTAATCTACCGGCAATGAGCTACAGCATGACCCGCCAACCTGGGATTCAGCTGATTGGCTTGACTCACTGTGTCTTCTATTTTCCGTTTCGGATCCAGCGTCAATTCGGTCATGACCAGACTTGTCCACCAGAGGGGATAGAATATCCAGCTGCATTCCCGATCCGAGGCACACAGCTTGCCCGGTATACAACCACATGGAGGACTAGGGAGCTCCTAGCCCCCGCTCCCACTTTCAGTTGCACTTTGTCTGATGAGTGCTTGGATTGGCTTAATGAAGAGGCACAGGTCGGGCCCAGCTTGGCATCAGAGGCTTCGACCAGCTCTAGGAGGGGGCGCAGGAACACCTGACTTACCTATGCCCCGGATTTATTGCTTTATTAGTACTTTCAAGTTTTCCTTATGAATGTAATAAAAAGCAACTTCAATTTGTATGCAAGAGCAGGAGAACTCTATATTGAAATCAATGAAATTGAAGGTTGTGGTACTGAAAATTTCCCGTTTTGGTCCAGAAATGGTCTTAGTTGTAAAAAGATTAATTTGAACAAAGTCAACTTTTATTAAAACTTTTCAAAACTATTTTTGGTATGGATCAGAACTGGACACGCCTGAGATTTGTCACTGAGATGCACAACCCCGGATCCCAGCAACTGGAAAGTTGCTCCTAGTCTGAATAGTACCACGACACTGCACAGCAACGAAAAGTTGCCCCTAGTTTGAATAGCACTGCACCAGAGATTACAATCAAAGCTTTTGAATACTGAACAGGCCAAGATGACCGAGCTGATCAAATGGACGAAGTTGATCGGGGAAAAGTTTATGGCTGGACTTCAGGATGAAGTTGCCTACGTATCCCAAAGACGGGAATCAAGCCTTACGTAGTTCAGGCTTGGGTTCACTCGAGTATTTTCACTCTCCTTTTGCGCTCTAACTTTTTCCAAGGCCGCCCTTTGTGGGTTTTCAACCTTGCGAGCTCAGTTTTGATAATTTCAAATTTTTCGTGCTCTAAGTTTTGCCTAGGTCGCCCTTTCGGGTTTTCGGCCTAGCGAGCCTCTCAGGGGTAATATTTCTTCAACTTGTCCATGTTGATCGGTTGTGAGAACTCTAGGCCATCTAGGTCCATCAGAACGACAGCTCCACCCGACCAAATAGACTTGATGATGTAGGGGCCGGTCCAATTGGGTCTGAACTTGCCCCTTGGGTCGTGGATGGGAGCTCGGTTGTCCTTAAGTACCAAATCTCCTTCCTTTAAATTCCTGGACTTAACCTTCTTGTTGAAAGCCCGGGCAATTCTGCGCTGATAACCTTGAACATGGTACAGTGCTTTCAATCTCCTCTCGTCAAATAACATGAGTTCCTCAAATCTGCTCTGCTGCCACTCTGCTTCGGCTATCTGGCACTCAGCCAACACTCGCAAAGACGGAACCTCAATTTCGATAGGTAGAACGGCCTCCATCCCATAAACCAAGGAATATGGAGTCGCCCCAGTAGAAGTTCTAATTGAAGTCCGGTAGCCCCACAGAGCAAACGGCAACTTATCTGGCCAATCCCAGTAGGTTTCCACCATCTTCTGCAGTATGTGCTTGATGTTCTTGTTGGCGGCCTCAACCGCTCCATTGGTTTGCGACCGGTATGTGGATGACTTATGAAAAGCCACGTTGTATTTTTCCAACAAGTCAATCACTTCCTTCTTGAAATGGGAACCGTTATCCGAAATGATCTCGTTTGGGACCCCATAACGACAGATGATGTTGTTTCTGATAAACTTCGCGACATGTGAAGCCTTCAACACCGCATAAGATTGGGCCTCAACCCACTTTGTAAAGTAATCTATCGCGACCAAGATGAACTCATGCCCATTCGACCCCTTTGGAGTAACAGCCCCGATCACATCGATTCCCCAAACTGAAAATGGCCATGGCGAAGTCATGTTGTACAGCTTCGACGGCGGGATATTCATGCGGTTTGCATGGATCTGACATTTATGGCATCGTCGAACAAAGTCGATACAATCCTCCTCCATGGTAGACCAGTAGTAACCTTGTCTGAGGATCTTCCGAGCCAACATTACCCCATTCATATGTGCACCGCATTCTCCTCCATGGATGGCCTCCATCAGGCGCTTCGACTCTTCAACTTCTACACACAGCTTATGCATTCCTAGATGACCTTTCTTATACAGCTTACCCCCGCAGACGATGAACTGAACAGCCATTCTTCTGATTGCCCTTTTATCTTTGGCATTTGCCCCTGGTGGATACGTCTCTTTCTCCAAGAAGTTCCAAATGTCGTAATATCAGGGGTTGTCATCCTGAACCTCACCTATGGCAGCAATTGATTCATACGCCGGCATGAACTTCTGGTCAATGATGACGGGACACATCCGGACTCCGAACGGGATG
Organism: Camellia japonica; assembly: GCA_030407325.1. Taxonomy (NCBI): domain Eukaryota; kingdom Viridiplantae; phylum Streptophyta; class Magnoliopsida; order Ericales; family Theaceae; genus Camellia; species Camellia japonica. The sequence continues at coordinate 55,435,265 of JAPPVO010000029.1, forward strand.
TCTATCATGGAAGATAGAGTTGCTAGTGAATCTGCGAACCTGTTGTTCTCTCTTGCTAGATGAGCGAAGTTTAGCTTCTCAAACTGAGGAATTAATAAATCCAAGGTCTGGTGGTACACATTGCGGAATTTGTAAATGTGTACATGTAAGTATAACAGCAAAAATAAAAAACGAACTAACATGCCGTACAAGTTGGCTTAATGATAAAATTTACGCAAATAGGTTGAATTCCAGGGGCGTGGCAAACTTTTGCCAGCCATGTCTAAAAGCCGATACGCCCATATTCCGGCAATTGAATCAATTTGATAAGGACCGTCCCAAATAGGGCCTAATTTACCGTCTGTCGGATTCTTAGTAGCAGGAAGCACTTTCTTGAGGACCAGTTCTCCAGGTGTATAATGACGCAATTGCACACACTGGTTATATGACTTGACGAGCTGCTATTGATACCGTGTCACACACGCAAGAGCGCGATCTCAGCGCTTTTCAATCAAAGTAAAATCGAAAGCCAACATCATGTCATTACACCCCATGTCAAAAACCTTGGATTATAGTGTGGGCAGGCCGATTTCAAGAGGGATAATAGCTTGTGTCCCAAAGCACAAAGCGAATGGCATTTCTCCAATAGACTGCCTCGGAGTGGTGTGATGAGCCCACAACACACTGGGCAACTCTTCAACCCACCTGCATTTGGCCTTTTCCAATCGTTTCTTGATGCCATCCAGGATCACTTTGTTGGAAGCCTCAGCCTGACTGTTGCTTTGTGGATATACCGGCGAGGAAAAGTAGGGCCGGATACCATATGTATTGCATAACTCCCGATAGACCACAATCGAATTGGGTGTCGTTGTCGGATACAAGTGATCTAGGTATGCTGAATCGAGTTATAATGTTTTTCCATACAAAACATTTAACATCGACATCTCGAATATGTGTTAATGCCTCTGCTTCGATCCACTTTGTAAAATAATCTGTTGCGACGATCAGGAATCGCTTGTTCCCTAGAGCTCGCGGTAATGGTCTGACGATATCAAGTCCTCATTAAGCGAATGACTAAGGACTAGTGATGGAATTTAATTCTTCAGCAGGAAAATGAGTTAATGGGAAAAATGTTTGGCATTGTTCGCACTTCTTTACGTAGTTCTCGGCATTTGTTCGCATAGTCGGCCAATAATACCCCTGCGTGACGGCTCGGTGGCCAATGAACGTCCTCCAGAATGGGCACCACAACTACCTTCATGTATTTTGGCCAAGAATTCCTCAACTTTGTCTGCGTGAACACATTTTAGATACGGCCTAGAGAGAGATTTTTTGTAAAGTTTTCCCTGTGGATCCAGATAATATCACAGGGCTTTATTTCACAGCTTGTGGGCTTCTTTCTTATCCGTTGGAAGCTATTCTGAGGAAAGAAATGCACTGATTGGGTCCATCCAACTTGGTCCTAGTTCAATGATGTTAATCCGAGCTGGTTCAAAAAAAATGATGCTCGGCTCTAGGATGAACCCTACTTTGATTGTTCATTTGACTTCTGAGTTAATGGCGGAGGCTAGGCAAGCAAAGGCATCCGCACGCGTGTTCTAATCCCGGGTTATCTAATTCAACTCATGGTGGTCGAATTTTGTGAGTAAGGAATTCGTTGTTTTCATGTAGGCTGTCATGCAGTCATTTTTAGCTGCATATTCCCCTTTTAATTGGTTGATGACTAACTTCGAGTCACAGAAAACATGTAACCGTCGTGCACCAAGATAAAGTGCGTTACGAAGGTCGGTTAGCATTGCTTCATATTCGGCCTCATTATTTGACGCTTCGAAACCCAATTTGACTGCCTACTCGATTTTTGCCCCTTCAGGGATCATGATTACTACGCCTGCCACACTACCACGTTGGTTGGATGATCCGTCACAATACATTTCCCAAATGTCTCCAACATATATTTGCCAGCCAGGTTTAGGTTGAAGGTGGACTTGATCGGTCTTGAAGTCGACATGGCATCCCATGAACTCAGCTACAAAGTCGGCGAGCACCGGTCCCTTCATGGCCATTCTGGGCAAAAACTGGATATCATACTGGCCAAGTTCCAAAGCCCATTTAGAGACTCGCCCTGATGCTTCCGCGCTACAGAGCGCTGACCGGAGAGGGTAGTCCGTTAATACCCCTATGGTATGGGCCTGAAAATAGTGCATTAACTTTCTTGTAGCCACTACGAGAGAAAGGATGAGCTTTTCCAGTGGTAGGTATCGTGTTTCAGCGTCGACCATTGCCTTGCTTACATAGTTAATTGGTCGCTGCTCCCCGAGTTTTTCCTTTAGTAACACAGCGCTGACCGCCCAGTCGGATATCTCCAAATACAAGATGAGCAGATCGTCTGACGATGGGGTTACCAAGAGTGGTACTGAACGAAGATAAGTTTTCAAGCCATCCAGTGCGGCCTGACACTCGAGGGTCCATTCAAATGCTTTGCCTTGACGAAGTGTGTGAAAAAATTGTCGGCAGCGATTTGAGAAACGATTGATAAACCTATTGAGGGCGGCGACCATTCCCATCAACTTCTGAACTTCTTTGACCGACCGAGGGGAGCAGAGTTCTAGAATTACTGTGATCTTCCTCGGGTTGGCCTCTATTCCGCAATGGTTGACAATATAGCCAAGAAACTTGCCGGATCTAATGCCGAATGCACATTTCGAGGAGTTCAGTTTCATCTTGTACTTTTGGAGAATGCCGAAAGTCTCTGCTAAATTAGCTAAATGGGCGTGCTTTTCCTTGGATTTCACCACCATGTCATCGATATATACTTCCATGGTGCGGCCAAGTTGTTCCTTGAACATAGTGGTAACCAGCCTCTAGTAAGTTGCCCCTGCATTCTTCAGTCCGAATGGCATGACCTTGTAGCAATAGGTTCCCCTTAGGGTGAGAAATGTGGTCTTTACTTGATCCTTCGGATGCATGACAATTTGGTGATAACCCCTGTAGGCATCCAAAAAGCTCATGCGTTGATGATGTGCCATTCCGTCCAGAAGTTGGTCGATTCTGGGGAGAGGAAAACAATCCTTTGGACAGGCCTTGTTCAAATATATGAAATCAACACAAACATGCCAAGATCCATTTGTCTTCTTTACAACTACGCTATTAGACAGCCATGTGGGATAAGTTACTTCACAAATTGCCCCGACATCAAGAAATCTGTCAACTTCATCAACAACTGCCGATGCATGCTCCACAACTGATCGCCGACTTTTCTGAATGATTGGTTTGACTTTTGGATCGATGTTTAAACGATGTTGGGCCACGACTGGATCCACCCTCGGCATCTCGTATGGTGTCCACGCAAATACATCGAGGTTACCGAGTAAGAAGGACACCAGCTCGCGTTTGTCCACTTCGTTCAACAAAGTGCCGATCATGAAGAATTTGTCAAGGTTCCCATTGATTTCGATCCGATCAAGGTCTTCAGTTGCCTTTTCGCTGGGGATTTTCCCAATGTCCTCGAGGCTCTCTCGATCCGGTACTTCAATTGAGTTCACTTTCAGTTCCTTCGGCCTCTTTGCAGCAGCAATGAAATAACATGTTTGTGCTGATTTCTGAAAGCCCTGAATTTACTCAATGCCATATTCAATTGGAAAGCGAAGAAGTTGATGGTAGGTTCTTGGCACTGTAAGAAGCTGAATTTTTAAACAACTATTTATCTTTATGTGATTAAATTTCTGTATCTAAATACAGTTGTGGAAATTAAATGATTTAAACAAATAATAACTAAGTTAGTTAGAGGATAGTAGGAAGCAAAACATCTAGTAACTATGTTATATATATACATTGATTCGTATAATGTAAAAAAAAAAAAAAATGTAATCAAATTTTTGGGCAGAGGGATCCGACCACCCTTCTTTCCCAAGGAATGTTGAACAAAAATTCCAATTCATGCTACAGCATGCTTACTGCCACACTCCCAAGGCCTTTCATTGGGCTTTGTTGTGTATGTTATGTACAGTATGAATATGCTCCTCCAACAGCACACAACCTCATTAGGGGGAACAAGCATGCCTATAGGATAGAAATTCAAGCCAATAGGAAACTCTGGTAAAGATAAAATAAAGTAAAATAATAAAATAAACAAATACAATTTAAACACCAATTTCCCTTTCACAATGCCTACGTAAGAACTCCATTTTCAGCCACCTTTAGGAGATACACGACTGAGTAAGGGAAGAAGGGAAAGAGTGGAAAAGAAAAGAAAAAGAGAGGAAGAGGAGGGTACTTGGTGATCACCATTTCAGAACTAGTTTTGAGAATTGTTGGTAAAAGCTTTTGAGGTAAAAATACTCAACCCCTATCCTTCCTTAGACATTTTTCTTAACTAAATCTATATATTAAAAATATGCAAGAGTGTGCATTGATAATACACAAATGCCCAATGCATGTTACATTTGGATAAAATGATAATCTTATGATTATGTGATTTCTGCCCTTCTTGCAAGTATGGATTAAATGGTTACCTACTGATTTTTAAGCAGGAAAGTTCAAGTTTTGATTTTACATCCGACTCTGAGGATTTTAGTGTTGCATTCAATGATAACATATCTCCATGCAAAGACGAACCTATGCCTGATGAACTGATTTCTGCGTCATCAGACCAGAACAAGCCCTGTGGTGTCTCCAATGGAGAGAGATCTAAAGTTGGTCGGAGGAAAAAACAATCTTTAAATGATGAGTTGTCTTATCTATTAGAGTCAAGTCCTGGCCAAGGAGAGTCTGCACTTTATCAGGAAAGAGACATGTAGAAATGTTGGATTACAAAAGGCTGCATGATGCGAGTTCCCTTGCACAACATATATCTCATATCATTAGCATGTTGTCCATAGTCAATGTTTCTGATGATTGACTTTCAAACATTTTTCCTGTCAGTCACTTGTGATATGTACTAATTGTTTGCACTTCAGTAGTGAACATCACAGTACGGCACCATCTTTGTGTTAGCTGACTTTGATGGTCATGGATGTTTACTATGATTTTATTTATTACCTGATGTAGTAGACACCACTTCTGTAGTTGTCCTCAAGTAGGTGTGCACAAAGTAACCAAGGAACCTGCAAACCGAACCAACATGGTTTTCATATGTTGGGCATGGTTTGGTTTTGGGTTCAAAGATCCCATAAGTGATCTGGTCAGTTCAGTTCTTGGTTGGGAATCCGGGTAACTCAAACCGACTTGAGAATCGACCCCATGTATATATTATACACAACATTTGATACTGTATAAATACACTTTATGTTTGATTGTCTCTCTTAATGTCATTGGACTGGGTATCTTCTGAATAGAGCCACCACACTATCATTCCATACTTTGATTGATTTAGAAAACTCTGGGCTTATGAACACATCTTAGTTACCAACAAAATAAATCTTCACATGATGATGTTTTAAGATATTAAAAATGGGAAAAACAAATGTTATCTAGTGTATTTAATTACTTTTTTAGTTATCAACATTTTGGTTTTTATTTATGTTTGTTAGTTGGTGTTTACTAACTCAACATTTATGTGGTCTATTTTGGTTAAGCAATTTGCAAGATCTTGTTACTGTTAACTTTCTTTTGTTCAATTGTTTTGATCCTGACCAATCAAGACTGATGTTAATTGTTAATAATAGTAAGATAGTGAATTAATTCAATATCTGTGATTTATCATTTATGGACCCTTTAATAGTCATTGTACTTGATTCTATCATTTTAAGGATTTAAGCTATAGGGTTATTTGCTATTGCTATTTGATAAATAGGCTTGGAAGAGTGCGATGAGATATGCTACAAGGATCCAGTTTTAAAAGACTGATAGTGGAGTGCTTAAATTGACCGTTCTCCTAGTGCTGCCAGCAACTTAGAGGTTTCTTTTTTTTTTTAATCCTTCAACAGTGTTTTTCTCATACTCTTTGGATTTCACAGGACTGTAATATGTTTGTTAGGAGATATGATTTAACCCCTTTTTCTTTGTCACAAGAGGCTAAAAGTGTTAGACTGGCATTTTATATGAAAATGTTGTAGGAGGTGCTTTAAAATTTGTTTAGAACTACTGAGTGTTAAGAATGCAAAATGTTAATGAGGTCAGTTTATTTGAAAGCATCAGAGGAACACCAAGATTGTAGATTCTTGGAATGTTATAAACTTGAAAGAAACAACAGTTCTGCTTCTCTAAATTGTATCTGTTAAATGTGGTTCATATAAATGAGCATTTTGATAAAGGCACTTCTAAATCATTAACACATATTTCTACCCAGCACTGGAAGCTCACTGTAGAACTTGCTTGATTGTCAGAGCTTCCTCTTTATAGAAACAAGGCACAACTGTTACATTTGACAGATACATAAACCATACTGGTTCACTCAAGACTTTGAAGATTGACATTCCTTTGTATATGAAAATTTCATCATCAGAAACGCATTATAACATGTTAATTCAACAAAAGCTGGTGAGCAGAAAGGACTTCATAAATATGCTTCGGCTAATATTTTACTTCCAACCGATTAATGGTTTGCTTGTGAAAAATAATAACGAAAAAGAAAAATTGCTTCCCTAGGATAAGGTTATCACTATTTATTCAAATATAAAAAATATATTCAGGTTAAAAATATTTATTTTATTAATTTGGTCTCAATTGCTCTTTTTTTTTTTTTTTGCATGCAAGAATGCTTCCATGCTTGTGTAGCTGGCTATGGTTACAAGGTGAGCTTGATTTCAAGGAGTTTAACGTATTGGTTTTGTTTGTCTCATAGTTATGTCAATGTTGAACTTCCATTCAACATGCTTCATAGAATTTCTATTTCAATTTTTCGCTCTACGGGAGATTAGGCTTGTTGGTTCCATAAAAACCCTTATGAGAAGCAACGGAAAGTCTTTTCCTTTGTTACTTACATTGGCTTATCTGGTTTGGATTTCCTTAATGTCTTAGAAAAACATTATTAGGCACATGTTATTCTCAAATTAACTCATGTAGTTCTTCAGGTTACTTAGCCTCCATTATTGGGCTCCCAAAAATTGAGACAAAATTGCGTGTTGTTTTGATGCTTGGCTTATGTAATAATCGAGTCAAGTTTGAGTAGAGAGCTTGGTTTGAATGGGTTCGTAGACACAAAGATATATAAATTAATGTTTATTTTAATAACATATCAAATATATTTGTATATGTTTATTTTATTTATTTATTTATTTATTTATTGTTTATATTTAATATTTGTTCAAATTTTCATATGGTCAAAGTTTGTTTATTGTTTATTGTTTGTTAATTTCTAGTTGGTCATAATAGATAACTTTTTCTTGGACATAATCATGTTGGTTGTTCTTTTGTTTAGTAGAAATCAAACATTGTACACTTAACTTTTTTATGTATATCCCCCTCCTACTTTTCTAGAAAAAGGAAATTTGGCTGTCACGGGGGGCAAAAACGCAAAACAACCCCTAAACCAATGTATGACTGTCACGGGCAGCATCCTTGTGACAAATAGGACCTGAGGCCACAGACAGCATGTAATTTGCACGCGTAGTTTGAGAGTTAGAGTCGAAAACGCCTTGAACTTAGTCGAAAATGGACTTTCGTCATTAACACCACGGCCAATTATTTTAATCTTTTAATAGTTTTCCTTTTCCATTTAGAAGTTTATTCACTTATTAACATTGGTTGTGTGAACTATTTTGTATTGAACACATATGTTTGTGTAATTGGGATCTCTACCACAATTATTTATATACTATTAGAATGTACTCATATGATGTTCTTTGGTAGATTATTTTATTTTTACGTTTTGTTTTTCTTTGTGGTTATTTAAGGAGTTATGAGAAATAATTATTTTGTGAACAAGTAATTTCATTTTTGAGATTGGTTTTAAAAAATATGGTTTCATTTGGGATGTGCTGGCCTGAAATGCAATATTAAAGTGAAAGACTTAGTAATTCAATGTTTGTCATGTTGTAGAAAATTGAAGATCGTGATTCAAACTTAGTCTTAGGAAATTAGGCTTTTAAGCCATCGTTTGGGAAGATGGTTGGGGTGGGTTTGGGGCTAAAACAGCCACAAAAAACAAAATAGGCTTTTTAGTCTAATAAGACAAAACATCACATCCAACCCATAATCATTACATTCCTTCTCTCACAAAAAAGCCAAACAAGCCAACCCACTTCCCAAACCAAGCTTTTTAGCCCTAGGCTAAAATAGCCAAAAAAGCCAAAAAGCCAACCCACTTCCCAAACGAAGCCTAAGTATATCAATTTAGTTAGGAACTTGAATGGATTTGAGCTTATAGAGCATATGTTATTAAATTTTCAGAACTAGCCAAGACATATTATTTTGCTACTACTGAGGTGTATATTTGTTACTGCCAATAAATGGAGTGTATATTGGTTTTGATGCTGATATAGAGTGTGTTTAGTTGTTGTTGCTGATGAATGGAATGTATGCTAGTTCAAGAGATGGCAACTTAGGAGGTGTACATTGGTTTTGTTCCTTCCTATGTTTATTTGTTGTAGTTTTATTATGTTTTTGGTTAGTTGCTCACCAACTGGATATGATTCTTGCATAATAGTGGACCACCTTTGATTCCAATTTCCAAGTTTCATTGAACCATTTTATATGACAATAAAAGTCATTAAAATTGTTTTTAACAATGGCAGGTTCATATGTGTTCATTTCACATGATTCACTTGCCCTCAGTTAGATCAGCTGTTTTTTGTGATTTAGGACAAATGAAAATACAATATTAAAAAAATGTATTTTTGCTAAATTGGTTTATAAAATAAAATTATTTATATATTAGTTTAGATGTAATTGATAATATATTAATGTTTTCCTTTTTATTTTGTTTGCAGATTGGTTTTTGATGACATTTGGAAGCATACTTGCAAATCAAGATCAAGTGTTGATATTTTTTGTGGATTGATACTTAGTTTTACTTGTAAATCAAGATCAAGTGTTATTTTTTTTGCGACTAATACTTAGTTCATTTTGAGATTAGCTGTGATGGTATTTTTGTTATACTTTATGAATTATTATTCAATTTGTTTGATAGATATATTTTGATTTATAATATAAATTGGTTACTGAATTGTTTTGTGGAGTGGTGTATAATAGTTAATGGATTTGTTAGTATATTTGAAGGCTATTAAGATATGAGCAGAGATATTTGTGAAATAATAATTTAAATTGAATTATAAAATATGAAATAATAAGTTTTGTGATGAAATTTATTGCAGCTTATATATGAAAAGTTTTGTTGATTTTATTGTTTTGTGACTAAAATTTTTGTCACGTATACATCTTTTTGTCAGGAAATATATTTTGTCACCCATGTCTAACTTTTGGAGACGAAAAATTTCAACTTTACATCTTACTGTGACGAAATTATTTCCTCATATTCGTCAACTAAAGTTTTATATACGGTACTAATAATTATTTGGTGACGAAAATGTGAATTTTTTGCAATAAAATGTTGTCTTATTGGTGACAAAAATTTTCGTCACTAAAGTAATGTTATTGGTGACGAAATTATTTTTAGTCACAATCATTTTTAGTAACAAACATTCAATGACGAAATTAGTGACGAAAATATTTCCTCACAAATACATATAGTGACGAAATTAGGTCTTTGAAGACAAAAACAATTCGTCATTCAAGACCAAATTTGTTGTTCAAATATTCTCCGTTGTTTGAATTAATCTTGCATTCTTATGAATTTGTGTTTACTCTTCATAAATATTATTTTCATCTATTCCCTGTTACCACTAATGAAAATAAATATGAAGGATTAGAGTTTCACATGGGAATAATAGTAAGAAATTTTTTTTTAGTCTTGCATGTGATTCATGGTGAATACAAAGCGTGTTTTTCGCAAACTAATGAACTTCCAGCAAAATAAATTTTTAATCCGTTTTGAATAAACCCTAAACAAACTCATGAGAACACTTTCATAAAATCTAAAACTATTGGAGTTAGTTTAACATGTTTTCATGGTGCTAGAATATTGAAGAAAATTTTTTGACAATGTTTCATGGCCTGAATATATTTTTAACTTCATTGCTGTTTGGAGGCAACAGTAATGCTGAATTTACCAAGTCACCATTTATTCCGCAGAATGAATTTTCAAGTGATTCAAATCGGAAAGATTAGATTTTTAAGTTAACTTTCAAATTCCGCTTTGTTTTCATAATTTTTTATTGAGTATTGAGAGAAAAACGCCAATTTTTCCAAAATGTAACAGAATCTGTCCAGTTTTCTTGTAAAAATTATTTGACCATCTTCCACTGGTTTTCAGTCTTCAAACTCTTCTGGAAATATGTTCTAAACTCAAATATTTAGCAAGCCGTTCTAACCATGCTTCTTTTCAACACCGTTTGAGGCCCCTTTTTATTTTTCAAACACGAATCACCTATGTTGGAGGTTAGTGTAACCCACTATCCTAGAAAACCAATTTTCTTCCAAAATTTATTTCTCTATTTTAAAATCGTTTTTAGCCCTGGTATTCTTCTTGAAATATTTTCCTAACTCGATGAAATAGGACCAGTTAAAATATTATAATGGTTGAACTTCGTTTGGTATAGGTTTCATTTTTTTTTTTTCTGACTATACAGTGCTGAAAGAAGAAGTGTGTGAATTCTTAAGAAATTTTATAATGATTCCTAAGACATTCTATCACATTTATTTTGGTTGCCATATATGATTGTGCTGTAATATGTAAACATTATGTCACTGTGGTTCTCAAACGAAAACTCACACATGCATAAAAATGTGAATTCGACGAAGTAAGGAAATACGAAATTGAACCAATGATACATTAAAAATTTAAAAGTGATGGGGTGAGCCCGGTTTAGAAGCTTGCACCAGTGAGTTGCGAACCCTAACATGGCACGGGAAGGTATTTCGGCTCTTATCAGTGTAGGCGATATAAGATTGGTGGTGCGAGTGTCACAACATAAACCGTTCCTTTGGGGCAGGCCATGATGTCACGACTCGGGTACGTAACCCTGGTGCGTGGGCATCATTGGTAGTTACAGCAAGTAACATTTGAATAATTGACCAAGGAGAAGTCAAAATTGTCTGTGGCCATTACTTAGCGGTTGGGTGGAAATAGTGCTCTGTGGGGAGTTACTTAAACTTATCTGATAAACTAAATCTATGAGAATTTAAAAAGAAAAGTGGGCACATTTTCCGGGATTTCCGAGATTTCCGAGACTAAAGTCTGGTTTAAATACCCAGAGGTGCATCCAGGGGTGCATCCTCGGCTTGAAATCTGTATGGCAGCCCCATAGGTTGAGGTAGCTTATATGCGCCTCAACTCTGGAAACTGAACCAACCTAGTCTGTCACCCCGTTGGAGAATAGGGAAAGTTGTGAATGTAATCAGGAAGAAAAAGGCCATCTGTGACTTCTACATGTAGAGCTTACCCCTTGTCAAAAAAAAAAAGAAAAAAAAAAAAAAAAAAAATACAAAAAAAAAAAAGAACAAAAACAAAAAAAAACAAGCCCAGAAAAATAAGGAAGTAAAGGGGCATCTGTGACTTCTACATGTAGAGATTACCCATTGTTAGCAAAAAAAAAAAAAAAACATTCTACTTTCCTCCTCTCGCGTAAGACGCGTTTGGAAAGCACCAGTCCTCAGCTTCCTCCTCTCGCGCAAGACGCGTTTGGAAAGCGCCTTCCTCAGCTTCCTCCTCTCGCGTAAGACGCGTTTGGAAAGCACCTTCCTCAGCTTCCTCCTCTCGCGCAAGACGCGTTTGGAAAGCGCCTTCCTCAGCTTCTTCCTCTCGCGCAAGACGCGTTTGGAAAGCGCCTTCCTCAGCTTCCTCCTCTCGCGCAAGACGCGTTTGGAAAGCGCCTTCCTCAGCTTCCTCCTCTCGCGCAAGACGCGTTTGGAAAGCGCCTTCCTCAGCTTCCTCCTCTCGCGCAAGACGCGTTTGGAAAGCGCCTTCCTCAGCTTCCTCCTCTCGCGCAAGACGCGTTTGGAAAGCGCCTTCCTCAGCTTCCTCCTCTCGCGCCAGATGCGTTTGGAAAGCGCCTTCCTCAGCTTCCTCCTCTCGCGCAAGACGCGTTTGGAAAGCGCCTTCCTCAGCTTCCTCCTCTCGCGCAAGACGCGTTTGGAAAGCACCAGTCCTCAGCTTCCTCCTCTCGCGCAAGACGCGTTTGGAAAGCGCCTTCCTCAGCTTCCTCCTCTCACGCAAGACGCGTTTGGAAAGCGCCTTCCTCAGCTTCCTCCTCTCGCGCAAGACGCGTTTGGAAAGCGCCTTCCTCAGCTTCCTCCTCTCGCGCAAGACGCGTTTGGAAAGCGCCTTCCTCAGCTTCCTCCTCTCGCGCAAGACGCGTTTGGAAAGCGCCTTCCTCAGCTTCCTCCTCTCGCGCAAGACGCGTTTGGAAAGCGCCTTCCTCAGCTTCCTCTCTCGCGCAAAACGCGTTTGGAAAGCGCCTTCCTCAGCTTCCTCCTCTCGCGCAAGACGCGTTTGGAAAGCGCCTTCCTCAGCTTCCTCCTCTCGCGCAAGACGCGTTTGGAAAGCGCCTTCCTCCGCTTCCTCCTCTCGCGTGAGACGCGTTTGGAAAGCACCTCCTCAGCTTCCTCCTCTCGCGTGAGACGCGTTTGGAAAGCACCTTCCTCAGCTTCCTCCTCTCGCGCAAGACGCGTTTGGAAAGCGCCTTTCTCAGTTTCCTCCTCTCGCGTAAGACGCGTTTGGAAAGCACCTTCCTCAGCTTCCTCCTCTCGCGCAAGACGCGTTTGGAAAGCGCCTTCCTCAGCTTCCTCCTCTCGCGCAAGACGCGTTTGGAAAGCGCCTTCCTCAGCTTCCTCCTCTCGCGCAAGACGCGTTTGGAAAGCGCCTTCCTCAGCTTCCTCTGGAAAGCGCCTTCCTCAGCTTCCTCCTCTCGCGCAAGACGCGTTTGGAAAGCGCCTTCCTCAGCTTCCTCCCTCGCGCAAGACGCGTTTGGAAAGCGCCTTCTTCAGCTTCCTCCTCTCGCGCAAGACGCGTTTGGAAAGCGCCTTCCTCAGCTTCCTCCTCTCGCGCAAGACGCGTTTGGAAAGCGCCTTCCTCAGCTTCCTCCTCTCGCGCAAGACGCGTTTGGAAAGCGCCTTCCTCCGCTTCCTCCTCTCGCGTGAGACGCGTTTGGAAAGCACCTCCTCAGCTTCCTCCTCTCGCGTGAGACGCGTTTGGAAAGCGCCTTCCTCAGCTTCCTCCTCTCGCGTGAGACGCGTTTGGAAAGCACCTTCCTCAGCATGCACTCGCACTATCTTGTACATTCCCATGGTCTAGGAGACCTTAAATCCTATAAAGGTGCAATTCCTTTGGTGTTTGTCGTGCCCGAACGACTTCAATGGTCTAGGAGACCTTAAATCCTATAAAGGTGCAATTCCTTTGGTGTTTGTCGTGCCCGAACGACTTTGGGTGGTCTGGTATAGCCATCTGCCTGTGATTGCAATGAGTTCCTAGGAGACCAACTGCGACGGTGGAAACTAGAGTTCGAATGGCGATGCCTACGCAAAAGGTTCGGGATTTCCGAGACTAAAGTCTGGTTTAAATACCCAGAGGTGCATCCAGGGGTGCATACTCGGCTTGAAATCTGTATGGTAGCCCCATAGGTTGAGATAGCTTATATGCGTCTCAATTCTGGATACTGAACCAACCTAGTCTGTCACTCCGTTGGAGAATAGGGAAAATTGTAAATATGATCAGAAAAGCGGTATCCATGGCCACCCAAATCGGTTAATAACAGCAGGTGCGCCTGTCTGTTCACACCATTCTTCCTCCTTTCGCATGAGACGCGTTAGTTGTTTTGCATGATCATAAGTGTTTGTTTTTCAAAAATACCCGGCTTCGCATAGCGTATAAGTCCAATTTTCAAACCGGTTCGCGTAAGCGTATAAGTCCAATTCTCAAAATCTTCCTTCATATCATTAGCATCTTGCCCCTGAACTACGCTGGTTTGATTCCTTGGAAAGGGATACGTAGGCAACCTTCTGGTTCAACCACATGCATTGCATTTTATTTGATTGCCCAAGTCTTACGGCCTTGTCAAAGGGTCGTCTTCGGGCTTTGACATTCACTCACATCATTTCATGACTTCGAGCTCTGTCAAAGAGGGGCAACTGTAGACACCCCATTTTTGACCACCCCTAAGACTTGGGCACCTTCTTTTAAACACCCCATGATGCAAATTGGAATATGCCATTTTATGAATTTCTCAGCAGAAAAATCAAATTGAAGTTTTAATCCCAAACCTCACCCATTTTGGCCAAATTATTTTATATCACTACTATTTTATTAATTTGTAGTATTTTATAATTTTATATATTTTTATGTAATTTTATGTGTGTGAGCATATTTTTAAGTGTTTTTATATAAATTAATATAAATAGTATATTTTAGATATTTTACAAACATAACATAATAAAAAAACAAAAAAACAAATAAAAATAAATAATTAATAAAAAACAAAAAAAAACAAATGTAAATTCGGTGTGGTGATGCTTTATGTGGTGGAGAAGTGAGTGTGTAGTGTTATGATTCAAAGGGGACATACAACACATGAAAAAAAAATGGTGGGGAAGAGTGAATTCAAAAGAAATCATAAAAAAGAAAAAAGGGGAGATATGAGATAGGTTGGTATGAATGATGAAGTTTTGGGTGAGTGTTCTTGGGTGCTTAATTCGGTGGAAACTCTGGGGAATAAAAGTAACATAGAGAGAATATTTGTTTGAGGGAGAGAACAAAAAGCTGAGAGGGAGAGATAAAATAGGGGGATATATTGAAATCATTGATTGAGGAGAGGGGAGAGGATTTTTGGTCTTGAAAACTCTCTCTCTCTCTAGAGAAAAAGCAGGAACCCAACTTCATTTTCTCTCGGGGCTGATACAAGAAGAGGAGGATCTCTCTCTCCCTCCCTCTCTCTCGGGTGGGAGGGGGGAGAGCATTTCTTTGGAGCAAAATATGTATACACATGCATGGGGGCTCTCTCTCTCGGCTGGAGGGAGGAGGATGAGATACACACCAGAGAGTCATTTGAGAGGGCAGAGAGCACACACACACACACGGCTAACCCATACACCTCTCAAGCACACCAAACCCATGCACCTCCCATGCACACACCACTCCATACACAGACCACGGCTACATCACACACCCAGCACCCACCGCTGCCATCACCATTCACACACATTCACAGACTCATGCACACACACCATGTACACCCAGCACACACACACAGCATGAGGGACTGATACACACCGAAGCTCCCATGCACACATCTCTCTTCTCTCTCGGATGATACACAGCACACACACACTGCTATCACACTCACACTACACACACCCATGGAGCTCACACTCACACACACAGCACACACACACATAGCACACACACAGCACTCACACAACACACACACCCAGTAGCCATGCACACACGGCAGACCACATACACACAACACCACCTGAGCCAAGCTCACACACAACCATAACACACGGGAGACACACCACAACACACGGCTCTCATCTCTCTCTAGCTAGGGCTCTCTCTCTCTCTATCACGGCAGACCACACACCCATGCATCACAGCCAAACACACGGCAGCAACATGCACACACAGACGCATGCCGTATGAGGTCCACTTCAATAATAGGTGCTGCTGTTCTGCCATGGCTGTTGCGAAAGTGTGCGAGAAGGGGGGTTGATGGTGAAAATAGAGAGAACTGGTGGGATGGTTGGTCATCGTCTTCGCAGTGCTCATAGCTACGCCATAGCTACGCAAGTAACATCCGATGGTCCTGACCACATCCCACAATCTGGGCCGATCAAGGCTTAAGGAGAGCCAACTCTCATACGGCGCATGGGTAGGCTTCGGGAACCAGCTTGATGTGAAGGAAGCCAAGTTTAGTTAATTAGAATTTACTTAATTACTCGGTGTTAATTAATTAGTGTAGGTTTTTGTAATGAATTAATTAGAATGTAATTAACTTAATTAATTGGTTAGTTAATTAGTTAAGTCATTAGAATTTTAATTAATTAGAACTTATAAAGTAATTAGTTAGTTTAATTGGAATTTTAGAATTAATTAAGTAGTTTAAGTAGTTAGTTCATTAGAATTTTGTAATAATTAATTAGTTAATTCCACTTTGTAATAATTAGTTAGAATAATTAATTAGTTAAGTAATTAATTAGTTAATTTAATAATTAACTAGTGTATTATTATTAATTAAGTTTAATTAGGATTATATAAATTAATTAATTAGTGTAATTAATTAATTAGTTCATTAGAATTGTATAAATTAATTAATTAGTGTAATTGATTGTTTAATTAGAATTTTGTAATTAGAGTAATTATTAATTATTCCATTAAGATAAGTTTTTAATTTGATTAGATATTTATGTAATTAGTTCATATTATAATTAATTAGTTACCTAGTTTAAAATTACTTACTCTGTAATTAATTAATTAATATAGTTAGCTAATTAGCTTTGTATTTTACTTATTTAATCAGCTTAAACTAGTTATTTAAATTAGTTCATTATCATAATTACTTAATTCACTAGCTTAGCATAATTAGTTATTCCTTGTGTAATAATTAATTAGCTTTGATAACTAGCTTATTTATTCAAATTTTGTAATAATTAGTTAAGTAATTAGTTAGCTAGCTAGTTCATTCGAACCCTCTGCGTGAGGGCGCATTAATTCATTCGGACCCTCCTGCGCGAGGGCAAACAAACTTGTAATAAGTGTGCGTGTGTGTGTGCATGTCTTCCAACCCCACGTCTTTCTCCCTTTTATTTATCAGCTTATGATGGTTAGTTTAGAGATAGCATGTTTTAATTAGCATACTCATGTTTGCATCCACTTGTATTGCATGCACCAAGGCTCGGTTCATCATCCAATTCGCATTGTCGTTTCATACTTCTTTGAATACATGCTTAGACTGCATGCGATCAATTCATTTCATATGACATATTAGTAGCCGAGTCTAGTAATTGCATATCACAGGTGTTGTATAGTTAGGAATCATGCATATTTTCTAACTTTGTTTGTAGCTTGTTCGCGGGACGTCGGTAAATATGTGAGTTGTTATGCTTTAGCATCCCGCTTGTACATAATTTTCTTATTATGTTTAGCATCCTACCATGAGGCTAATTGCTTAAATGATAAACTGTTTGAATGCCTGTGGATGAAGGCTTGTTGTTTAAATTGGAATGATTCAACGAATGTACGTTTTAAGATTCACAAATCTAAGCCCACCTAAGGGTGGCAAATTCAAACCCTTTTCGAGAAACAAATATGAAATTGAATTGTTCCAATTTGAGCAAAACTAGTCTATACCTTGTATGCTTCACATAATAAATTTTTAGGATTTATTAAATAATCAAAATAAGAACATATATTGTACATAAGAATCACATCATAATTAGTAGAGGCCGATCTTTGATCGGGTGAGTGGGTGCTCATTATTGACCTTCCCCTCTCATACCTAAGTTCCCGAACCAAGACACTTTGGTAACGACGGACTAATGGCCTTTGGCACGAGTCACGGGTTTCCTAAATTTCCCATAAATATTTAGGTGGCGACTCTGAAATCTGGCAAAGCAGTCCATTTTTGGCATTTGATTCAAACATCGATTTTCCAAAAACAATTGCCGGATTTGGACTCTTTTTTGTGTTTCCACTGTTTCACATTGCACTTGTGAAATCAGATTCAGAACCTACACACAAGTGGAGTCCGAACTGTAAGGGCTATTTCATTCTTCCGAAAGGGGGCGCGAAAAGCCGAGCTACATTGGGGCGTCACAACATAGTATCAGAGCTTAGGTCTAGACACCCTTGAGACCTTGGGTAGACTTAAGCACACGTCTCTTAATACACTTCAATTAAAAACATTTATGATCTAAAGCCTTACCAAAAAGTATAATAGTGTCGTATTTCCTCTGTAAGATGTCAAGCCCACCACACAACGATGACTGGCTCTCGGATCCAGAATCTGACCCAGAAGAGGAGCCATTACTAAGCGATCCAGAAATATGGGCGGAGATTTCCGAGACTGAACTAGAGGAAGGGGAGTGTAACGCCTGACTTTCTCCGTGCGCCCCCCCCCCTTTTCGGAGAGGGCGCAAATTGGTCGTCCTATAGTTCGGACTCCTGTCACGGTTCTGAATCTAATCTCACAAAGTGCAATGTGAAATTGATAAACACCAAAGAGTCCAAATCTGGCAATTGGTTTTGGAAAATCGATTTTGAAACAAAAAGTGCCAAACATGGACTGCTTTGCCAGATTATAAAGTCGCCACCTAAATATTTTGTTTTGGGAAATTTAGGAAACCCTAACTCGTGCCAAAGGCCACGTTTCCGTCATCACCAAAGTTGCCTCGGCTCTGGAACTTGGGCACGAGAGAGGAAGGTCCTGAAATGAGCACCCCCGCTCGCCCGATCAAAGATCGGCCTCTACTAAACATGATATGTTGTTTTATAAACACATGTGTTCTTGTTCCGATTATTAGCTAACTTACTACGTGATGCGCTCAGCATACAAGTATAGACTCAATCACGCGGATTGGAACAAAACAACTCATGTTTGTTTTTTTTTAAATGGTTTGAAAGTGTTACTCGCAAGTAGGCTAAAGCGCGGATTTGTCACCCTCAAGTGGGCTTTAAAACATGGTTTTGCCACTTCGCAAAGTAGGCTTAAAACTTACAATTGTCGAGTTGTTTCAATTCAGGCAATCAAACCTTCACCCACAGGCATTCATGCAGTTAAACACTTAAGCAAATAGCCTCATGGCAAGCATGCTATCATGGCAACACTCACACTCATACAAGGATGCTAAAGCGTAAACACTTACAGTGTACTCCAAGCCAAAACAGAAAACTAGTTAGAAATCATGCATGATCCTAACTATGTTAAGATACCTAATACAACACATGCAAAAATGCAACTAATAGGCTCGGCTATCTAAGATGGCATGTGAATACAACACTTGATAACATACTTTAAAACACGTATTCAAATAAGTGTATTGAAATACAATGCAGTTTGAATGATGCGCCGAGCCCAGTGCATGCAATACAAATGAATGATGCAAACATGCAAAGCATAAGGATGCTAATTGAACATGCCCTAAAACTAACCACTGAAAGCAGTTAAGTAAAAGGGAGAAAGACGTGGGGTTGGAAGACATGCACACACACACGCACACTTATTACAACATTATGCCCTCTCGAAGGAGGGTCCGAATGAATATGCTAAGCTTATCTAAGCTAAGCTAACCAACTAATCTAATTAAACTAATTAGACTAATTATTATAAACTAAACGAATAACTAGTAAACTACTTACTAATTATTGCAACAATTAACTAATTAACAAATTAATTAATTTACAAATTCAAGCTAACTAACAAGTAAAGCTTTAAAACTATGCTGCCTCAGCTCTGTTCGAAGAAGTAGAAGATGCATACTCGGTTTTCGCCCCGAAAATCTCTCCAGTTTGCTCTTTAGAGGCTCTGTTTGCAGGGTGTCCCCAAGAACTTCTGCTGAACCTTACCAAAACAATGCTGAGGAGTGCACTAGTGACCTGCCGGCCATGAATGGTAGCTGCCGGTCATCACTGTGGCACTGCCGGCCACTGGTGTGCTGTGACACCAAACTGCAACAGAGCACAAAACAGAGAAAAATGGAGGGTCTCCCAAGAACATGTGTGTACTATACCACTCCTTATCATCTCTAAACATCAAAAGAGAGGTACCATTGGATCCAAAACCATCAATCAAGCATGCAATGCATGATGGCCAAGGATCCAACTTGCACAATTTCAATAAATGCACAACAAACAAGACACTAAGACCACTACCTTATCAAGGGTGATCAAAGGCAATGGAGACAAAGGGGATTGACTCATTTTCACCACTTTGAGTATGAAATGGACCGATCCACCTTGTGTTCAATATAACGTCCGATTGAACACAATGCAATGCAAACAACAATGTTTATCTTGGCATGTTTTACTTAGCTTAATTCTTGTTTACACATTTTAAGTTACCAAACCATTCCTTAATTGATTTGTCCAAATGTGAAAGTCCTCTAATGAGAATGGTTTAAGGCATAGGAAAGACCATGCCTTTGACTAAGAGGAACCCTCAAAAGAGGGTTAAAGCAATTTAAGCATGAGCCTCAATCCTAAGCATTGAACATAACCTCAAGACTAACCAATCCTCAAAACAAATGAAAAGATGAAGAAGGGAGGGAGGTGGCAGAATTTCAGTGCTGAAATGGCATGAAGCACAAGACTCTAACATGCAAACAACTCATGTACAACATGTTAGACACTTTAAGCATTAAAACTATTGAAGAGCTTTACACTAGCATCATGCAATATCAAACTCAAACAGCCAAACCAGCTCTGGATAGAGCTCAAACATGTCAAAATAAAGGCCAAAACATGCTGAGATGGAAGTTCATGAGGCAATAAAATCATGCTCAAGTATTGGCTCACAAACAAGGCATAAGGCACAACTCACAAAAACTATGAAAGAGTGGAATATGTAAGAATGTGACTATGCTATATGCACTGAAATCATGTGAGAAATAAGGTTAAGGCATGCAAACAACTCAAGCAAAGCATGCTAGAGACTTTGAAACTCAAAGCTAGTCAAGGGCCTTTACACTACAACCATGCGCAACAAGCCTCACATGGCCAAGACCACTCAACATAGAGTTAAAGCATGCAAAATCAGTGGTCAACGCATGCTGAAGTTAGACTAACACGTGCTAGAATGATAGGCTAAAGCATGAAGCATGTTAGGCCAACAAGCACAATTGCACTACAAGTACCAAAAGCAAGCAAGAGCTGAAACACCCAAAAATAGAGTTAAAGCATGTCAACACAAAGCCAAAAACATGCTTGAACTAAGTCACAAAAGAGTAGAAAAGCATGCTCAAGTATGAGTCCATCAACACAAGCAAACAAGATACAAGGAGAGGGGATTACTCCCCTCCTATTTTGAGCCTCAAAACCAACTTTCCACCACTAAAATACCTCTGAGTTTTAGTGGTAGAAAGGCCAAACAAAGGATGTTACAAAAGCTTAGAAAGGTGGCTCAAGAGGCTTTACAAGCCAAAGAGCAAAAGAGGAGAACCATCCCCTTAACCACACAAGGCTCAAACTAACATTTTAAGCCTTAAAAACAAAACTTTTTCGAGACTAAAACCAGCTTCAAAGTTGCATACAAAGATGGCAAAGCAATGAACTAGAACAAAGCTTAAAAGAGTGAAACACTTACCCTTGAAGCACAGCAAGAAAACAGCAAGCTTCTGAGCCAAAACCAAGCCAAAACCACTCCAAAGAGCTCAAACAACGCCTCCAAGATCCTCAACACTAAGATGAAGGTGTTTGACTAGGTGTTTTAGTGCAAATATGAGAAGAAAACACACTTTTAAGCACAAAATATAGAGAGAGAGAGAGAGAGAGAGAGAGAGAAAAATATCTCAGCTCAATTTTTGTAACCCTTTGCATGCATATAAATAGCTTCTATATATAGAAGATACAAAGGAGTCTTGAAGAGATCCAGCCATCCACGTGGGTGTAAATGAGCTAACTTGTGCAAACAGCTGTCAAAATATCTGCAAAAATATCTACTGAACAGTTGGTGGTCGGCCGGCCATCAGTGATGGCCGGCAGGCCTCATCAATGGCCGGCCAGCACAAATTCATGGTCGGCAGTGGCATTCCATGGCCGGCAGTGCATCAAAACAAACACTATGAAGGGACCAAAGCATGGTCCAAAAATGGAGCAAAAAGGATACAGGGTTTGGAAAACTCAAACCTATGACGTTCTGCCGCGAAATTCGAGCGCTCGGCGAGCAACCAAACTTGTCACTAGATGCACCTGCAAGCGCATCCAAGTCTTGAGGACGGTCAAAAATGGGGTGTCTACAGGGAGCTGGAAGACGAAATGATGGAAGAGGTGAACGAGAAGGATGATGAGGAAATAAATTTTGTGGAACCCTTAGCCGTCCTTCCCTCTGAAGAGTCCGAAGGAGAAGAGAGCGAGATGGAGTCAGACCCCATCTCCTCCATAGAATATGCCTTCGAAGAAGGCGAGGCGGACTCAGGAAATGTGGCGCAGGAGGTGGCATTTCCAGTTAGACTTAGGGTGTATGTGAGGCTAGAACCAATCATACCTTGCGAGTGGAAGCATCAAAGGGAGGATGACAAATACATGGGACCTATAAGAGTTGTCCAGGAAATTGCTAGGGCCATGTACGAGGTCGACCCTTTACCACCAGCCTTGGCTGACAATTACACCAACCTCTTCCACCAGCAGGACATTTTCTTAGTAGCCCCACCGGTCGGAAAAATCATCCCCACAGATGGGACGGTAGACTTCCACGACCCACTCACATACGAAGAGGTCCCTGTGAGGATTCTAAGCCAGTACGTGGGATTGAAAGGACCTAGGTTATTAGTCCGTTGGAGGTGCTACGGACTTTACGATGAAAGCTGGGAGTATGCCTGGCAGGTGCATCAACACTATCCGTGGCTCTTCAATTAAAAGGGACGGAAGAGGGGTAGGCTAGGTTTCTTAACAATTTTGTTGTGATTTCATTGTAAAGACCTAGTCTTACAAATATTAGTAATGGAGTAAGAGAGTCCCCACGATTATGTAACATAATAAAGATTTTTTTTTTCCTTTCTTTCTTTCTTTATGGATATACTGATCTTTTATTTTCCCTAATGAAATCCTAGTATTTAAAAGTGTGTGTGTTGGACTATTTTACTTGCATTTTATCTTTAAATATATATATGTGTGTATAATAATAAATAAATAAAGAGTGTAATAACAATATCCTTTGTACAGAAAATGACAGGAAGAACTAGGACAAATGGATTCAACGACAACAATAACAACGACAACAACAACAACAACAATAGTGACATCATGAATTTCGTTCGGGCAATTACTAATGAATTAAGAAACCTACCCAAGCGTGAAAACAACAAAACAAAATTAATAGCGAAATTTCAAAAACTCATGCCCCAAAAATTTTTCAGAGAACCCAATCCCTACACGACTGAGGCATGGATAAGGCAAGTGAAGAAAATACTGGAGACACTAGAGATTCAAAACGAGCAGGACCAAGTGTCCCTCGCTTCATTTCTCTTCGATGGGGAGGCCGATTTCTGGTGGACAATGATTAAGGAAAGTCGTCAAGTGGCAGAACTATTTTGGAGACAGTTCGAGGAGTTGTTTATGGAAAAATACTTCCCAAACTTAGTAAGGCAAGAAATGATCCAAGAATTTCTCCAACTGAAACAAAGGGGCATGCCTGTGACACAGTATGCTAATCAATTTGAGGCCCTTTCTCGCCATGCCATAGCTATAGTGGCAAGCGAAACAGACAAAGTGAGGCACTTTGAGTGGGGACTTGATTCGGGAATTCGAGACAAGTTGGTTGCAATGCAACTACCTACTTATGCACAAGTAGTAGATAGGGCTCTTACTTTAGAAAGAGAGAAGATGGACACTGCAAAGACTCAAGGTCAGCAGTCTAAAGCCAACCAGCAAAGAAGCGGAGGACCCTCAAGGAACAATAGGATCCCTGCCGCTTCGGTACCTTATGCTAGGGGGCCACAACAACAACAAGGATACAATCCTGAACAACATGGTAGGGAAAGGGCTAGAAGGTGTTATAAATGTGGCCAAGAAGGGCACCTTAGGAACAACTGCCCTCAAAGGTCAGGCTACTACATCAATCAAGGGGAAGCCACTCAACGAAACAAATGCGCGCCAACACAAGGAACACGAGCTATGCAAAATTCCCAATCCGACAAAGGTCAGCCACCAGCTAATCGGAATGTAGGACAATCAAGGACTCAACAACCAGGAGATGCCAATGCAAGGAAACCTTGGGTGCCAAATCAGGGTGCCATCGAGAGAGTCTTTGCACTCCAAGAAGGATAAGACAATGGAAATCCTTTAGTGATTCAAGGTATACTCATCCTTATGAACTCTTGTGTACAAGTCTTGTTTGATTCTGGAGCATCACACTCTTTCATATCTGCTTCATGTGTTGCAACTTTGGGATTACAGCCTGAACGATTAGAAACACCTATGAGTGTAGCCTCAACGCTAGGAGGTCAAGCTCAAGTAGACCTCGTATGCAAATCATGTGAGCTAGAAGTTTGTAGTTTACGTTTAATTTGCAACCTACGAGTCATGGAAATGTCAGACTTTGACGTTATCCTAGGAATGGACTAGTTATCAGCCCATAGAGCCACCATTGATTGCTATCGAAAGACGGTGACTGTTTACTCTTAGGACGGACCGCGATTCCTATTTAAGGGGGATAGACAAGATTCCTTATCATCGACACTTCGAAAATCAAAGTGGCACGATCACCTAGCTGGATGGCTAGCCAGCTTAGTTCTGGAAGATAAAGATCGTATGGAACTAGGGCTACCTCATGTGGTGTGCGAGTATGCCGATGTATTCCCAGAGGAATTACCAGAACTACCCTCAAAACGAGAAATAGACTTTACCATTGAGCTACAACCTGGTACATCGCCAATCTCAATGGCACCACATCGTATGGCACCAGCTGAATTGAGAGAGCTTAAGACACAGTTGCAAGAACTATTGGACAAGGAATTTATAAGGCCAAACATGTCCCCATGGGGAGCACCAGCGCTATTTGCTAAAAAGAAAGATGGGACACTTAGATTGTGCATTGATTACCGACAACTCAATAGAGTCACCATTAAGAATCGGTATCCACTACCTAGGATTGATGACCTTTTCAATTAACTTAGAGGGGCAAAGTATTTCTCAAAGATAGACCTCAGGTCTGGGTATCACCAGTTGCGTGTTCGGGAAGAAGACATTCTTAAGACTGCGTTTCGAACCCGTTATGGCCACTATGAATTCGTAGTGATGCCATTCGGCCTAACCAATGCACCAGGCATATTCATGAGCTTAATGAATAAAATATTCATGCCTTACTTAGATCAATTTGTGGTAGTTTTCATAGATGATATTTTGGTGTATTCCAAGTCTGAAGGAGACCACAAACAACACTTGAGAATAGTACTTCAAACTTTGAGAGAGAACCAACTGTATGCTAAGGCTAGTACATGTGAGTTCTGGATGGAGGAAGTAAAGTTTTTGGGTCACGTGGTGTCTGAAAAGGGAATATCAATAGACCCAACTAAAGTAGAAGTAGTGACAAAATGGAAGCAACCTAAGAACACTTTTGAGATTCGTAGTTTCTTAGGATTGGCCGGTTACTATCGAAGATTCATTCAAGACTTTCCAAAATTGGCCAAACTAATGACACAATTGACTCAAAAGGGGGTAAAGTTTGAATGGAACGAGTCTTGTGAAAATTCATTCCAAGAACTCAAGAAAAGATTGGCGAGTGCCCCTATTCTCATAGTACCAGAACGTGACGTTGGGTACAATGTGTATTGTCATGCTTCCAAAGAAGGTCTGGGGTGCGTATTGATGCAAAATGGCAAGGTGGTGGCATATGGATCAAGGCAATTAAAGAACCATGAGAAGAATTATCCCACTCATGACTTGGAGTTAGCAGCTATAGTTCACGCACTCAAAATTTGGAGACACTACTTGTATGGTGAAAAGTTTGAGATATTCACCGATCACAAAAGCTTGAAGTATTTGTTCACCCAAAGGGACCTGAACATGCGTCAGAGACGTTGGATGGAGTATCTAGAGGATTATGAATTTACTCTTTCCTATCATCCCGGCAAGGCTATCGTGGTGACAGATGCGCTAAGTCACAAGAATAGAGGGATTGTCGCTAGTTTAGCACTTAGGAATGGAGTATGGTTGGAACGCTCAATGAATTTAGGGTACAAATGGAGATTCGAGATGAAAAGGCTTACCTTGGTGCTCAGATTGCTACGCCTAAAATCTTAAGCGAGATATTAGAATCACAAAAGTATGATCAGGAGGTAACATTCATCAAGGCACGAATGGAGTCTAATGAAACCATGCCTGGTTGGGAAATTCACACAGATAGGAGTTTGAGATATCAAGGTCGAATCCTACTAAGGGAACAGGTACTTAAGGAATTCCACCATTCTGTATTCGCAGTACATCTAGGAGGTACTAAGATGTACCAAGACTTAAAACGCCAATATTGGTGGGGCGGAATGAAAAGGGACGTAACAGAGTTTGTGTCTCAATGCTTGACATGTCAACAAGTAAAGGCTGAACACCAAAGACCGGCGGGGACACTTCAACCCTTACCAATCCCGGAGTAGAAATGGGAACACATAACCATGGATTTCGTAACGGGTTTGCCTCGATCACCACAAGGACATGACGGTGTGTGGGTAGTGGTGGATCGACTAACTAAGACAGCCCGATTCTTACCTGTCAGGTCATCAGATACGTTAGATTCGCTTAATAGATTGTTTATCAAAGAGTGATTAGATTACACGGAGTACCAATTAGCATCGTGTCTGACCGTGATCCTCGATTCACTTTGCAATTTTGGCAGAGTTTGCAGAAAGCAATGGGAACAAACCTATGCTTTAACACGGCAATTCACCCACAAACAAATAGACAGTCTGAAAGGACAATACAAACCTTGGAGGATATGCTTCGAGCTTGCGTTATGGATTTTAAGGGGAGTTGGGAGAAACACCTACCTCTCGTTGAGTTCGCTTACAACAATAGTTTCCAAGCTAGTATTGGAATGGCATCGTATGAAGCACTTTATGGACGACCTTGTCGATCACTAGTCTGTTGGACTGAAGTAAAAGAAGAAACCTTGTTAGGACCAGACTTGGTTCAGGAGACCACTGAGAAGATAAAACTGATCAAACAATGGCTAACCACAGCCCAAAGTCGACAAAAGAGCTATGTGGATCAAAGGAGACGACCCTTAACGTTTGAGGTAGGGGATCATGTTTTTCTCAAAGTTCGACTTCGTCGAGGTACTACACGATTTGGGAAGAAAGGAAAACTTGCACCTCATTATATGGGACCCTTTGAAATTCTAAGCAAGGTAGGAGAGGTGGCATATCGTTTAGCACTACCACCACAGCTTGCAGCGGTGCGCAATGTTTTTCACATCTCAATGTTACGAAAATATGAGCCACACCCTTCCCATGTTATCAACTGGGGAGAGGTTGATCTCAATGAAGATACAAGCTTTGAGGAAAGGCCTATAAAGATTGTGGATCGACAAAGAACTTAAGAGGCAAAGTCATCCACTTGGTGCGAGTGTTGTGGCAGCATCGAGGAATGGAGGAGTCTACTAGGGAAAGAAAGGATGCAATACGTGCCAACTACCCTCAGTTGTTTGAAGATAAAGGTACGTGCTAAAATTTCGAGGACGAAATTATTTAAGGGGATAGGTTGTAAGAACCTGAATTTTTAGACAACTAATTAGTTGGATAATAACAATATTAAGTCATTAAATTATTAAATTATAATAACATCATAACTAATACCAATATTGAACTTCTTTAAATAAATGTATTTATCTTTATGTGATTAAATTTCTGTATCTAAATACAGTTGTGGAAATTAAATGATTTAAACAAATAATAACTAAGTTAGTTAGAAGATAGTAGGAAGCAAAACATCTAGTGACTATGTTATATATATACATTGATTTTATATACATTGATTCTTATAGTGTAAAAAAAAAATGTAATCAGATTTTTGGGCAGAGGGATCTGACCACCCTTCTTTCCCAAGGAATGCTGAACAAGAATTCCAATGCATGCTACAACATGCTTACTGCCACACTCCCAAGGCCTTTCCTTGGGCTTTGTTGTGTATGTTATTTACAGTATGAACATACTCGTCCAACAGCACACAACCTCATTAGGGGAAACAAGCATGCCTATAGGATAGAAATTCAAGCCAATAGGAAACTCTGGTAAAGATAAAATAAAGTAAAATAATAGAATAAACAAATACAATTTAAACACCAATTTCCCTTTCACAATGCCTACATAAGAACTCCATTTTCAGCCACCTTTAGGAGATACACGGCTGAGTAAGGGAAGAAGGGAAAGAGTGGAAAAGAAAAGAAAAAGAGAGGAAGAGGAGCGTACTTGGTGATCACCATTTCAAAACTAGTTTTGAGAATTGTTGGTAAAAGCTCTTGAGGTAAAAATACTCAACCCCTATCCTTCCTTAGATATTTTTCTTAACTAAATCTAATATTAAAAATATGCAAGAGTGTGCATTGATAATACACAAATGCCCAATGCATGTTACATTTGGATAGAACATTGTTTGAATTAATCTTGCATGCTTATGAATTTGTGTTTACTCTTCATAAATATTATTTTCATTTATGCCCCGTTACCACTAATGAAAGTGTACGAGCACAAAAATAATCTTCTCATATAATCCTATTGATCAAGTTTGCACTCCTCCAAACAACGTTGCTTTGCCACCTGAAAACACAAACGTGAGCTAACCGGCGAGTGTGTGCCGGAAACCCCTCCGATGCCTAAGTCAGCAACTAGATAATAGACAATAAGCTCTATGTATTCTTGAGTAAGAATTGGGATACCTGTACATAGGTCTGGTCATGAGCTTTTATAAACTTTCCTTGGCACAATCCTAGTAGGATTTCCAACTCTCCTTATAAGAGTCCTAGGAATCACACACCCTACTCACTACCAACCAAGTGAGATGGTTTGCACAATCCTAGTAAGACTTTACTCTCCTTAGCAGAGTCCTCCTAGGAGTCACACTCCTACTCACTACCAACCAAGTGAGATGGTTTGCACAATCCCAGTAGGACTCTAACTCTCCTTAACAGAGTCCTACTAGGAGTCTTATGTCCAAGGATAATGCTTACCCTCAGAACACCCTCATCACTGCAAGCCAAGTGAGATGGCCACCTCATTTACCTCGGCTGATACCTTTACCTCGGCTGACACCTTTACCTTGGCTAACATTGCGGTCAACCAAGTTATTTCGGCTCTGTGCTCAACTAAGTAATGGAATAGAAGCATCAACCGAGCTATACCTAGCTCGGCTCTCCATCTTACCAAATACCTCGGCCAACCCTTGGGCCTAGTATTAGGTAGCTCGGTCAACGCCTTTTCCCAATTTGGTACTCAGATAAAAAAGGACCGAGCTACTCGACGTCCACACTCCAGCCCTTTAGTTCGGCCCACAATAGAAATCAAAGATGTCATCTTGGCCTAAGACTGAGCTACACCAGCCCTTATCTCGGCCCATTACGCGACCCA
The DNA here is from genome assembly GCA_030407325.1 of Camellia japonica. Lineage (NCBI taxonomy): Eukaryota > Viridiplantae > Streptophyta > Magnoliopsida > Ericales > Theaceae > Camellia > Camellia japonica. The sequence continues at coordinate 55,464,497 of JAPPVO010000029.1, forward strand.
ACTCCCAAAGAAGACTCTTCCTAGCTCGGCCCAATTTGTTTACAAATTACCCTCTCAGAAAGTAAATATGAAGGATTAGAGTTTCACATGGGAATAATAGTAAGAAATTTTTTTTTAGTCTTGCATGTGATTCATGGTAAATACAAAGCGTGTTTTTCGCAAACTAACGAACTTCCAGCAAAACAGATTTTTAATCCATTTTGAATAAACCCTAAACAAACTCATGAGAACACTTTCATAAAATCTGAAACTATTGGAGCTAGTTTAACATGTTTTCATGGTGCTAGAATATTGAAGAAAACTTTTTGACAACGTTTCATGGCCTGAATATATTTTTAACTTCATTGCTGTTTGGAGGCAACAACAATGCTGACTTTACCAGGTCACCGTTTATTCCACAGAATTAATTTTCAAGTGATTCAAATCGGAAAGGTTATATTTTTAAGTTACCTTTCAAATGCCGCTGGTTTCATAATTTTTTATTAAGTATTGAGAGAAAAACGCCAATTTTTCCAAAATGTAACAGAATCTGTCCAGTTTTCTTGTAAAAATTATTTGACCATCTTCCACTGGTTCAATCTTCAAACTCTTCTGAAAATATGTTCTAAACTCAAATATTTAGCAAGCCGTTCTGACCATGCCTCTTTTCGACACCGTTTGAGGCCCCTTTTTATTTTTCAAACATGGATCAACTGTGCTGGAGGTTAATGTAACCCCCTGTCCCAGAAAACCAGTTTTCTTTCAAAATTTATTTCTCTATTTTAAAATCGTTTTTAGCCCTGGTATTCTTCTTGAAATATTTTCCTAACTCAATGAAATAGTACCAGTTAAAATATTATAATGGTTGAACTTCGTTTGGTATGGGTTTCATATTTTTTTGTCTGACCATACAGTGTTGAAAGAAGAAGTGTGTGAATTCTTAAGAAATTTTGTGATGATTCCTAAGACATTCTATCACATTTATTTTGATTTCCATATATGATTGTGTTGTGCTATATAAACATTATGTCACTGTGGTTCTCAAACGAAAACTCGTACATGCATAAAAATGTGAATTCGACGAAGTAAGGAAATACGAAATTGAACCGATGATACATTAAAAATTTAAAAGTGATGGGGTGAGCCCAGTTTAGAAGCTTGCACCAGTGAGTTGCGAACCCTAACATGGCACAGGAAGGTATTTCGGCTCTTATCGATGTAGGCAATATAAGGTTTGTGGTGCGGGTGTCACAACATAGATCGTTCCCTTGGCGCAGGCCATGATGTCACGACTTGGGTACATAACCCTAGTGTGTGGGCATCATTGGTAGTTACAACAAGAAACATTTGAATAATTAACCAAGAAAGAGTCAGAATTGCCCGTGGCCATTGCTTAGCGGTTGAGTGGAAATAGTGCTCCGCGGGGTGTTACTTAAACTTATCTGATAAACTAAATCTATGAGAATTTAAAAAGAAAAGTGGGCATTTTCCTTATGATGAAATACTGCTTCCGTTTGCCAGTTTTTTTTATTATCTATTGTTATTATTTCAATTGATGGCATTCCTATTATGATTATTAAATACTACTTGTTATTCTGTTACTACACATTATTCATTAATTGTGAGTATTATTATCGGGGTGGATATTTTCGGGTTGTAGTATATTATTGAGCTTGTCGCTCATTAGCATTCTCATTACCCTAGCGTTTTATGCCAGGTACCGAAGAAAATAAAGGAAACACCGAGGCCTTGCAAGGCGACATTCAGCCTTGGTTAGCTTAAAGAGTCCCCAAGTTCCATGAACCATTTTCTAAGTTTCTTAGTTTTTCTCTAGTTTTCTTTTATATTTGTGTAATTCTTTTTATGTACTAAGACTAAGTTTTAAGTTTTATTAGAATTGTAATTTCAAAACTTTCAATTTATGGATTGTTAATTAATGGATGTTAGTGATATTGGTGGCAACATTGATTATAAGTTCTGAATCTTATTATGATATCCTTAAAATTTGGGCGTCACAGGCACAGCTTGCATAGTGTGCACCCAAGTCCTTCCCATGATAAGATTGTATGGTGACGGGAGTTTGACGACCAGAAATTCCACGTCTACTGATTTGGTAGCCGCCCGTACTAATAGTGTGATCTTGCCCAAAGGATACTCGGGGTTAGCGTTGAAGCCGAACAGTGGGTAATCAGCCGGTAACAGATCCGAATTAGTGAAGCCAAGTTTAACAAACGTCTTGTAATACATTATTTCTGAGGTGCTTCCCTGATCAATGAGAACACATTCAACTGTGAATCTGGTCAAGCGTAGCTCGACGACGAGGGGATCAGTGTGGGGAGAGTTACTCCATCTAGGTCGGTGTCATCGAAGCTAATCTTGCCAGTTTCATAAGGCCGTTTGGCTGGTGTGATTGGCTTGGGCATGCTAAGTTGCAATTGAATTGTATGTACCTCGGCTGACGACGGTATGCTGTATATCATGTGAATTACACCAACTGGAGGTGAATCCATCGTCAAGCTACCTTGTTCGATGGATTGTTCTTTCGAACATGTTGCGCCATCCCACAGTATTGCACTAACTCCTCCAGGTGGTTTTTCAGTGCGTAACAGCTGCCAGTATCGTGGCCATGGTCCTTGTGATATTCGCACCGCTTATTCCTTCTCCTTGTATCAGGGGTCCCATCATCTTGGATGGCCACTTAAAGAACGGAAGATACTGAACTTTGGGTAGGATCTTACTAATTGGCTCTGCCAATTCCGTGTACTTCTTGTCCAAATGTCTTGTGTGCCTGCTATCCGCTTAATATTGTTCGTTTGAACGGTACGAACACTACCTACTTGATCGCATGAATCATGCCGGTTGTCTCGTTTAGCCTAAGTCTGAGGTTTGGGGCTCCTTTATAGCATGGCGCTTATCAACTGAATCAGACCAGATGGAGCTGATTTAACGACTTTATGTCCGGCCTTAACACGCAGGGCATCGTCTTCCACCTTGCAGTACTCCTCAACTTTCTTCATTAGTACCCAGACTGTTTTGGGAGGCCGTCTAGTCAACGAACTGCGGAGAGGACTATCAGGGTGTAATCCCATCTTAAAAAAGATAATGGCCATAGAATCATTGCAGGCATCATCCACCAAGTTGAAACATTCCCAATAGCGCGCCGAATACTCACAGAGGGTCTCTTTTGGTTTAATTTGCATTGCCCAAAGAGAGTTGGCTTGCTTTGGCTGAACTTCATTGGTGATAAATCTTGCCCTGAAGGGTTTTTGGAGCTGATGAAAGCTTCATATTGACACCGGCTCCAGTTTATAGTACCATCTGACGGCCAACGGTCCCAGACTACTTGGAAACATTCGACACATGAGAGCTTCATCATCAGCATGCAACGTCATTGCTTGTTTGTAATGACGAATGTGGCCTGTGGGACTTGATTTTCCATCGTATAGGGTAAATGTCGGTGCTTTGAACTTTTTAGGCAGCACAGCCCTTGCAATGCGTCATACGAAATGGTCGTGCTTGTCTTCTTCATCCGAACCATCACTTTCTTTACCTCGCCTGTGCCGCACATATGGACTTCCTTCGGATGAGCTAGATACATCAACTTGCCCCTTCTTTCTAGGTTCCTGAGATGGCGAGTATCATGTTTCCGAAGTTGACGTCGTCGATCATCCTTCTTCTTTTTCTAGGATCGACCCCGATCATGACATGTGGCCTATTGGGATTTGGCTAACTCTAGGGCCAATTCCTTACATAAGCGTTCGTTCTTATCCATCATATCTTCCAGACACTACTCGTTTCATTTTGCTTGATCCATGATTGTCTGCACAGTCTCCTGCATAGAAGTTGAGGGTGAGGTTTGAGCTACTGGGTTGAAGTTCAGGGCCCGTCGCGCGGTAATATTCTCCGGTCCAAGAATGTTTCTTGGAGTAATGTCATCTCTTGGTGTAACATCATCAGCAACTATCGAAGGATCATCTGTCATGCCTGCCATAGATGCACTTGAGTATTTCCACAAACGGCGCCAATTGTGGTAAAGTGGTTTGGAAATACTCCTGGATCCAGTTAGATGCTCTTGATCCTCTGATTGCTACCTAAAAAATGGATGAACACTCCGGTCGGGGGTGCCAGAATTAGCACTCCGATGGACAAGTCAGTATCTCTCTACTTTACTTCTATTTCAAGTTATCTTGTGTATTCTCACATACCCCTCTTCAGCTAACGCTTCTCCCTTTTATATTGTTCTCCAAGGGCCCACCTTCTCATCATCACTTTTCATCATCATGTTTGGGACCTCCAGGTACGTCAGAAGCTTTTTCGGCATACTCGGTCGTGGGGTGGATTCTACTCGGCCTTGTTCTTGTTCAGATGGGTTTGGCCACGCCGAGTTGGCCTCACCAGCATTCTCGGTGTCCTGCTTGAACCTCTTCTGAGCACACATTTATTCGGCCCCCACAAGACTCATGTGAGATTTGTGTGTTATTAAAGATTCAATTCATGACTTCCCTTGCTAGTGGGTTGCACAGTCATGAACACTTCACTAGTTCGCTCGCAAATATGTAACTTCATATATTAATAGTATATTTGTATATATTTACATATATGTGTATGTGTGTAATTTCTATTTTTTTTAATAAGATTACCTTGTGTACAGAAATGGTGGTGGTGTGCTTTTTATTAAGATTGAATTCAGAAATTGTGGAAATTAAATATAAAATGGTGGTGATACATTATATTAATTAATACATAAATGCTTTTCATTAAAAATTACATACAAAAAATGCAATAATTAAAATTAGTGGTGGTGTTTGGTTGAATACATATATATATATATATATGCATGCATATATACATACACCATGTATAACAGAACAAAAAAAAAATTTCACAAATTCAAAGTTCATTCACAAGATAAAATGTAAGTATGGAGATGTTGGAGAGAGAACTAGAAAGGGAAAAGGGAAAAGAGATAGTATATAGTAGAGAGGAAGATCTGTGTACAAAAAAATAGAGAGAAAGATTTGTATCTGTTGGTGAAAATACCAGAAAAAATATATATTTTATTGATAAATAATGCAAAGAAAAAGAGATACAAATAGATCAGGCTGAGGCACGGATATGTCGTTTTCTTTAAGGAGATCAAGCCCACTGCGGTTGGAAGAACCCAAATACCGATGCAGCAGCCATAAAACTATAACCTGTCCCCTCCAAGATACAACAGCCCGACCACTTATCGTATAGTTCAAGCCAACTCTACACAAGATGGTGAACCCAAAGCTCCACCAAGAAAAAACACCATTCTTTGCTAGTAATCTCTCTTGTATAGAAAATAGTTGATGTGTTGATTTGTTGTTGAAGAAAAAAGTAGAAGAGAGAACTATTTATAGGCCACTAGGACATACAAATGACCGTGAACCTAGAGAAAGGGAGAGTGTACCAAACATGAATCCACCACCAAGTTCATGAATTATAATTAATATTAATTCATGAACAAAACCAAAGCAATGAATCTCCATACATGAACAAGATAAAATTCATGAATAAGAACCAAGGAAGATTCATAACAAAATGAATAAATAAATAAATAAATGATATTAAAATGAACCAACGATCCCCCACTCATTTTAATATCAACAAGGACAAGAGAGATAACCAAACAAAGATAGACTAGTATGTATCATGAAGGTGTGCTCTGCATTGAACCTTCATTAGTGAGACAGCAACCTCTACTCCAGAGTCAGTAGTGGTCTCAGACTTGAACTATGACTGCTTAGGGAAAATAAAGTATTACTGCTCACACATAATAATCCAGGTGCTGACATGAGCTTTAATAGCCAGCACATTACGGCCTTGTGCTTATCCCAGTTTTCATGAGCATATTTGAGAATAAGCCTTGTTCTCATAGAAAGCGGCCCCACTTTCATGCTCACATAGGTGAAATCTGTCAAGGATGTTCTTGTAATTGACACACCCCACTCAACAAGAGCTACAGAATTTCATTAAGAGTATAAAAACTCAACCCTCCAACATTACAGGACAAATGCACTTACATCAGAAGGATGGATAACAAAATATTAAGGAGTGCATTTTTTACAACCACCATATGGTTCGTTCTTCCCATTGAACCTAGTTACAGGATGTTTGGTCCCTAGGTTGGGTATCCTCATACATGATTTTTGATTTTATAGGCTTCAAACCCATCCCCCTCGATGTATTCCAGACCCTATCTCTCGCCAAGGCCTTGGTTAACGGATCCGCAAGATTATCACAAGATCTTACATAATTCATAGTTATGATGCCATTACTCAAATAGAATCTCACATTACTGTGTTTCCTTCGAATAGGTATGGATTTACCATTATAAAAATGGTTATTCACTCTACCAATAGTAGCAGTGCTATCACAACGAATTAACACAGGAGGAATTGGTTTTTCCCAAAAAGGAATTTCATGTAAGAAATCTCTTAACCAATTCGCTTCCTCACATGCTGAAGCTAACACTATAAGCTCAGCTTCTATTGTAGAATTAGAAATTATAGTCTGTTTTTTAGACTTCCAACATATAGCACCACCACCTAAGGTAAAGAGAGAATCACCTGACAAAGTGTTCCAATCAGCATCACTATATCCCTCAAATACCGCAGGATACTTGTTATAAAACAAACCATAGTTTTTGATACCAGATAAATATCTCATAATTCTTCCCATGGCTAGCCAATGATCTTGACTTGGCTTGCTAGTAAACCTGTTAAGTACTCCAACAGCATATGCAATGTCAGGTCTAGTACAGTCAGTAGCATATCTCAAACTACCAATCATGCTAGCATATTCCTTTTGATTAATCACTTCTTTTTCATTTGTTACAACAGATAAATGTATGCTTGCATCAAAAGGAGTAGCAACATGTTTACAGTCTAGAAAATTATATTTTTTTAAAATTTTCTCAACATAATGCAACTGATCAAGAAAAATACCATCATTAGTCTTGGTAATTTTAATTCCCAAAATAAAATTGGCTTCACCAAGATCTTTCATATCAAAGTGGCTATTAGGCATATTTTTAGTCTCATTTATAATATGCAAATTAGAGCCAAAAATAAGTAGATCATCCACATATAGGCTAATAATTACATGTGTATTCTCATAAGTTTTATAATATATGCACTTATCACATTCATTAGTGTTATAGCCATTCTCAAGCATGCAGGAATCAAATTTCTCATGCCACTGTTTAGGAGCTTATTTTAAACCATAAAGGGATTTAGTTAACTTACACACCTTGCTTTCTTGGCCAGGCTCTACAAAGCCTTCGGGTTGGTCCATGTAAATCTCCTCATCTAGATCTCCATTTAAAAAAGCTATTTTCACATCCATTTGATGAATTTTTAAATCATGAATTGCAGCCATAGCTATCAACAGTCTAATGGGTGTAATTCTAGTAACCAGAGAAAAAGTATCAAAGAAATCAAGATCAACTTGTTGCTTAAAACCTTTAGCGACAAACCTCGCTTTATATTTATCTATAGTTCCATCCGGTTTAAGTTTTTTACGAAGGACCCATTTACACCCAATAGTTTTACAACCTTGAGGTAAATCCACTAGCTTCCATGTTTTATTTGAAAGTAGTGAATCTATCTCATCATTTACAGCATCTTTCCAGAAAATAGCATCAGGTGATGATAAAGCTTCTTGCACCTGTAGACACCCCATTTTTGACCGACCTTAAGACTCAGAAGTCACCGATTGAGCGCTTGGTGATGTTGCATATTGTGCTCGTTCTGAAGTTTCAGAGTCTCGGCTGCGAGCCTTGCCTCCGGACTTCGGGGCTCTTTTGTGCTTTGCCTCGGTTCGCGAACCGGGTCCTGTTTTCTCCGTTTTCTCTTCCCGAAGGGAGGGAGAGGTCTCGTAGGCCGTCTCTCAGTGGCCGTAGGCTACGTTTCATGGTCGTAGGCCATTTTTCCTATTTGGAGCCCGGTTTCCCTTTTTTTTTCGGAGCCGTCGGCCGTGTGCCTTAGTTCGGGACCGCTTAACCACCTCCGTTTGCTCCGATTTTTGGCATACACCTTGTTTCCTCCCTTTTGAGGGACACTGTGGCCTGAGAGACCAACTTCGTGGTCGAACACCACCTCCAGTGCTTAATAGTCAGTTTTCGGGGCCCCGGGCCGCGCGTTTCGGTCCCCGAACCTCCATTTTGCATCCGTCTCGGTTCATTTTTGGCGGAGACCTTATTTTCATTGTTAGGAGGGTTGTAGGAGGGTGGGAGACCAGCATTTTTTCTGGAAAACCAGCTTTCTCCTTTTTCTGTCTCCGAAAGCCGGTTTTTCTGATAGAAAACTGGTTTTTCTTACTTTTAAGCCACAATTTCTGGTTTTTCATACCACCATTGTGATCTACTCATCTGGGAGGCCACCAATCTTGGTAGGCCGACCAGTAATTCCTCCTGACCCTTTTGAACCCCTCTAAAAAGCTGGTTTTTCTCTCTCTTGAACCACATTTTCTGGTTTTTCTCCATACAGCTGTGTTGCACTCACCTGGGAGGCCACCTTTCTGGGGTGGCCGACCAGCAATTGTTCTTGACCCTTTTGACCCCTGGTCGGTCGGCCGACCACCTGGACCTTTTGCACCTGGTCGGCCAGGTTTCTCTCCCTGAGTGCATTCCAGCTGTGCCAGCTGTTTTGCACCTGTCCCTCTGTCCGAGGGTCTGCCCTGATTTTTGGTCCATTTAAGGTGGTTTTCACCCCTTTGCTTGGTTTCAAGGAGAGTTTGGCCCTTTTGGTCAAGCTTCTTGGAGAAGCTTGACCCTTTTGGGTTAGCTTCCTCAAGAAGCTTGACCCCTTTGGTCAAGCTTCTCTTAGAAGCCTTGAATCTTTCTATTGGCTTCTCCAAGAAGCCTCACTCCTTCTCCTCTGTATAACACACTCCACCTCCATTTGCAAGGGTTAGAAAAACCAGCTGGGGCATATCCCTACAATCCTCCATATCTCTCTCATCCAAGCCTCAAAACACCCTTGTCCTTGCACCATTTACACACCAACTCATAGCCTACCACCTCCATCATCCATTCCAACACCTTGAGGCTGATTTTCAGAGGTTAGGAGCTCATTTTCTTGGACCAAAAGATGCTGCATTGCTGTGCTACAAGGGTAAGCCTCCATTCCCTCTTTTCTTACATTATTTTACTCCATGGCTTAGCCCTATTTGCAAGCATTTCTGGGCTTCGACCCAAACTGTGAAGTGTCATATTTTGAGCCCTTCTTCAACTTTGTTTAAGGACATTTTGCTGTTTGAAGTCATTTATTTCCTTGTTTGTTCAATCTCTCTTTTAGGGCTATTTTTGCATCCTATTTTAGCCTTACTTGTGAACATTTTCAAGATTTGTTATAAACTGGAAAAAGTCTTGTTTTGACCTCCTCTTTAAGTTTTCTTAAGGTCATTTTTCTGTCTGGAGTCATCTCCTTCCTTGCATGCTTCATTCCCACATGCTTTGAGCCATGCATTTGAGCATTTGCATTAGCCTTGTTTTGGCCTCTTAGCCACTGGAATCCAGCGGATTTTCAGTGGCTTTGATGAGGTTTTGAGCTTTGAAATCATAGAGGGGTGACCCTCTCACCCCTCATTCTCTTTGCTAGCATGTTTGACCTTCCAAAGGGACCCTATTTTGCATGCATTGAAGTCATGTTCCAGGCCTCATTTTGAGGGTTTTGAGGTCTGCCTTGGCTCTGTCCAAGGCCCTTTTGGCCATATTTTATGTCTATGATGCATGTGTAGAGAAATCCCATTCAAGGCCTTTCAAAGAGACCTTTCTGTGCATGTTTCTGAGACTGATTCCAGGGCCTATTTGGTGGATTTTAGGGATGCCATAACCCATTTCCAGAATTGGTTTGGTCTTGCTAAGTGTGTATCTTGTATGTGCTTAATAACCCCTTGTATGGCCCTCTAAAGGAACCCATCATTTGTGCATGTGTCGGCTGCATTTCAGAGGTTATTTGGGCATATTTTGACATGTTTTATTCACTGATTTTGGCTGGTTTGATGAGTTCTCTTGTGCTTCATATACATGCCATATAAACCATGTTTACTAGCCATTGTTACATGTTGTTTTAGGCCATCATGTTAGCACTTTTTGGCCATGCTTTAAACTAGAAATGTGCATGTTTTGGGACTGCCTTGGCTCTGTCTTTGTGCTTCATATTCAAACAATGCTTGCTTTGCATAGCTATAAGTCAATACATGTGCCTAGTTTTGAGTTTCGGGGCTTATTCCATGCATTGGGTGTCATGTTTCCATGTTTCGAGACCACTTTGCATACTGTTTCATAGCTGTCATTTATGCTATTGCATGCCATCTTGCATCCATTGTCATGCCTTGTTAGAGTTGCATGTTGTGCCTTAGGTTCGGTCATCAGTTTGCGTGCATGTGTGCACGCATTTCGGTTGTCTCATTTTCATCTTATGGCTACTGATGTGGGTGTGGCTAAGGTCCACTCATGTTGGTGTAAGTCCATGATGCATTGCGTATGCCATCTTAGTCCTTTGCATTATGTATGCTAGGTTGTATGTTAGTGCATTGCGTATGCCATCTTAATCCGTAGCATTGTGTATGTTAGGTTGCATGTTAGAAGTGCATTCACGCATGTCATGCATATTGCATTGTGTTTGGGATAGGAGTTAGCCCAAACACGGGAAACGAGGGACGTTTCGTACTCCGAGTGACGGAACGTGTCTCAATTCCCAGTCGCCGACACTCCGGATTAACCATGATGGAGTCTCGGTCTTGTTGTGTTTATATGTGCATTCATTTCACATTGAGTCATGCAATTCGACTCCTCGGCCATCATGCATCGAGATGCGTGATTGGTGGCACGAGGATCGAGGTATGCATACATATGTGAAAATACTTTGCCATGCCCCTTTCTTGCTCTCTTGTGCAGCAAATTAGAAACCGGCAGTCTTTTGGAGCTTCGTGCAATATTCCGGGCTTAATTGTAAACAGAGGCTAACTGGGGCATCGCAATGGATTTCCGCGCAAGGAAACTCAAGCATGCATCATTCATCATTCGGAACAGAGCTGAGGCGGTCCATGGATTTGCGTGCTAGTTTACTACTTTCCTAGTTAAATTTGTTAATTAATTAGGGTTTTGTATTTATTCGGACTGTACTATTTATTCGGACTGTATATTATTTATTCGGACCCTCCGAGCGAGGACACAATTGTAATAAGTGTGCGTGTGTGCGATGTATGTCTTCTAACCCCACGTCTTTCTCCCTTTTATTTACCAGCTTATGATGGTTAGATTAGGGCATGTTTCAATTAGCATACAGTATGATAGCATGTTTGCATTCATTCATCTGTTTTGCATGCACCGGGCTCGGCGCATCATACTAACTGTATTTGTATTTCAATTTCGAGTTGAATACTTGTTAGCCGTTGCATTTCACATGCCATCTTTAGAGTAGCCGAGCCTGCTATAGTTGCATTTTTGCATGTGTTGCATTAGGCATTTCTGTATAGTTAGGATCATGCATGGATTTCTAACATAGCTTCTTTTTTGGCTTGGAGTACTCGGTGAGTGTTTATGCTTTAGCATCCTTGCATGCGTGTGAGTGACTACCATGATAGCATGCTTACCATGAGGCTACGTGCTTATGTGATATAACTACCTGAATGCCTATAGGTGAAGGTTGGATTATCTGAATTGGAATAATGCATTGACTGTGAGTTTTAAGCCCACTTGAGAGTGGCAAATCATCATGTTTTCTAAGCCCACCTGAGGGTGGCAACTCCACATTTTAGCCTACTTGCGAGTAGCAGACCGTTTTCAAAATAAACATGAAATGTTTTATTCCAATTCTGGCGATCCAATCTATACTTGTATGCTGTGCGCATTACATAGTAAATCTAGGCTAATAACCGGAATAAGAACACATAATGTTTTCAAAACTTGATATCATGGTTAGTAGAGGCCGATCTTCGGATCGGGCGAGAGGGGGTGCTCATAGATGACCTTCCCCAATCGTACCCAAGTTCCCGAGCCGAGGCAACTTTAGTGATGACGGACACATGGCCTTAGGCAACGAGTCAGGGTTTCCTAAATTTCTCAAAAAATAAAATATTTAGGTAGCGACTATGTATCTGGCAAAGCAGTCCATGTTTGGCACTTCTTTCAAAAAAAATCTGTTTTCCAAAACAATTTGTCAGATTTGGACTCTTTGGTGATTTATCAGTCTTGCATTGCACATTGCGAGATCAGATTAAGAACCGACACAAATCGAGTCCGAACTGTAGCATAAGGCCCACGAGGGCACGTCTACAGCACCGTAAGAGGAATTTCTTCCACGTTGTAAAGATAATAGTCAGGGCCAAAATCTTTTTCAATTCTAGCTCGTTTACTCTTCCTTGGTTGGATTTGAGAATTTTCTTGTTCTTGAAAAACTTGAGGAGTAGAAGAGCTAGACATAGATAAAATATTTTCAGAAATTATTTGACCCCCACTATTTCTAGATTTGAAAGGAAATTTATTTTCATGAAAAATAGCATCACCTGATTCAAAAATAATATTATTTTCCATATCAAAAAATCTATAAGCTGTACTATGCAACACATACCCAAGAAAAGCACAGATGGTAGCTCGTTCACCCAATTTAGGTCGTTTAAGATCTGCAAGTCTCACAAAAGCTAAACAACCCCAAACCCTCAAATAACTTAGATTTGGTTTACGCCCCCGCCACAACTCATAAGGTACAATTTTAGTCTTTTTATGTGGCACTTTATTTATCACGTGGCAAGCTGTCAAAATAGCCTCGCTCCAAAGATTTGAGGGAGCACTTGAATCAATAAGCATAGCATTCGTCAAATCAATTAACGTTCTATTTTTTCTTTCAACTACGCCATTAGATGAAGGTGAATATGGTGGAGTAGTCTCATGAATAATTCTCAATGATTAAACAAAAGAGTTGAATCCAAGAGATTCATACTCCCGGCCTCTATCACTTCTAAGTCTCTTAATCTTTTTACCGAATTGATTTTTCACTTCAATAATGAATTCTTTAAATTTCTCAAAAGCATCACTTTTATTTTTTAATAAATATATGTTTTTTTATTTTGAAAAATCATCAATAAAAGTGATAAAATATCGGTTACCACCCCGAGTTAAAATTCCTTCAAACTCACACAAATCAGTATGAAATAATTCTAGCAATTTGGTATTTTTTTCAACACTTTTATGAGGCCTCTTGGTAATTTTTACTTTACTGCAAACTTCACATTTCTCAAAAAATTTTGTCACTTTAGGAATTAATCCTAAACTACTCATGATTCCCATATATTTACTGTTAATATGACACAAGCGAGCATGCCAAAAATTAATAGAAGACAGCATGTAAACTGAATTGGTAGATGGTTTATTAATCTCAACACTCCATTTGAACATCCCATCACAAGCTTAACCCTTACCCACAAAAATACCCTTCTTGGTAATCACATATTGATCAAATTCTATAGTTTGCTTAAAACCAACCTTATTTAACAAATAACTTGACATCAAATTCTTCCTCATGGACGGTGTATAAAGCACATCTTTTAAAGTAAGCACACGTCCAGAGGTGAACTTAAGGTCAACCTCACCACTCCCAAGTATCTTGGTTAGACTAGAGTCACCAAGCATAATTATTTTCTCATCATCAAAGGGAGTATATACCTTGAACCAAGCTTGATCATAACAAACATGTCTATTGGCACCAGAATCTGCCCACCAACCGTCCACATAATTAACCATGCAAATGTCTATAATCATCGCCACAAATGGCTCCTCGACAACGTTAGCCTTTGAGACAGGTGCACGTTTTCGGAATTTGCAAGTTCGAGCAATATGCCCACTTTTGCCACAGACAAAGCATGTAAAATTTTGTGGAGATGATGGACCTTGGTTCTTATTTGGATTAATCCATTTATTGTGAGGTTTACCATAATTCTTCATATGCTTTTTATAAGGCTTCCAATAAGCATTCTTCGAATTGTGACCTTTGGGTAAGTTATTATTTGCTGAAACAAAATTTACCTTTGTGGTAAAATTGTCATTACCCGCTTGTGTTATTAATGCATCTTGGCCTCTAGCCTCCTCTTCGACTCGGATGCGAGTAATCAATGCCTCTAAGAAAGTCTCCTTTTGTTTGTGACACATGCTCTTTTGGAATTCTCTCCAAGATGACGGTAGCTTGTCAACAAGTCCTGCAACTACCAAGTTGTCACCAATCTTGATGCCTTCATATCTGACTTCTGCAACTATCATTTGGAAATCTTGTGCTTGCTCCACAACAAATTTTCCATCTACCATTTGGAAGCGAAAAAGGCGGCTAGCTGCATACTTTTTTGCTCCTACCTCTTCAGTATCATACTTAGTCTGTAAAGTTTTCCAAATTTTCTTTGCGAAAGTATAAGTGGTGTCATAGTAATCATAAAATTGATCAGCAAGGTAATTTAAGAGATAAAAGCGACATTTATACTCATTTGTATTATAGGAAGCCACTTTTGCTTCATGTGCCTCGTAATCTTCATCATTCATCTCCTCGGTTGGAATTTTGTTTGGGTTCTTCTCGATAAGAACATATGCAACTTTCAAAAGACTAAGGTAAAAAAGAATTTTTCCTTTCCACCTCTTAAAATGAACTCCCTTGAACCTGAAAGGCTTGTTGAGATCTCCAATTCCATCATTGGTTTTTTCTGGTACTTGATCCATGGTTTGATCTCCTTAAAATTGTTGGTGAAAATACCATAAATAATGTAAAGAAAAAGAGATACAAATAGATCAGGCTGAGGCACAGATATCTCATTTTCTTTAAGGAGATCAAGCACACTACGGTTAGAAGAACCCAAATACCGATGCAACAGCCACAAAACTATGACCTGTCCCCTCCAGGATACAACAGCCCGACCACTTGTCGTATAGTTCAAGCCAACTCTACACAAGATGGTGAACCCAAAGCTCCACAAAAAAAAAACACCATTCTTTGCTAGTAATCTCTCTTGTATAGAAAATAGTTGATGTGTTGATTTGTTGTTGAAGAAAAGAGTAGAAGAGAGAACTATTTATAGGCCACTAGGACATACAAATGACCATTAACCTAGAGAAAGGGAGAGTGTACCAAACATGAATCCACCACCAAGTTCATGAATTATAATTAATATTAATTCATGAACAAAACCAAAGCAATGAATCTCCATACATAAACAAGATAAAATTCATGAATAAGAACCAAGGAAGATTCATGAACAAAATGAATAAATAAATACATAAATGATATTAAAATGAACCTACAGTATCAAAAAACAAAATTGAGAGAAAAAACAATGGCATCCTTTTGTAAATTTGAATATATGAAAAGAGTATTTATGTCTTAAACAATGGCTTGCTCACCAAATCAGTGCGTCAATGTCACTGGCAGTTAACTTAAATGGAAAAGCTAACGGTGTGCTTTGGTTCACAAATCACGTGGGGATTATATGGTTATTTTTAAACGTTAGGAGGTAAACCGTACATAAGCCAAATCACAGGGAGTAAAGTGAAGTTTGCCTAATACAAAAATAACTTAAATAAGTTAAGGGAAAAAAAAAATTAATTATTTAGAAAACTAGTGAAAAGGTGTTTTGGCTTATACTTTTTTATTATCAATTTTTACCTTATAATAAATTACAAGACATTCTTTCTATCTCTTATGATAGGACGTATAAATGAGCATATTGATTTGGCATTGTGTGAGATTTTTTTTTATTTTATTATTTTGATTAAAAATGGACACTTGCACTTGTAAATCATGATTATTAAATGGGTAAATTACACAAATAGTCCCTATAGTTTGGGGCTTGTGTCACTTTGGTCCCTGACTTTTCAATTGTGACACATTTGACCCTGAATTTTGAATCTTGTTCCAAATAAAGACAATTGAATATATAATTAGATTTTTCAAGGGTAAAATTGTCAATTTGATAAAATATAAACTAATTTGATAAAATAAATGTCAAACAAATATTTTTGAATTTTAAAAAATTATTTCTACCTACTAAAAATAAAATTATGTAAAATTGATAAATCTTTTAGACATTTATTTTTTTTTTTTACAAATTAATTTTTATTATGATGATGATCATGTAAAATTAATTTTTAAAAATTAATCATGTAATTTTTATTAATTTTACATAATTTTATCATTGGTGGATAAAAATAATTTTAAAAAAATTAAAAATATTTTTTTGACATTTATTTTTATCAAATTAGTTTATATTTATATCAAATTGACGATTTTACCCTTGAAAAATCTAATAATATTTTCAATTGTTCTTATTTGAAACAAGATTCAAAATTCAGGGTCAAATGTGTTACAATTGAAAAGTCAAGGACTAAAGTGACACAAATCCTAAATTATAGGGACTATTAGTGTAATTAACCCTTATTAAATTATAACATTTTTAGAAAGATCTCTAATAATGGCCTATCCTCTATGACCTTTTTCAAACTCTGGGAACTAATGATATGTAACTGCCATGATTATAAGAATTAAGGTTAAGAATGGTTGTCAGATTTAAGTGGGTACGTACATCTAATTTGGAATCAAATATGTAACTGTTCATTAGCCAAGTGAAAGAATGTTTGATTCATGAAACTCATCATTACTGGCCTTAATGGCCATAATTGTTATATTCGTGAATTTTTGATCGACTTTAATGATCATATTAAAGTGATTCATGGAACCTATGTGACTTTGTGAATCTTAAATGCATTCTCATTATCACATTAAAATGCTTATGAAATCTAAAGAACAAATCATGAATGTTCATGGAATAATTTTTTTCTTTTTTAATTGGTAGAAAAATATGAAAAGAATTATATTCAGAATTATAGTCCAATAGTTATAAAAACTCTAAAAACCAATCTAATAATTAAGAGCATCTCCAATGGATATATCAGTTGCCAAAGCCATAATATAGCAGCTTGGGCAATCTTAGCTCTTCCAATGGCATGCTATACCAGCTGCCAAATTTGGCAACTGCCAAATCAAGTGCCAAACTAGGCAACTACTTTGGCAGCTGCCAAATCTGCCAAGTCACCCAAAATTAACTGTTTTCTCTCTTCCCTCCTTCCCTCCTTCCCTTTCGGTTGGGATTTTCCAGATTCATCAATATTCATGAATGAACAAGAATGAACAAATTCATCAATATTCACTAATTTTATTCATCAAATTCATCAATATTCAACAAGAATGAACAAGAATTCATCAATATTCCAGAATTCATCAATATTTATCAAATTCATCAAATTCATACCAAAAACAGATTTAAAAAGATTTCATCAAATTCATCTTCATTTATTAAAATATACGAATTTTTATACGAATTTTTTTTGCTATGATCTGGGAATATTTTTTTGCTACGAATTCATCAATTTTTTATACGAATTCATGAATTTTTTTTATACGAATTCATCAATTTTTTTTGCTACGAATTTCATCAAATTCATCAAAATATTTTTTTTGCTGCAAATTTGCAGGAGATCGGGGCTGAAAATAATCCAAGAGCAGTGTAGAAGGAGGGTTGAAGGAGCAAGATTAACGAGAGGTAATCTCAAATAATCCAAGAAAAATACCTGATCCGAGGGTTGAAGTTCACTGATCCAAAAAAAATCTTCACTGATCCGAGGGTTGAAAAGGGTTGGAAGTTCATCTTCATTGATCTAAAGCTGATCCGAAGTTCATTCGAAGGTCTCTCCCTCTGATCTTCACTCATCCGAAGCTCTGATCTTCCCTCTAACCTTCCCTCTTCCCTCTGATCTTCACTCATCCGAAGCTCTCTCTCTCTCTCTCAAGTTTCGAAGCTCTCTCTCTCTCAAGAGTGGATCTGGAAATTTCCTAAAGTTTATTGAACTTAGGTTACTTTATTCATGAGTGGGTTGCTTTATTCATTAAAAATAAATAAAAATTAAATAAAAACATAATTGAAACATATATCTACAACGGCTATAAAAAAAAAAGGGATGAATACAAACCGGCTATAAAAACGGCTATAAAAATAAAACGGCTCTTTTTTTAAGTTAAAACGGCTATAAAAGAAAACGGCTCTTTTTTTTCTATAAATACAAACATTTTGTGCTCTCTTTTTACTCAATTTCATTTCACAACAAATTTTTTAAATTACATTTTTATTTTTATTTATATTTTCTTTACACAATCGGTATGGAAGGTTCATCAAAAATAAAGAGAGGAAAATCATTCACCATTGCTGAAGATATGACACTTTGTAAAGCTTGGTGTCACATTTCTGAAGATCCAATTGTTGGTAATTCACAATCTTATACTCACTTTTGGGGGAGAATTTATGAAAATTATTGCTCCCTTCAGAATGATCAGTCAAGAACACAAGTTTCTATCCAATCTCGATGGGGTACAATCATGAAATGTTCTAACAAATTTCGTGGATGTTTAGCGCAAGTCGAAAATCTACACCCAAGTGGGATGTCTCAAGTTGATTTAGTAAGATTTCATCTTCATTTATTACGTTAGTTTTTATTTTATTTTATTTCGTCTCATATAAAAATTAAATAATTACTTAATTCAATATTGATACATATTTTATTTTATCTAGTAAGATCTCATATTTTATTTTATTTTATTGATACTTACTTAATTCAATATTGATACAGATGCTTCAAGCAAAACTTTTATACCATCAAGATGAAAAGAAACATTTTGCTTTTGAATATTGTTGGTCAATCTTGCAAAACAATATCAGGTGGCAAGATGTAACTCCTACGAATACAGTGAAGTCAAGGATACATATACCATTTTCCCCTAATTCAGCCCCCGATTCCCCGATGGATAATTGCAATTCTCTTGAAGATGACACCAGTCCAAGTGTTGGTAACAATCCAACTGTTGGTGAGGGCAGTGTCTCTGCAAGGGTAAAACGCCGAAGGGTAGGAAATCTGCAAAAGAATTATTTTGGAGAAATCAAGTCATTGAAACTGAAGTCAAAAAATGAGTACACAATTAGACACATTTAACCACCACCTTGCTGAGAAAGAAAAGAAAAAGAGAAAGAGAAGAAAAATGATTCAAGCACTACAGCAGATGAAAGAACTTGAGATGCAAAAACATGAGTTTGAGATGAGAAAGGAAGAACACCAAATAATGACTACAGACATTTCTCATTTGGACCCTCAGATGAAAGCGTATTACACAATGCAAAAAAAATGAGATTTTCGCCAAGTGGTCCTCAAATGTGAGCAGCCCAAATTTTTATTTCCCCCTACCTCCTGATGAATAATTACGGGATAAATGTTAGTCTTTATTTTTTGCAATATCATTTATTTTTTGATGTAATTGTTAGTCTTTATTTGCAATGTAATTTTTATTTTGTAATGAAATTTCATGTTGTTTTAAGAAACATTATTTTTTTTAACGAACAATATTATTTTTTTTTTCCAATTTTTCATTTTTTTTAATTTTTTATATTTGTCTAGTTGGGAATAAAATAAATATATAATTTTTTTAACAAACAGATAAAAAAATGTCACAAAAGACAAAAAAATAAATAAAAATAAAATCACAAAAAACCTATATCCAAACAACACCTACAAACTTGGAGGGAAAGTTGGTTGAGATTTGCCAAAAATAGCAAATGACCATTGGAGTACCATTACTATAATTTGACAAAATAACACTATTCATTGCCAAATTATAGCAATAGCAACCCCAATATAGCAACAACCATTGGAGATGCTCTAACCAAGTTAAGAAAGAACACCATAATAGGGATATAATAAACAATACAACAAAGCCTATCATAATTGTGTGTTTAGTAACGTTTACGTTTGCAGTTTATATTTACAAAAATTTTATAAACTGGTTTTTGTTTATTTTTTGTTTATTTTTAGAAAAACATAAACTACAAACGCGTTTGGTAATTGAAAAATTGTTTAAAAAAATTTAAAAATATAAAAAAGAGTGAGAAATGACAAGTGGTGGCAAGTGGCGGCGGAAGACAGTGGTGGAAAGTGGTGACGGTGGGTGGGGGTAGCTGGTGGTGGTGGGTGGTAGCAGGTGGGTGGTAGTAGGTGGGTGGTGGTGGTGGTGGTGGGTGGATGACGGTGGCGGGTGGTAGGTGGTAGCGAGTAGGTGTGGTGGGTGGTGGTAGTGGTGGTGGCAGGTGGGTGGCGGATGGCGAGTGGCGGTGGGTGTGGCGGGGGGTGGGTGGTGTGGCGAGTAGATGGCGGTGGTGGTGGTGTTGGGTGGGTGGATGGGTGATGGTGGCGGGTGTGTGGTAGTAGCGATGGGTGGTGGTGGTGGTGGTGGTGGTGTGGTGGCGGCGGGTGGTGGGGGTGATGGTGGCAGATGGGTGACGAATAGCGAGTGGGTGGTGGATGGTGATGGTGGTTGGTTGGGTGACAGTGGCGGGTAGTGGGTGGTAGCAAGTGGGTGGTGGTAGTGGTGGTGGTGGTGGTAGTGGTGGTGGTGGTGGCGAGTGATGGGTGGTGGTGGCAGATGGGTGGCAAATGGCGGTGGTGGCGGGTAGACGGTGGCGGGTGGTGGTGGTGGTGGTGGTGGGTGGGTGACGTGGCGGGTGGTATGGTGGTAGCGAGCGTGGTGGTGGTGGTGGTTGTGGGGTAGTGGGGTGGTGTGGCTGGTGGTGGCGGGTGATGGTGGTGGTGGTAGTGGGTGATGGGTGGTAGGTGGTGGTGGCGGGTGGGTGGCAGGTGGCTGGTGGTAGTGTGTGGCTGGTGGTGGCAAGTGGTGGATAGTGGTGGCAGGTGGGTGGTGAGTGGTGACGGCAAGTAGGTGGCGGGTGGTGGTGCGGGCGGTGGATGGTAGTGGTGACGAGTAGATGACAGGTAGGTGGTGGGTGGTGGTGGTGGTGGTGGTGGCGGTGGCGAGGGGTAGGTAGTGGGGGCGAGTGGGTGGTGGTTGGTGGGTAGCTGGTAGGTGGTGGCGGGTGGTAGCTGGTGGTGGCAGGTGAGTGGTGAGTGGTGGTGGCAGGTGGTGGTGGGGTGGGTGTGGGTGGTGGTGGCGGAAGACGGTGGTGGAAAATGGTGGCAGGTGGTGGCTAGTGTTGGGTGGCGGCTAGTGTTGGGTGGCAAAAAAAAAAAAAAACTCAAAACTCAAAACGGAAACACATTTTTTGTGTTTTTATTTTTTGGCCAAATTTATAAACTGAGACCACTGATTTATAAATCAAAAATTTTACCAAATAAGTTTTTATTTGAGTTTTTTAAATTTTTGTAAATATAAACAGAAAACTGTAAACG
Organism: Camellia japonica; assembly: GCA_030407325.1. Taxonomy (NCBI): domain Eukaryota; kingdom Viridiplantae; phylum Streptophyta; class Magnoliopsida; order Ericales; family Theaceae; genus Camellia; species Camellia japonica. The sequence continues at coordinate 55,485,762 of JAPPVO010000029.1, forward strand.
TAAGTTACCAAACGGCACCTTAATCCAACATCAAATATTGCATAATTAAATATGATATGATGAGATATAATACTATAGAAATAATGACAGGAAATGGATTGTCTACTCATAACAGATAAATATAAGCTTTTTAATTCTAAATTAAAGAATTTAAAATGAATCAGATCTCTCACATTAATTCAAAATAAATCAAATCTTCCCCAAGGTAGATACATTTGATCTTCATTTAGAAAAAAATAAAATTAGTAGTCTTATTATTAAGTATAAAGCTTTTCTCACACTATATTTATATGCAACATATACAATTTTTTCCTACAAACTTTTCATCTAATCACCAGAGAAAACAAGCATTAAAAAAATGACCAAGGAGAGAGAAAATTTGTAATCTGCTCAATATTTGTCGGTGTGAAGGTTAATTAGCTTTTGGTGCGGAGACTAAAGCAACAAGGTGGTATTCTATTCAACCATAACTACATGGCTCAAGGTATATAAGATTAAGTTTTATTATTATTGATTAGTTTATTATCTCATAGAGAAATGTTAAAGACTCATAATTTATTTATAATTTTAAATTTACTAACAACGATATGATAAAGTAGTAGAACCCTATATGTTGAGTATGTGATAAATAAACAATTGACACTTATCATATCACATCATTGACGGTTAAATTATAAAAGTTTATTTTATGGATCTGAAACGTTTTCGTCTAAGTATAAAGCTTGAATTCTCGACGAACTTGTGGTATTAGAGCCCTATATCCCTGTGAGAGTAAACAATGGTGGTTCTTTTGGGGAGGGATTGTTAGGTTATGAGGCCAAGAAGTCCATCTTCTACAGGCTAATCGCTGATAATAGGTCTAAAACTAATTGATTTTAGGTTGATTGGTAAAAGTTGAGACCAAAAAAGATATATAATATAACAAAGTTGATTGTGTAGAGACTGGGGCTACATTAGATCATCTGATGAAGAGGGTAGGATCAAAAGGGTTAAGTATTATTATCAAGCTTGTGTATTTAATTTTAAAATAAGAATTTTCTTAATTTACGCCATGTGGAATGCCTAAAAGCATTTGAAAAGTTTGTTGAGTCAAGGATTGTGTTAGAAAATAAGTCATTTGTAGTTAAAGTTGGAAATTTTAGCATCTCTGCTGCAAATTGGATCAAATGGCTTTCTAAGCTTCAAAGTAATCACCATATATATATTGATAAATCATATGATTCAAACCCACACTTGACAAAGTGAATGATAGGGTTACCATCTACTTTTTCAAATCTCAACCACAAAGTCTCACCCGCCCCCAAAAAAAATGGGGAAAAACAATGAGTTAGCCTTTCACTTTCTTTTGAAAAAATAAAATAAGAAACGAGTAAGCCTCACTATACAGAAACAATTAGATGAGGCGTCAATCATTCAATTATAGGGGCAAAAATGTAACAAGCCACTTTTGTTTAGGAAATTCTAATTACATCACAATTTATCTCTTTATACCTATTTTCTCATTACACTTTTAAGAAATAATTGAAATTTTCATTACACTCTTTATAATATCAAAATTAATCCTAAATTAAACCCTTATAGATTTTTTTTTATTACGCATATTTTTTTTGAATTACTCCAGTGTTATGTTACCGAACAACTATATTTGTCCAGTCATTTATTACCTCGCGTTTATATATTCACTTTCCTTGAAACATAATTTTTTCTTCTAAATTTATAATGGGCCTAAGCTATACATTGCCAAACAATTTAGATTTTTGCGGTGTCATGTTGCCAAACAAATTAGATTTGTACAGCCATCTGTTACTGCACGTTTACAAATTTACTTTTATTAAAATATCAAACATCCATAAAAACTTGAAGTGTACAAACGTCTATAAAAACATAAAAAATAAAAATCAATACAAATATCGTCAAATATGTCAATACAAATATCTATAAAAACACACTGAGATGTTGCCATAATCCATCTATGTTGATAGTTTCGGTAGTTACTACATCAGGGCTGACAAGTGCATGAAATTGATCAATACGGGTAGTATATGCTTTCTCTCATCTATTCATACACGGGGTGATGAAAACGAATCTAATTACTTGCTTTAGGAAGTACTAGATGACCAGGAAGTAGATAAATGTAACAAATGTTGTCTGTAATGAATTCATGACTATAGTTTATTAACAATTCACTACTAGCCTTACTATAATAAATAGTAGCATAATCCTTCAAAGCAAAAATAAATAAAAATAAAAATGTCAGGCTAATGAAACTGAAAATGTTTGATAGTGAGTTACTGGACATGTATTTTTTGTTCGGTAGTAGGTTACTGAACAAGTATTTTTTGTTCGGCAGTGAGTTACTAGATATGTATTTTTTGTTCGACAGTGTAGTTTCGGGCTATTTGATTTTGTTTAGTTCTGGTGCACCAAACAAAAATCGAATAGCCCTCTTAAAAAACGAAACGAAAACATAAAAAATAAATTTTAAAAAAATCCACTATTTTACTTTTTTGCTGGTCCTTCATTACTATTTATTTGTCTATTACTTTCTTTTATGATCAAAACATTATAATTATCCGTTTTTTAAAGTAGATATATAGTAAAGAAGAAGAAATAAGAAAAGACTATGGATTGAAGTGTAATGGATATAAAGAGATAATCAAATTTATTTAATTTTATCTTTTGTCCTTAAAAATAATTTCACACAAAAATAAAATTGAGGGGAAAATTTATCTCAAATAGAGAATGTAAAGAGATAAATATACCTTGTGTAAACAGAAATTTCCTTTTCGTTAACAACATCCAATCGACAACACTAACAGGAGAGGTTAGTGTCATTTCAAAATCTTAAAAGTGGTTTCTCTAATTATCATAAATTTCAAAGGAGTCAATGTAATTTATCCAAAAAAAAAATAGCCACACACATTTTCATTTTTATTGTGTGAAGTCAATCATTCTTAAGATAACAATATCAAAACTAGTTTTCAGCTAACTACAGTGCCAAACTGGTATTTTCAGTAATATTGCTCCAATAGTGTAGGAGAAATATAGAGAAAAAGTTTTTTGAGATCTAATCAAATTATAGCTTTGGCAATGAATATAATCACTTCGAGCTAATCTAGCTAGACAAAATTCTTGCAATCCCTTACGAGTCAAAAATTCAAGTCTTGTCATAAAAAGATACACCTCCCCATGCTACGGCCTCTGTTGCTCTAAACACACACACACACACACACACACAAAAATGATGAAATTTGCATTTCCTTGTTTAAATTATAGCTCTATTGTTTAAAAGCACCCACACACAATTTCATCACTTTACTTTTTATAAATTGTTTAAAAAATGATACGAATAAAGACAACAAAGAAAGCTCTTGAAAACTATATACGTTTCTCATTATGTTTTCAATGTGTTTCGAAATTTGAAGGCAATCACCTAATTAACTGTGATGATTCAAATTTGTTCATTTCAGCTTTAACTTTCGTTTTATTCCCACTTCTTTTTTCCTACTTTGTTGTCAAATTAGATATAAAGAATATACCCTTTATTTGGTGTTATGTCTTTGTTGGAGGTTATAATAGTAAAGTGATGATATTGTTTTAAGTTGTGTGTAATGTTGGTTATCTCACCAAACAAATTAATGTTCAGTGTCCACAGTATTAAGGGAAAAATATGGTGAAGGGTCATGCTGTGCATTTATTTTATACATAGGACGAATTGCCTCTAGTTTAGATCTGAATTGGAGGATATTATCTAGGCTTGTGAAATATTATGGGTTCTGTTTTGATAATTCGAACGCTTATTTTGTAGGATCCTTCATTTATATATTCTATAAATAAAAAAAAAAATACATTGGTAATTTGCTCAATTTATCTTATTTGTCACAAAACAAAATAAAAAAGGGACAGCTTATTTTTAAAAATACACATACTGTCCATTTATTTAGAGACAAATACGATAAATTGAATAGATTACAATTATCGTATGAACTTGATTTTTTGTGTGGATGATAGACCTAAAGAGCTCTACAAAATAAGCCGTTTAGATTATCGAAACAAGACCTATGCTGGGTCCCACAATTCTGGACAACATCCTCCAAATCTTAGACTAAAGAGAAGCCCAACCTATATATATATACCAGTGGGTGGCACACACAATGCGTGTGCAATTCAGAAAAGTAAGCATAAAAACAAATAATGAATAAATTAATATCATAATATGGGCTCATTTTGGAATCTAACCTATTTTGGATCATATCACCTCTCACATTTTTACCTACTAAAAAACAAAAAAGTCAAAAAGTCAGTTTTTAACCAACTTGTCAAAACACCCTTATGTATGTTGTCTAAATGGTAAGAGTGTTCTTAATGAAACCTAAGATCTTGAATTCAAATCTTACTAACACCTTTGAATAATATTTTCTTATTTTAGGATAAGAAAATTTGCCACGTGACAGAAGAAGAAATCACCACACTATTAAACATCAAGTCATGTACTCACATATATAATAGTATAGATAGATAGATATATTAACAAATGGAAATTCCATTTCATATGGCTAATTGAATTGGAAGCAATATCTATATTATAGAATTTCCCTCTATACTATTATATCATGTCTATATGAACTTGGTATAAAAATAAAATGCCATAATTTTTTGTTTTCTATAAATTCCCTTCAGTGCAACTGCTAAATTCAAATACCTATAAATGTGTAATTCTCGATTTCAGTATATATGAGTGTGCACGCCTTTTCTCTATGTTTGGGAACTTGGATTGGGAGATTTTTTTGCTAAAATGACCAATAAAGACAAAATAAACTTTAAATAGTTAATAAGATAAAATGTCACATTTAAATCATAATTATTTTATTTTTTCATTCACAACCATCAAATCAAAAAAAAAAAAAAAAAACAACAACAACAACAAGAAGTATCATTCCAAACATAACTTTTTTAACCAACTTAAAATAATGAAAAAACCAATTAAAATAGTCAAATTCCTAAACCCCAAAGTATATATATATATATATATAGAATTGATATTTGTATATCCTTGTGAGGGAAAACAGCTAGCAGTCTTTTCAAAATCACCAAATCAATATAATGTGAAATTTTCTTGCCCCTCCCATTATGCATGACTTTTCACTTGAATGCTAAAACAAAAAGCAATGAAAAAGAAATAGCCTTAGTTTCAATGGTAACTACTTGAAGGCACCAACATCACCTACCCAAAACAAAGTGGCTACTTAGAATAAGGAAAATGATATATAAATGTTACATACTACCAGATGAATTCAATAGTTGTTTCAATTTTTATGTGAATCAACAGAACAAATGATGTGTGTACATATATATAGAACTTAATAATTCAATATTTTCTCAATTGTGCTAATTATATAGAAATAAAACATAAAAAAAAATTGCGAAAGAAAGACAAAAGGTGGGTCCATCCCCTTATATTTATTTATTCTTTTCTTTTGTAAAATTTTATGTATTCTATTTATGTACTAGTAGACTACAAAGTTCTAGATATACCCGTGTTATTTATTGTGTTTTTTTTTTTTTGATCAGCAAAAAAAAAAAAAAAAAATTATTGATAAAATAAACAAGTACAAAGTACAAGACAAATTACATTAATAAAGCAAAGCAACTCTCTCATTTGGCGTACAGCTTGAAGGTTACATTGTTCATTTTTCACCATCTAATGGTGCATTAGGACAAGCAATAGGGCTAGCTCATTGGATAGGACCTATGCACTCCACTACGAGATTAATTATTTGAATTTGCTTTTTAGTATATGAATCTTATTTTGTGTGTATTTGTTTGGAGTTTCTCTCTCTCATTTTGAGAAATTATTTATATTATTTATCTATTATATTTTATATTTATTATGATTATAATTGATTGGAGATATTACTGTAATATCATATATCAATAATTTAAGGGGAATTTATCGGAAAGTCCTTTTTGGCTAAAATGTGTTCCGTTTGGTCCTGCTGATTTTTTGTTTGTTTGCCAAGTCCATATTAGGTGGGATTACTTACCCATTAGTCCTTTTTTGAATGTTTTTAGTGTGGGTTGGACGGGTATGCCCTCCTTATTGTATGGGATGTTCTGTTCTTTCCATTTTCCGTTTGTGCAATCCCAACAATTACGGGTGGGATGTGGGTGAAATTTGTTTGCTGCACAGAAACGTGGTTCACTGTCGTCGTAGCAAAGGGAACGTGGTTCATAGTCCAACAGTGCAACTGTGCTGCAGTTGACGTCACAGTGCAACAGTCCAACGTGGTTCACAGTGCAACAGTGCAACGTGGTTCAACAGTGCACACTGGGAACGTGGTTCACTGGAACGTGGTTCACTGGGAACGTGGTACTTGAGTCTCCAAGGAAGAAAAGAATAGGTGAAATGAGTTCTGCCATTTGTGATTTCGACGTTAACCTTACCATTGACCATCAATGGCGAACCCTACCATTGACGTTTGGAAACTTGAATTTCACATCACATCTGGGGACTCTGATGGGCGTGACCTTCCCTGCAATCACTTTTAGGGCTCCCTCTCAGCACCAGGAATCCAAACGCCGCCGCTGCTGGAGGCGTCTCTGCCGCCGCAAATGCCGTCGGCGGTGGAGCGCGGCGGAGAAGTAACAAGGCGAAGAAGACAGCGGCGTTGGTGGCGTTGGCGGAACGGCGGAGGCGGCGTTGGTGGAGGCTGTGTAGGGACGAGGATTCGAGGCCGTCGTCGCTCGGCGAGTTCCTTGAGGTCGAGCGGAGGTTCGGCGACGGAGCTTTCTACTGTGCCACGGCTGAGATTGAAGGCGCGATCGGTGCTCAGCCGCCGGACCGACGGTTGCTGTTCGCTGACGGGAGGGTTTACCACCACCCACCGGGGGAGGATGCTCCGCCGTCGACTACCGGAGCTCTTTGTAGATTTCGGTGTCTCTCACCGGGATCTGTAGCGGTGGTGTAGGATAAGATTCGAGTGTTTTTTCTTTTTCATTATTTTTCGATTATTTGAAATTCAAACAATGATGATTTTGTGGAATATGTGCCAAATTACTTCGGTTCACGTCATAACCCACAAATGTCAATTGGAAAGCAAAGGGTCAACCTGTGGAGAAGAAGAAACGTGACAGAACTCACGTCAGAAAAAAAAAAAAAAAAAAAAGTTTAAATTACTTGTGTTCACATCACAACCCACGTTATAGAAAAAGAGTACTATACCTTTTTTGGAACGTGAATCTCACACACCGTATACAAACTCAAATTAACACTTTAATGGTAAAATAGTAAACAAACAACCCAAAGGACTAAACGGTTTAAAAGAAAACAATTAGGACACATGATCTACAAGATGAGAAAATGGGATTTACTGGTCAATTCCCCATAATTTAAATAAAATAAAAAAACGGTGATACATGGCAACTCTCTCGTTTGCCGTACAGCTTGAAGGTTACATTGTTAATTTTTCACCATCCAATGGTGCATTAGGACAACCAATAGGGCTAGCTTATTGGATAGGACCTATGCACTTCACTATGAGATTAATGATTTGAATTTGCTTATTAGCATATGAATCTTATTTTGTGTGTATTTGTTTGAAGTTTCTCTCTCTCGTTTTGAGAAATTATTTATATTATTTATCTATTATATTTTATATTTATTATGATTGTAATACATTGGAGACATTACTGTAAAGTCATATATCAATAATTTAAATAAATAAATAAATAATGGTGCATTAGGACACAAAAAAAATGGTGCATTAGGACACAATGAAATTTGTCATTGTTTGTTTTACCTACAATTATAGGAGAATTAATCAATCAGTAGAAGTGATAGGTAAACCATCAGAAAATAGACATTCCACCTTTTCAATGGCCCAAAAAATACACTCTTAAATTGGTCACAATGCAAACCTCTCAATAAACTCACATTCATTGATTCATTCATAGTAGTTGATTTCATTCTTTTCCATTTCTTTTCTACTTGTGATTACTAAGTTCAAAACAGGAGTTTTATTTTTGCACTAAATCAGAAGCTGCTAAGCAAATGGGAAGTGAGTACAATCCAAGCAAACCACCCCACTATGATATTAACATGTCAAAGAGAACCAGAAAACCATTGAATCTCCAAATGGAAGCCGATCAGAGCCCCGAGAAGACGAGCTCTTTCTCTCCAGAGAAAGAAAACCCTAAAAAAAGTGACGGTGTCAACGAAGAAGGAGGAGGAGGAGAAGAAAAAGAAGAAGAAGAAGAAGAAAAGTCCATTAAAGATCAGAATGATCATCACAAAAGCTTGAAACAGCTGATCAAAGGGAGGAGCCCACTGGGGCAGCATTTCACAGAAGAGAAGCAGCAGCAGCAGCAGCTTCAGATGGTGGTGAAGCAGCAGCATGATGAGGACTTGGATGGATCATCAATGAAGTGCAAAAGACTGGTGAGTCACTATGCAAGAGTTTTGAGCCGTTTGATCAAGGTTAAGAGAGATCCGCGATCTGGGTCCCGGAAAAAACCGGTCCTCCGATTGACTATGTAGGGTTTCAATCAAACGGATGAGTATTTTTGTCATCTTTTGATGCATATATAATGTAATGTGGCTTATATTTAGTCTCTTGCTACATGCTTCATTACATGTGTGCCCCTATATTTGGGAGCTAGAACTTCTACATTGTGTTAATATATATATATATATGTGAATTTTTGCTGTGATGAAATATATATATATAGGAATGGCATTGTGAATATGAATGCAGGGATTTTCCAGTTACTAATTTCCTTTACATTGTTGCATACAATTTTTTTTTCACAAGTTTCTAGTATTTTTTAAATGTTTTGTTGGGAGTTCTTATACACATCTGACCAATACAAATATTAATTGTCTGGTAGATAAACATATAATACATGACGGATATGGATGCAAACAAATTGAAACTTTGGTTTGACATCATTCTTTATTTTATCATCAATCTAATCTTGTCAAGTCGAGCGAGTCAAGTCAAAGTTAAATAATAGAGTGTTTGAACTCGTTGTAAATTAGTTAAGGATGATCTTGAGCTCAAGCAAAGTAAAAATCAACTCGATTACATAAAAAGAGTTTAGACCGGACTCAAAAACAAAAAATAAGCATTAGATTTTTCAGTGCATTCGAGAGAAGAATGATTAATGTAAGTACTAGCCGACATGGTTGTGAATACTAAAATGTCTATCATGTCGCTTCATTCACTCTATTATGGCAGGATGAGTTAGGCCCACCTCAAGAGAACCCAAACCCAACGATCAAGCGACACTTTGTAATTGTTTTATCGAGGCAAAGAAAAGAGATCGACAAGAGTCAAGCCAGAGTCAGTTATGTGAAGAGCAAACCCATTGCCAACTATGCTATCCCTCTCTCTGGAGTTTATATGTGCATATTATCTTCAATAATTATGGTCAAGAGACAATGGTAATAGTTGTTGCCTTTTCATAGAGGATTGAACATAGTGTTGATTGGCAAGGGAAGTTGTATTTATTGTTTTAGTCCTTAATATTTTAGTTGTTGATTTGTTCAATTTGTGTTTAAATAGTTTCGAATACTATTTGTCCACATTTTATAATGAAAGCAAGGGTATTTTTTGAATAAATTTAAATAATTTTTTGATGAAAATTTAGCCAAAAAATTGCGTTAGGAACTATTTAAACATACTGAAAAGGGGATTAAGGCATCGTTTGGGAACAGATTATTTTAATAATTTTTTGATTTTTTACAAAAAGATGTGCAAAAAAATAAAGAGAGTAATGTGACAACTTATAGTGACTTTTTGATTTTTTAGCTAAAAGTAAAGGTTATCAAACGAAGCCTAAATTGACAAAAAAATATGGGGCTCATACTTTTTTGGGTAAATTACACTAATTGTTCATGTAGTTTGAGACTTGTGTCACTTTAATCCCTAACTTTTCAATTGTGACACATTTGATACTAAATTTTAAATCTTGTTCCAAATAAGGACAATTGCAAATATCATTGCTTAATTTCAAGGGTAAATTCGTTAATTTGATAAAATAAAAACTAATTTAACAAAAATAAATGCCAAAAAAATATTTTTTGAATTTTTAAAAATTATTTCTACCCACTAAAGATAAAATTATGTAAAATTGATAAGTCTTTTACACATTTATTTATTTATTTATTTTTACGAAATTAATTTTTATTATATGTTTAGATGATAATCGTGTCTGGTTAATTTTATTTTCATTAAATTAGTTTCTATTTTTTTAAAAGTCAAATGTGGCGATAACTTTAATATCATTATTAAACCAATCTATTAAATCAAAAAATCCAAAAATAAAAACATTTCATATATTAAATATATCGATTACACATTAGAAACCTAACAACCACTCATTACATAATCATATCCAAACACATAATAATAATTAATTTGGTAAAATAAATAAATAAATGCGTAAATTTATCAATTTTATATAATTTTATCTTCGGTGGGTAAAAATAATTTTAAAAAAATCAAAAATATTTTTTTGATATTTATTTTTGTCAAATTAGTTTATATTATATCAAATTAACGACTTTACCCTTGAAATTAAGCAATGGTCTTCAATTGTCCTTATTTAAAATAAGATTCAAAATTTAAGGTCAAATATATAATAATTAAAAATTTATAGACTAAAATAACACGAATCTCAAACTATAAAAACTGTTAGGATAATTCGCTCTAGTTTTTAGGTTTCATACTGGTTAATTGCTTTGGTAATTCACCCTTTAGTAGTGGGGCTCATACTTCGGGAATCAAGGGTATTTCAGGACAGAAAAAAAAGGAGAAAAATTGCAAATCGGTTTAATTCAGGTCAAATTGCACAATCTGGTTCGGTTTGGACAACGCACAATTTAGTCCTAGTTCTTAAAATAAGCAAACTATACTTTATGACTCAGGTCGTGGTTTCATAATTACGGATCCAAGTTGAAATTAAAACGTTTATATATATACATGCACATAATTTGTTATTTATCATAAATACTAAAATATTTTATTAGTATCCAATTATATATAGGAGTGATCATGATTTTTTGAGAGCCCAAAACAAACTCAGGAGTGATTTGAAAAGTTGATTAAAAATTTACTTTTAAATTTTTTATCTTTTTATAAATAAAAAATGTGAGAAGTGATGTGAACTAAAATGAATTAAAAGTTAAAAGTTAGTTTTTAATTAGCTTGCCAAAAGACCTCTCTAAGTATAGAGACTCGACTTTCAGAGTATAGAGTATAAAATATATATTGGTAAAATAATAATAGTCTTTAATTTAATTTTATTTTTGAATAAATTACAAATACATTTCTGAGGTTTGCTTAAAATACGAATTGTCTTATGTGGTTTGAAAAATTACAAATACTTCCCTGTCAGAATTTTTTATTTAACAGAATTAATTGAAAAAGTAAAATTTCTAACTATTCACTTGTACAATAATAAAATTATCTGAATTATTAATTGAAATAAAATTTTAACATTATTAAAAACTATTAATTAACTTGATGATTTATTAATAAAATGACTTATTTGTTATGAAATTAGAAACCTTAGGAGGTATAATGTAATTCTTAAAATTACAAGAAATAATTTATAATTTAAATAAATTTCAAGAGATGTGTTTGTAATTTATCCTTTATTTTATTTTATTTTGGGGAAATTACCCACAGTTCCCATGTGGAACATGTGGACACCATTTAATCCTGTAACTTTTTTAGTAAACCCAAAAGTCCTTTCCTCTCTCTCTCTCTCTCTCTCTGCTTTTTGCCTTCCTCTTTACGTTTTCCTATCTCTCTTTTTTTCTGCATTTTTCTTTCATCGTCTTTGTTATGGACGACGACCGGTGATCATGTCTTTCTCCATTGATCGGGGTTCACCGATAACCACCAACCATCGAAATCAACTCGTGACTTCACTCTCACTGACGGCGAAGATGATATATTTCCGACGAAGAAGATGATATATTTCCGACGAAGAAGATGAGTGGATCTACTTAGATCTGATGTAGATCTACTCAGATCTACATCAGATCTGAGTAGATCTAAACAAAAAATAGTTGCCGGAGTACAATCCTCTCTCTACATCCGCCTTTCTCCTTCGATCTTTTTTTTTTTTTTTTCTCTACTATACACTTCTGTTTTTCTGTTCTAATGGAGAAAATTTTCAAATTCTGAACAAGTAGTTTTTTAGTTTTAGTTACAGGCGGTGAAAACTGTAAAATTTTGCAGTTTCAAATTTTTTTGGTGCTGGAATGAATCATGGTATAAAACTGTAAAATTTTACAGTTTCATAACATGTTTTTCAGTTTGATTAATAAGGATAAATGCTTAATAGATTTTTGTTTTGAAACTGTAACATTTTACAGTTTCAAAACTTACTTTTCAGTTTGATCACTATTTAGAGATTATTTGCTTGAACCTTACAAAAATTGAAAAATAACATATGTTTTCCCCATTGTTGCTGTTTTTTGTTGTTTTATTTTTTTCCTTTTAGTTTATCAATATTTAGCACATTTTGCTATGTTTTTTTTGCTATAATTTATCCATTTATTCTTTTTTTTTTTTTTGGCAATATTCTAGACATTCCGGTGAGTCTCCAGTGATGTTCTTAACGTCCAGTGAACGTTCTGAACATTCCGCGCGACTTCCATTAACGTTCTTAACACTCCGGTGAACTTCCGGCAAAACTCCGGCGACTTCCGCGATGTTGAACATCCGACGAGTCTCCGGCGACCGTTTGACGGAAGTTCGACGGTAGTAAGATGTGAACAGTGTCTGTAATTTTAAAAAAAAAAAAAAAAAAATTTTTTGGTAACAATTAAAAATGTATTAGACTAATTAGTGCAAGTGTTTATTTGAGGATTAGTTGGGTCTTGAACTTGGTACACGGGACTTATCAGTAAGTTCCCTTTTATTTTTTTTGATGAAAGTGAATCTATATTGCTTGAATCTCAAGTACAGATGATTATCATCTTATATATACAATCATATTAGCTCAACTGCTATTTATATTTAACTAAACCATAACTAATATATCTAACTGTAGTTACAACTAATTCCTATAGTTATGTTTAACTAAACCATAACTAATATATCTAAGGAATTGGGGTCACTACTGTGCCAAAGCAGTGACTGTTGTGTCTCATTTTGTGGTACATTATGGATTTTTTTTATAATCTGAACCGTTCATGTTGTAAGGTTTGTTGAGTACTTTATGTCTACCAAAAATCATATTAATCGGATACCAATAACTATATGATTGATAACCAAAAAAATAAACAAGAAGTTTTTCTTTTGAAAAATAGTATAAAAATATGCAATTCGATCATATAGTTATTGATATCGATTAATATGATTTTTGGAAGGCTTGAAGTACTCAACAAATCCTACAAAATGAACGGTTCAGATCATAAAAATAAACTCATGATGCATTTCAAAATAAGACACAACAGTCACTGCTTTGCCTTTGGCACAGCCGTGACCCCAAGTCCCATATCTAACTCCAGTTACAACTAATTCCTAACTAATGCCAGTTGTGCAACCGTTGGCTGAGGCTTAACTGATCTTCATTCATGGCTACCTAGTGGAGCTCTTCTCACAGCTCTCCTTATTATTGCTCTTCATTTTTATTTTTATTTTTATTTTTTTTGCAATATATTAACGGAAAAACACATCACAACATAGAGCTATTACAACATTACAATAATAATCAGCTTGTTTAGTTTTGATTTTTTTTAAAAAAAAAATTAAAAATTTTACTTTTTTATTTTTCGTATTTTTTTTTATTTTCAACGAATTTTTTTAATATTTTAAATAATTTTTTTTTAGTTTTTAAACACACCTAACATAAATACACTTAAAAAGTATAATATTTGTGAAAAAAATCTTTAAAAAATTCACTAAATATCAAAAATAAAAAAATTCAATACATTTTTCATATTTTTGTATATTTATTAATTTTTTTAAATATTTTTTCTCAAATATTTTATTATTTAGATACATCTAAGTAAAATGCATCTAAAAAAAAAATAAAATTACTAAAAATTTTAAAACTATTCACTAAAAATTAAAAAAATACGAAAAAAAATTTAATTTTTAAAAAATTAAATTCAAAAAATTGAAACCGAACACATCGAATAACTTTTCAAAACATAGCTCAACCACTAGTTTCTTTCTCCTTCCAAATTGGTTGGGGTTTAACTTGTCTTTACCATCCCAATCTTGGCCGACTATAACTACTTTGAAAGTTATCAATACCCTTGTCACCATGTTGATTGGATGGATCACGATTTCCTATCCTTCCTCCCATGGCACGATCCTCTCCTTATTATTGTACCCACACAAATTTGTTGTATATATAAATATTAAAATTACTATTTTTTACCCATAAAACCACTTAAAATATTAAATGAGAAATCTAATTTTAAATTTTTATATTAGTAAGTAAATCAATTACTATAATTTGTTTTTCCTAATAATTATAATATGATATTTCTGGAACAATTTCATATAATTTTTAAAATTGGCATAAATCACAGTTATTGAGATTGACATAAATCATAATTATTGAGATAAATCTGAACATTTCAATTGTTAACATTATTGATTTATTTACATTTTTCCCCTAACGTGGTATATTAAATTGTAAAATTAATAGTTAAACAATATATTATAAATAATTGAACAAATTTCACTTTACTCTCTGATTATTTAGGTCATGTGCAGTTTACTCCCATAACGTTTGAAAATGACCACATAATCCCTACGTGATTTGTGGACTAAAGTACACCGTTAGGCCTGTTAATGATTTAATGAAAAATACTAAAATATCTCTATATATAAGTAACTTAAGTGTGTGAATTACGAATATTTTCATCGTTTGTTTAGAAAGCAAAGTGCACTTTAACCCCCTCTACTTTATTCCATCTACAATTTATCCCCTTGAAGTTTAAAAATGAACATATAACCCTTTATATTTGTCACATGTTTCATACTTGCTGTTAAGTTGAACAAAATGTTTAATGGTGCACTTCAATTCATAAACCATATGAATGTTATGTGATCATTTCCAAACATTAGAAGGGTAAACTGCACATGGTCCAAACCATATGAGACAAAATGAAATTTGCCCTAAATAATTCATACATTTGACAAGCAATCATTCCTTACTTTTAAATAATTCACCAATTAAATTTTTTTTTTTTTTTAAATTATGTAAACCTTCATTTTTAAACTAGTAAAATTGTAATGTAATATTTAGTTCACTGAAATGAAATTATTTTAAATAGAATGGTCATTTCTTAGTCTTTTTATAAAAGGAACATGAATATTCTCTCACAATGATAAATGATTATTTCATTTGTAATATTTTTTAGTAAATCAAACATGAAGATGGACATTATAATGGAATAATTATTCAATTCAACTTCATTTCAATAAACCAAACATAACTTAAAAACGAAAATAACCAATGAAACATGACTTCAAACCAAAATTACTTTGAAACCCTATTTTTTAGACAAAATTCAAAAGCCCGAGGCAGCAACCTTGCCCACCTTACCTCAAGGCCTGCCTAATTATTTCTCTTGCAAATTTGTTCTTCTCTAATGGTAAAACTAATTCTAAACAATTACCTCAATAATTCTTAAATTATGAACAATATTTTATAATAATGTTGTAAATAAGGACAATATTTCTAAAATTCATAATTCCAATGGTTTGCTTCAGTTTATAAGATTTTCATCGTTTGATTTGGTTTGATTTTTAAGACTTTCATGGTTTAATTTAGTTCTAGATTTCACATAACCATATATAATGGTTTGGTCTTGGCTTATTCCCAAACCAAACCATGCTCACTGTATTTAACCCAAATTTAGAAACCATATGACGTGTCGTAAATGGAAAAGGATGCGAGTATTTTTCTGCTCTTTTTAGGGGGTAAATTACACTAATCTCACCTGAAGTTTGAAAAAAAAAAACCTCACAATTTTTATATAATTACACTGACACTTTCACCAAAAAACAAAATTAACCCCCTAGTTAGCCATCATGACTTCTCTAAGGACTTAAGCCTTATTTGGAAAGTTTAGCTATTCTAGTAAACTATTTTAATTTTTATATTTGAAAAAATTGTTGAATTTTTTTTGTTGGATGTAATGTTTGTAAAGAAAAGTGAACTGATTATCGATTTAATGTGACATTTTGTCTTATTACCTATTTTAACCTATTTTATTTTTTTGTAAATTTTAGCCTAAAATAGACTAAAATAACCCTTGCCAAACAAGGCCTTAGTATCAAGGTAAAGTCCTGAGTTCAACTCTCAGTAAGAGGAAGTTGAATTAACAAACAAGCACTTGGTGCTTTAATACTAATCTAACAACAAAACTAATTTTCGCCCACAAAAAAGCAAAAAAAAAAAAAAAGAAAGAAATTAACGCCAACATAAAGACCTCTAGCAACCCTCTCAAGATCCAAAAGAACAATCCAGTTGGGAAGGATCAATTTTTGGACCACCTGCAAATTCTGCAAACGTGCACTCCTTTTGTGTATAGACTTTACTATCTACTCAATCTGATCAAAAATGTAAATAAATATATATATATATATATATCTAGGCTAAAAAGTAGGGAGAAGCATCTTAGACATCAAAATTTAACAGAAAAATAGTGTTCTACAAAATGACCCAAGATAACCTCCAAACTCAATTTCCAACGAAAGACAGCCTAGATATCATTCACCCGACGCACAGCTCAACACATGCAACATGAATTGTATCACATCAGTGATCCCAGCAAGATTGATCATTGATATTCTCCACAATACCTAGTTCTATGCAGTTAACAATGGCAATGCAAATTCAGAACCAAAAAAAAAAAAAAAAATTCAGCACCTATCGGAATAAATTCAGTCCAGTCAACAAACACAAGAACAAAAAACTTAGGAGCAACACACTTAAAAAGTTAAATTTGTATCTTACCTCTACACAACCCCATCATCACCACCCTCAAACCCCTTAAACAAAGAAAATAGAACCAAAAATTGTTTTTTTAAAAATAAAAATTAAAAATAAAATAAAAACACAGAGGAATATAAGAAGTCCTGCATGAAATACTACATTACAGCATATCACCAACCCCACTGCCCCAGTCCTAGGAAATCTAACGCAGGTTAGAACATAATTTAAAGCTAAATGGGGCCCCTAGCTCTGCCCATTTTACATGCCATTGGGCCTCCCACCATTACCAATAACAAGCTTTCAGTTTAGTAATCGTGAATCCAATCATCACCTGTACCTCTGTGCCACTACCACCTTACCTCTCATCCAGCATATGCAGATGCCACTGAGATCAGCAACAAAAGCAGATGCATTATAAGAAATAATCAGGCGTTCTTCGGGTTACATCAGGTTCTCCTCTCCTCGGAGCTGGCTCAAACTGCAACAACAAAGACATAAAGAACATTAAACTACTTTTCCAATCTATTATCCAACAAACTGAAGCTAAGTATATCATGTCCTCCAGTAGGCATCTAATTATTCACCATGGCATGACTAATTTTGGAAGTGACCCCATAGTTAAGGATAAACTTTGTAAGAGCTGCAGAATAATTTTGGGATAGAATGCTCTAGAAAAATAATAGATGTTGGATGGGGGAAAGCTTAATACAATGAACGATTTAGCTTATTATGTAATTTTAGTGTCACTCAGAACAACTTGGGAGTATTTACATCATTTGCAACTGATTTTAGTTTGTAGAATCAGACAATATCATAGATATACTCAATTGTCATGAGATAGGGGGAGTGATAGAGACCTGGATAAATGTGTGTCCTTTGCAGTCATCAACTTCCAAAATAGATGCCATGTTTCCACACCGATAACAATAATTGGGTGCACTAAAGATAGTGACCACCTTTTGATCCTGTTGCAGACATGACGGTCAATTAAGCAAAAACCAACTTCCCAAAAGACACCATAAATAAAGGAGACAACTCAATAGACCGAAGTATAAATAATTACATGTCCCCAGTTAAATCCCTCCATAACCAGCTGATGAGCTCTAGCAATCAGTTTTAGGTTGTTGGTATGGTTGAATTGCTCAGATATGTCCTGTAAAGAACATATTAAAGCAAATGAGATACATAATTTGATTTGAAGAGTATAGCGTAGAAAAGGAAGCTGAAGAACAATATCGAAAGGTACTTGGCCAAAAGTGTATCCAGCACCACGTGGAGAGATTCCCCAACCACAGCGATCATCAGGGTCGGACCATAACAGATCACACATAGGACCTTCATGTGGAACTTCTTGAACACGATCAAAATTCCGTATATTATCAAGGGTGTCAATGGATGGGGACAATCCACCATGCAGACAAAATATTTCTGATTCAACCTACAACATTAATAACCCAACAGTCAATTTTACATGAACAACACAGTAAAATATAATCTGTTACAAGTCTGAAACAGAAGGATCACATATCCAACAAGCTTCGGCTTATAAACAGAACCAGATCCTTAATATGGAAAGTCAAAAAAAAATATGTTTAAATAACATTCAATTTAACAAGAATACTGTATACAAAATTTGTTTGCGTGTTGGATGTACTGAACTACATGGCATCACAGAACCGTTTCATACGCTACCCATGCACAGTTCATGCTGTTCTTGGGTAGCTGTGTAAACCACATTATCCTCAAATAAATTAGAATCAATAAAAGGATTGCCGTATTATAAGGCACCAAATAAATACAAGGATTTGGCTAAATAACACAACATATAAGGCTGAGTACATGCGTTAATTTATTTCCTTAAGCCAATACCTTATTTCTGCTTATAAAACAGATAAATAAAAAAAAAGTAGACAATATGGGAAAACAAGAAGATATTAAACTGCAAAATAAACATAAGACAATGGTACAATAATACATCAATGAAATGGGATAATCCTACTAACCAGGGCAGTAAGTGGGAAATAATCAAAAAGATCTGTAAATATCTTCCAAACATTAGCATTACCATACCTGTAAAAAAATTGGATACATTTAGAATCGGCAAAGAAAGTCACAAAAACAAAACAAAAACAAAAAAAGAAGAGAGAAATTCTCTGCACAATCCCACATAAATTGTCAACGAAAGATTGAGATAGCAGATTGTGACACTACACTTTTATAATGCTTGTGAAAGAAGGAATGTTTGAGCAAATTATGGTTATAAAATAGATCAGAACCTTGTCCATCGGCGTTTCTAATTGAATTTAACATTGCCTAACTATTTGAAATCAGCTAGGTAAATGATTTTTCAGCATTATGTTGGATATTCATTACACATTTTAATTTGCCCAGTCATTCCGAAATACATTGGAACGAAATAAATTGATATTCAAACACCAGGACGGTACTAAGGCCTCGTTTGGCAAGTGACTTTTTTAGCAAAAAAGTCAAAAAGTCACTAAAAAAACCAAAAAGCCAACAACCCATACCAAAAAGTCAAAATTTTCCTTCTCTCTACTTTTTGCACATCTTTTCGTAAAATGTCAAAAAATCATCCCAAACATACTAGTTTTTTTACATTACATTTTAGCCAAAAAGCCAAAAAGTTACTAAAAAAGCTTGTTCCCAAACGAGGCCTAACTATTGACAGCTACAAAACATCAGAATGTCAAGTCAAAACTCCACTTCTTGATGTGTTCTTCGTTTCTACCTTATTATAGATGTGGTGTGATATTAAACTAACTGTTAACACTAGGCATATACCTTGTGTTTACTAAAAATGGAAACATTGTGCAAGATTTTTTCTATCTTATGGAATTGTAATATAAATTTACCAACCGTTAACACTAGACATTTTTTTTTCTTGCCTTTGTTTCGATATATATTTTATCATGCATGCACTAATATGTCGTCTTACTGTCACACACACACATACATAGATATTCAGCAAGATTAGGCAGTAAATAGAGGTACATATTAATTCAACCGCCACCTCAAATAACAAATAGATATAAGAGACTCACTTCCGTAGGCATTCATCATAAAACCCATAAACTTGAGTAATCTGCACAAGATAACATTTATTCAGCCAATGGTATGTGCGATAAGATTTAGTTATGTATGGAACAATAATATGTCAAAATAAGAACATTCTAGGCTAAAAGGGAGAAAGTAACTTGTTGGACGAAACTGGTCCTGAAACAATAGTGAGGCCGCCACATGTTCCCTCATACACAATTCTATCCAGAAGAAAGAGTGAGTTCTGTATCAAAAAAATCCTAACAAAGATATTCTGAATATTGTCAAGCCAAATCACCAGGCTTTGTATAGATGCAGCAAACAAGAAAAATGCAATTTTGTAAAGTCAAACCTTCAATCCCTTGGAATCCAACTCTAGGACAAAAACTGTCCACCCGTTCAATGATTTGAGCAATCCAATGCAGGCATCCCTGTCTCCCCCATGGACCAAACCACAATCTATACTACCATCTATGAGTAAATTCAACCAACAATTTTGAAATCTGGTCAGAGTTCCAGGTGTATCAAACAAAAGCCAAACACCCATTCATCCAACCAGTCCTTTACCTCTGGCTATTAAACCCAAATATTAGGCTCAGGTTGCTTTGTTCCAGGTGTACCCATTTATCTAACCAATCCCTTGGTTCAAGAAATTCTTTTCACGTGGACACCTCTGCCTTCATATTTTGTGCAACTCTTGCTATGGTTAGTTTTTAGTTTTTATTGTTGCAAAACATCAACCCTATTTAAACACATTAAGAATAACAGCAAATGTTTTAACCAACACCAAGCAGTGATGTTCATCGTGTCATTGTTAATAGATAACATGCAAACACATGTATACATGTGTAGCAATGAGAGAAAGACAGAGAACTCGATGGTCAAACAACACAACTAGGTACACACAGCAGAAGGGGAATTAAAAGCCTTAAAAACAAAAGGATTACTTTGTCCACTTAGCCTCTATAATGGAGTTGATGCAAAGGTTAATGGTTGGGGTATCCAACATCAAGAATTTATTGTTTAAAATTTTTTTATTTTATTTTATTTTTTTTGGGGGGGGGGGGGGGGGGGATAAATATATTGTTTGGAATTTTGCTACAAAACTTCTTGGTCTTCCATGAATGCAATTTTTTTCCTCAATCCTTAAAGGGCTCTTTAGTAACTTTGCCCAAACAAATAGTACCTTATGGTCATGTTTGATTTGAGGAAAGGATTAAGAAGCATAAGTTATCACAAGGAGGGCATTTTTGGAATTTTGCAACAAAAGTGTTATCCAGGCAGGGGTAATTTGTCCCATCCCTCCCCTTGGGACAAAAAGAATCCTGCATATGCAGGACAAAAGGCCCCATCAGGATTTAGTTATCCCAGGTCAGAAAATCTGAACCAAACGAAAGATTATTTAATCCAATCCGCACCTTTACCCCCGAATCAAACTTGGCCTATGTATACTATACATTCCATATTTCCCAGATTCACTCAGTTTAAAAAACTCCCCAACAGCAAGATTATTGGATCCCAATCACAAATAAGACAACACAATCATCATAGCCACATAAACACCAATTCAAAAGCCCAGTGGCATGCAAAGTAACAGGCACAAAAGAGACACGGGCCAGAAGAGAAACCAATAACTTCCATCATTGGTGACTAAACGTATAATGGAGAATCATACATGGAAGTAAAAGCACAACCACCCCAGATCAAATTAGATATGCAAGTGTACTCTCACATCATGTCTCCAGAAACTTTAGGTTGCGTTTGGTAGAGTTTTGTAATTATGATTTGAGAGTATGAGTTGTATTTTAAGTTTGTGGGGTTTGCAATTATGATTTGAGTATAGAAAATTTGTTTGGTAAAGAGTTTTGAAAATAGTTTTGATTTGAGTGGGGAATTGTTGATGTGACATTTGATATTTGATACAAAATTTACAACTCATAACTAAACATACAACTCAAAATTATTTTAAAGCACATAAAAAATTTTAAAAATTTCAGAAAATGTTTTTTGCGATTATATAAAAATTAACATATCAATTGCAAAAAAAAAAAATCACTATTCCGGTCAACCAGCCGGACGACCGGTTAGGCAAGATTTGCAAAAAAAAAATTCTGAAAAGTGCGGCTAGTACAGACTTCTCTGCAGAATTTTGGAAACGTGTTTCCAAAACACGTTCCAAACACCATATTCAAAACTCAGTGTAGAATCACCTTTTGAAAACATAACCAAACAGAGCCTTAGTCCCTAACAGTAAGGTTCATAATATTAAAATGTAAAAAACATGATCATTGAACCCTTATTCAACTTTCACAGGAGAAAAAATGGCACTGAAGTAACAGAATACCTGTCGACTTTCATGGTTTCCTCTAAGAATAGTGATTCGTTGAGAATAACGCACTTTCAAAGCCACCAGAAGCTGAATAAAATGAGAAAATTAGGAACAGCCAAAAGTCATAACGTATCAGGCTGAACAAATAACACGGTGAAAAACATATACCAATAATAAGCTCTTTAGTCCAAGTAGGAGGAGACATCATCCACCGAGTACTTACCGTGACAGTTTCAACTGAATAATACCCACGGTCAACATAATCTCCCATGAACAAGTAATTTGTATCTGGGCACTGCGAACAAGAAATTACATATGGTAATAATACGGTAATAATCATAGGAATGACCTGAATAATAATACTAGCAAATGCATGAAGTAACTAGGATTAACAAATGCAAGGCAGCAATACGGTAAAATCTGGGAAGTTTTCATGTTCCACTAATTAGCCTACATGAGCCCTCAAGAACTGTATACTTGGGCAAAGACACATTCATAATGGTGCATACCCATAACTAGAAGGTCATGAGACAGTTTAATTGGTACAGATGACAAGCATTTTGAATATAGATTTTAAACTACCTTATGAATACCATACATTAGATTGACTAGAATCGTCCAATGATCATGATAACTTTTATTTGATTTAATCAGGTTAGCAATGTGCTTTTAGGGATGACAACATAATACGTATTACCCATACCACAGCCAGCTCTGATCCTTATAGTCTGCTCTTTTTTCTTCCCTCATTAGTGAAGTTCAAGAATTTGGTTTCTAAAGCTCTCTCATAAGTAATACAACTATGCAATATAAATGGGCATAATACATGTGTTTTGCTATGTTGGTGTTCAAAGTGAAATAAAGAACCAAACTACTACTTGCCTTATATTTTGTAGATAAGCAATTACTTCTGTTTTTACTGTCAATGAATTAAAATTTATTGCACTGGATTTTGCACAAAGCATAAATCAACCTGCCTAAGGCCTCGTTTGGCAAGTAACAATTTTAGCTTAAAAGTTAAAAAGTTACTAAAAAAATCAAAAAGCTTATAACATATCCTAAAAAGTCCAAGATTCCATTCTCTCTACTTTTTGCACATCTTTTCGTAAAAAACTAAAAAGTCATTCCAAACATACTAGTTTGTTTTACCTCATATTTTAGCTAAAAAGCCAAAAAGTTACTAAAATAACCTGTTCTCAAAATGGACTTCTCGTAGCTAAACACAAAATACAAGAATAGATATGCCATGGCCAAAAAAAATACCTTCCCTCCAATGCGAAAAAGTTCTGCAAGATCATGAAACTGACCGTGAATGTCACCACAAATAGTCACAGGACTTTTTACAGGCTGCATGGCAAGAAAAAGGAAAAAAAGAACATAAAACATTCAGATGCGACAAAATGTGAAGATTGGAGAACACAAAACGCAAAAAAAAATGTCCAAAAACAATTGGAATCCAAGATTATGTGAAGTGAACGTGAAGAAACTGCAATCAATAATTTGATGTACTCAATGAGTTAGGGCATGTTGATCTACTACACAGACCATAATTCCAATAAATGAAAAATTCTACAACTTTTTGGCAAAATGTAAAGAGCTTGCCCTATATATACAGTTTGCTCATAGCATGCTATAAATGAACTAATGATACGGGCCTCTTTTGACTTGTTAGTTATGCAAATACATGGGATGCAACTATGTAATTTGAGTCTATATAATTCTTCCTTTGTAGTATGCCAAAAAAAATTCATCATTAAAAGATGAATACTCAAGCTAAAACTCTTTTCATTTCTAGATAAGTAAAACCCACTATAAGACTTGATCAGATAAAGCTTTAAGCCTGCAGCAAAGTTTACACGGGCTCATTCGGGGTCCAAAATTGAGCTTTAAATTACACCTTTCTATCTTAATCGAAACCAGATTTTCATAAATTCAAACCCCCACCCCCCAAGTGAGCACCAACCCAAGAAAATAATACCCAAAACCCCCATAACAAATGACAGGCTTTATTCAACTTCGTTCAATACAGGATCAAGCCTACAACTCAAAAGACTAATCATTTCCACATAATAAGATAACAAACATATCAAGGTCCTTGAAATCTGGGCTTTACTATCATGATGTAATGTAAAATAATCTAGTATATAGGGAAAAAAAAGATCCTTAAGAATACACAAATTTCCAACTAAAATTCTGATATAAACAAAAAAGGATGTTCAATAAATTTCCATGTTTCATTGCTAGTCAGTCTGCTGTATAGCGGGATTGGCTAGCAATATACTCCCTCCATCCAAATTTGTTAGTCCCTTCTAGGAATTCCAATTTTTTTAGGGGACATGTAATCAATACACTTAAATTCAAAATTTAAAGCATTTTTCCAATGATGCCCTTGTCTTTTCAATGATAGTTTTGGAAAATCAAAAAAATTTTACTTTGACTATTCAAATGGGACTAACATTTTGGGACATCTCAAAATAGAATAGTGGACCAACAAAATGGGCCAGAGGGAGTAATACCCATGGAACCCAAGTAATGAAAGTTGATAAGCTGAAAATTTTAAAAGCAGCCAGCTTCTAGATATTCACATTACATAATTTATGCAAATCCAAAGATCATGATCATATCTAAATTAACTCTTAACCAATTTCCTGTTCCATAACATCTTCCAGACACATGATCCACCACATCTATCAACACCAAGCCAACAATTGTCATGCCAAGAATGCCGACCTCCGTAAGCCATGATGAAACATGACGTGATGAAGGCACCACTAGCACAGTTTATTGAGCCACAAACAAAGCCAGTGGGTTGCATAATTGATCAACATCAAAGCCAATTAGAAAATTCTGAAAAGCCTGAAATCCTAACAACTTCCATTTTAAAACGAACTCTTCCAGAACATGGAACGGTCACATTGCACATCACTAATTTAATGATCTTAGATACAGTTTAATATTCTTTTATCACTTTTTTTTCCTTTGTAAGAAGAAACATCTAAAACAATGAACTGAAACTCTGATTTGATACACATTTTTAAAGGAGAATTGGAGACAGGTTTGGTACATAAAAAATTCAACATGGCAAGTACCAAGACACCAAACTTCCAAAAGCAAATGGAAACCTTGAGAAAATATGGCACAGCAAGCTCCCATTCCCTTCCCATTGCATATAATGAAATGATCAGCAATTCAAGTAACATCGATCACAAAACACAAAAACTCAGAAATGGTATTCCATATACCATCTCCATGCCGATAAGAGGACCCAAAACACAATTTATTGCCTTGTGCTGGTGCTCTCGTAGCAAAATCATGATTGCATCTTATATTGCTTGAAACTTGTAGAACTGAAGGCTTAGTACAGCCTAAAATTCCATCACCCTACTTGCATCAAGAAACACAAAACATATAGCTATGGGAACAGTGGAAATCACTTGTCTTTACACCCTTTCTTCAAAAAACAAAAAACAAAAACATTAAAAAAAAAAGAAAAAGAAAGGCATCTGATAAGAGTACATAAAAAACTTATATAAGAAGAACCATCATGGTTAGCTTCCACTACCTATGAGCACAACACCATGTATCACAGAAAGAAAATAATTGAAGAAACACGTACAAGCGTAGGATTAAAAATTAGTTCGGCAAGTATACACGTCCGTGTATTTGCTTGTGCGTGCATGTCCACATGAGCGCAAGTTGAGAGAGAAAGATAGACAGAGAAAGAATATTACATGAATATTACATATGACACAAAAGCAAAGCAATATTGGAGAAGATATTTCACATTCCATTCTATTGCAAGGTAAATGTATAATAGATAGTAATTTCAGAAATATCAGAACAGCAAGAACAAAGATTTATACCTGAACATTACTTTCTTCCATTAGTATCTCTTTAGCCTTCTCACATAATGCCCTAACCTATATCAACCAAAGAAATAATGCCCTTAAATCAATTCTACAATATTAAGTAAGCAAATAGAAATACCCGTTAAAAGGAATAAGACATCTAACAGAGAGAATGCATATATTTACATACATATATATAATGTATAATTATTTATATATATCGGTCTGCATCCGAAACACCATAACATCACGTGACCCAAAAACAATGACAGCATTAGGGGTCCTCTTTGGCAACTTTCTGTCAAGGAAAAGCCAGCCATTGTAGTGCTGTCGTGCTGGAGGAAAGAGTGGTATCCTATCTGGCATCTTTCAATGCCAACCATTGAGGTTCCATCACATGGCAACATCAAGTGCAAGAGGGATAACTTATCATTTGTCTAGAAAGGGTAGGGTAGTGATGATCAGAATAAATTGCCATCCTACGTCTTTTGAATTGTTATTAATACAATAACCTACTCATCTGAATATTGATCAAAACACTGCATAATCATGACTACGATGATGATTTCCTCCTTTTCGACTAAAAGAAAATCCAACAAAGAATGCAAATCATGTAACAAAACCCTTACTATGTGTAAAATGAATTGTTAAATATCTCGAAATGTTACATGCACCGGTTAGTTGTTGCTAGAAACAAAGCATGCCTCTTCTATTGTTTGTTACATTGAGAGGCATACCCACGAGATGACACCTCCAAAGCTTTTAAATTAAATAATCAGTCACCAGATGGAATGCCCTCTTTCAATCTTGATTTTGTTTAGATTACTTGCGATGCAACTTACCACAAAATTTATTTATTGATACGTAACTCCAAAATCTTACCAACAAATAAAAAATTAAGAAATAATATAATTAGAGCTCCTTCAACAATTAAATTAGAAATTAAATCATTTAAATCCATCATCGTGCCCTAAAACACGATCTCAGCTACAAACTGCAGACCACACATCAAAATCATCCAAGATTCCCCTGATATACACATGTCTACAGATGAATATCTATCATATTTATTATGTGTGTATAAAGCATTTATATTGAGAACACAAACACCTAAACAAAATCAACCCAGATCCGTCCAAAAAAGTTAAAAAACAAAAACAACCCAATTGAAGAGCCTCAAATGCAAGTACCCTTACCGAACAAAAATCAATAATTCAAAAGAAATCGCAAATGAGACCAAGAACAGAGGCAAAAGATGAAAGAGAGAGAGAGAGAGAGGTACCTCAGGCTCGGACAAGGGTTTGCACTGCATGAGCTGTGCAATCTGCTCGTCGAGATTCCCATGGGTGTTGGAAGCGACCAGATCTACACTCATCTTTCTTGATTATATACAGGAAACGATTTCAATGAAGAAAAACAGTGATGGTTCTATCGATCAGTACCCAGAAAAATGGCGTACAAGAAGACCTAATCACCAACCCTAGATTTTGGGTCAGTATGCGAACTGGAGAGAGAGAGAGAGAGCTCGCAATCGCAAGAACGCGAGCGAGTGATATGGTGTAGCCAAGGAGAGAGAGAAACCCTCGTGGCTCTCCGATCTACGTTTTATCGACGGTGTTTAAAAATAAAATAAAATAACTATTTTTAACTGCCAACCAAGCAAACATTTTATAAATCAACCCAAATTTAAATCAACTGATTAGTGCCCCGAAAAAAATGGGCACTAAAGCCCCGAAATTTCATATCAGGTAAAAAAAAAAAAAAAATAAATAAATTTACCAAAATAGAAAATTAGTGTCATTAGTGCTAGAAAATTAGTGTCACAAATCATTTTTTTATAGAAATGCACCCTGGAATTCATGTCTACGTTACTCGTCTTTTTTGTTTAGTGCTAAAACAAATTATTATAAAAATTCATTTATTTAAATTTAAGAAAATTATAAGAAAAAAATATGGGATTTGAGGAATGTAACAAAATAAATCTTATATTTTTAATTTTATCAATTTAAATTTAAATTTATGAATTATTTTTAATTTAAACTATTTATCTATTTTTATTAAATAAAATTAACGAAAAAATAATATTTAATTATTAAACTTAATGAAAATGGTAATTTAGACATAAACCATATACCTACATTAATATAATGATTAAAATATCATTTTCTGTTAATTTTACTTAATGAAAATAGGTAAGTGATTTAGTTTGAAAACAAATTAAAAAAATTTAATTAAATAAAATTACAAATTATGATAAAAGGATATTCGTAATTTTTCAAATCACAAAGGGTAATCTATATTTTAAAAAAATCTTAAGATGCATATTTATAATTTATCCTTTTACTTAAGAACAGAAATTAGAGATGTGTATTAGGGTTCCATTAATTATTACACCAATTAAATAGGTTTACAAATTAATTTTATCCCTTTAAACCTAATGTTCCAAACTTATTCTCAACCTTAACCTCACATATCTCTTTACACTTACCATCTTTTTTCTTTTTGTCTCAAGATCTAAGGCTCGATGGTGTTGGCAAATGTGGTGACGGGGCTGGGTTTCTAGGAATTTTTTTTTTTTTTTTGGTACATTAGAAATGAAAAGAACAGAACAGACAGAAAACAAAAGAAAGAAAAGCAAAAAAGAAACACCAGCAGATGGAAAACACAAATCAAGGCCTAAGATAGCCCTTTCCAACCATATCTGCTATCACTAGGGATGGAGGTCTTGATATGAGACTTTTTTTTTTTTTTTTTTTTTTTTTGGAGTAAAATCAAGATAATAGCATATATATCATACAGATTACACACCTTCCAGCCTTCTGCTAAGGCTATTTTAGCCAATACATGAGCCATCTTTACATTTTGTTTAGGGACCTTGGTAATACAAACATAATCTTAATACAAAAATAACATAAATCTTACAAAAAGTTTATGAGGACTTATTTCTAGGGATGGCAATTTGAAACCAGCCCGACGGGGACCCGACCCCCCAACCCCGATTAGAGTTGTTTTTTCCCGAAAAATATCCCCTACGGGCCGTGAATGGTACTCAAAAATAAATCCCCGATGATTTTCGGGGCGGGGACAGTGATATGTTTTTCACCCCCGACTCCAGCCCGTCTCCGGCCCCGACCCCGTCCCCGTTAGCCCCTCGAATTAAACTTACTATATATACCCCTTAATATACAACGCTCTATGTAACTATTCTGTTATGTCTCTTTCTCTCTCACTCTCTCTCTTCTCTCTACACTCTCTCACTCTCGCACCTCTCCTCTCCTCTCCTCTCTCTCACTCTCGCACCTCTCATATCCGCCTCCTCAGCACAGCCATCACTGTCCACAATACCGGAGTCGCTGTCCACCTCGCACCGCCGTTTCACCTCCGTCGACTCCGCTGTTCGCTCAATCTTCATCGCTGCCCTCTCTCTTCCTGTCCGTTGAGTCACCGTCGTCGCAGTCACACAAAGATCTCAGATCTATGTTGATCTCCTCCGTCGTCGCTGCCGATCAGCCAATCTCCACCGATCTCCTCCGTCGTCCTCTCTCTCTGTATATACATGTATGTGTGTGTCTCTATGTGTATGTATAATGTATGCGTATGCTCTATGTGAATGTATACATGTGTATGTATTTGTGTATGATTTTTTGAGGATGTTGCTAATGATGTTGAAAGTTGTTGATGGTGTTGAATGTTGAAACAGATTTGGATCGAGGAACTTTTAGGGTCAGGAAAACCCGATCCCCGTTGGGGGCGGGGACGGGGACCGTGATAGGTTCCCCGTCGGGGATTGGGGCCGGGGACGGGGAAGTTCTGGCCATCGGGGATCGGGGACAGGGAGTGGGATCCCCGATCCCGCCCCGCCCCATTGCCATTCCTACTCATTCCTTCTTATTACTATTCTGCAATTACTGAATTAATAATAAAAAATTCGTAAGAATAGTAGCGGCTTTTCACATTGTTATGCACACACCACTCTACTACTTCTAAACAAGCTCTAATTTTTAGCTAACAATGCAGATGGGTGCAATGATGCCAACTAAAGTGGTGGGTTGGGAACGATTAATAAGACGAGGAAATGTGGCAAATGTGGTAACAAGTAGTAAAGGAAGGGTAGAGGCATTGGACCGATATGGAAGGGGTGGTGAAATTAGAAATATGATTTAATATTTTTAAGTTTTGTGTCTTTAATGGTACTTTCAAAGATAAATTTATATTAAGAAAATGAAAAATAAAAGTGTAATGAAATGATTTTGTGATTCAAGCAACGCATCCTATGACTCAACCAAATGAAATTACAACTTAACCCTTGCAGAATACTGAGAATATGTTTTGATAATATTATCAGAAAAAAATTGATATTTGACATGAATCTCTTATATGTTAAGGATTGGGATCCACAACAATAATCAATCAACATCAAACATGTCTATCTATCATGTTCAAATATCTAGGAAAAATATCAGTCTATATCTAAAAAATTATTTTTAAATTAATGATATTCATTATAAATATTAATATATAGAATTATAATTTTTTTCATAATTTTGTAAATAACTTTTTAACACACCACTAACAAGTATGAAAAATGTTCTAGACCACTAATCTAAGAGCTCTAGTAGCTCTAATATTGATTTGGGTCTCACATGATGAGATGTTTTGGCCTTATATCTTTTTATTATTATTATTATTATTATTATTTTCCAACTTATTAGAGCTGTTAGTACTCCAAAATTAGTGGTACCAATCACTACTCAACAAGTAATTCCCCCAAATATTTAATAGATCTAGCTTATTAGGCAATTTTTTTTTTTTTTTGAGACCATAGAAAACATTTATATTAAAAATAATATCATACAAAAATAAGACCCCTAAGGGCCATACAAATCATACAACAGAATGATAAATAAATAAATAAACAAACAACAAAAAACAATAAATCCATCAAAAAAACCAGCTATAAGTTAAGGAAAATCACTTATCTTCTTAAAGATATAGTCTGGAAAGTAAGATTTGTATCAAACCAAGCAAGATCTGCTTGAAAGCCCGTCATCAGTGCCGGCCCTAGGCATGGGCCAACAAGGCCATGGCCTAGGGCCCCTCAAAATAGATTCAAAAAAGAGGCCCCTCCTAATATGATTTAGTGTAATATATTAGGTATGTTTTAAGTTTAAAAAAAAAATTAAAGAAGGCCCAAACTAATTTAAAATAAATTGATCCATTAAAAAATTGAAAGGCCCATTCAAAAAAATTAACATTGTTATCCATTGAAAATAGACCCAAAAAAAGGTCCCATCCTATTATAGTTTATTGTAATATATTAGGTATGTTTTAAATTCAAAAAAACATTAAAGAAGATCCGAACTAACTTAAAATAAATTGACTCATTAAAAAATTGAAAGACCCATTTAAAATAATTAGCATTGTTATCCATTGAAAGTGATTTTGCAAAAAACTAGATTATGCAAGTATGATTGATTTATTTGCTTCTAAAAATGCAAGAAGGGCGAGAATCAAGCGACAATTAATTAATTGTTGTAATGCAATACTAAGTATTTTTTATGATTTTGACACAAATCTTTTATCTTTTATGTTTAATTTTTTTTTTCATTTTCAATGAAAAAAAAATATGAAGGGCCCCAAAAATTTATTAGTTGATTATTGGCTTTGGGCCCTAGAAATCTCAGGGCCGGGCCTGCCCATCATCCTCATCAACATCGTCCCCGTTGTTGCTGTCCAATTCTGCCACTGCCGTCATACTTTGGATACCGCCAAAAATTAGAGTTGAGGAGGAAATATACCCACAATGGTATAGGGGAAGGTTTGAGAGAGGAGAAAATCATTGTGAGTGTTGAAAATCTAAAAATCTATATGAAAATCAGGAAAAAAAACTCTCAAACCCCTATTTCAGATAGGGGTGTTCATGAGTCCGTTTGGTTTGGTTTTATAATAAATTTGGAACCAACCCATTTATGATTGATCGGTTCAAGTTTTTAGACTCAGAACCAAACCAATCATGCACTTAAACCAACCCAACCCAACCCAACCCAATATAACTCAGGTTGGTTCGGATTGGAACCACGGTTCCACTATATGAAAAAAAGAAGCAAATCAATCAATAATAAATAATTAAAATAGACAAGTCTTTAACATTTAAACATAACACAAACAAAAAGTAAAATATTATTTAATGCAAGCTAAAATAAATTAAATCAAACTCAAGTTTAAATATAATAAATATAAATCAAATCCATTATTACAAAA
The DNA here is from genome assembly GCA_030407325.1 of Camellia japonica. Classification (NCBI taxonomy): domain Eukaryota; kingdom Viridiplantae; phylum Streptophyta; class Magnoliopsida; order Ericales; family Theaceae; genus Camellia; species Camellia japonica. The sequence continues at coordinate 55,518,231 of JAPPVO010000029.1, forward strand.
ATACAAATTAAATTAACTGCGAAATTTGACTCAAGCATCTAATATTTCATTCGTTTCCCTAATAATCTTTATATATGAAAATTAATAAGTGTAATTAAGTCCATTGTAATAGAGTAATAAGGTGAAGACATGTTAATACAAATAAAATCTTAAAATATATATAAATAGGTTCAGTTCTCAGATTAGTTCAGTCCTATTATTTTGATGATTTGAAAATCCAAAACCAAACTAATGCACTTAAAAGACAAACTGACCCAACCCAAAGAGGTCGTTTGGTTCAATTCTTAGGTTCACTAGGTAATTTGAACATTCCTAATTTCAGACATAAAAAGTTCAGATTTACCTTTTTAAAATAACAAATCTATACTCTAGAAGTGTAGATCTACACTTTAGAAGTGTAAAGGAAGTTGTTGAAGTATCACCAGAGAACTGTCAGAAATCTCTTAAAGAGAGAAGCTCTACTCTCTCTCTCTCTCTCTCTGTGGAACTTATTATTTTTGTACTTATTACTTGTTAGGTAATTATGTGGCCCTAATATAATAAGATATAATAAGGGGATACAAAATTATTTTGTCTAAAATATGGAGAAGATTTAAAAAAAAAAAAAAAATAATTACATAACCCAATACATTTGGAAGGACATTTATCACATAGAAATAAAAGATTCTATAGGATACTTTATGCATTTTAGAGCAAGGGGGCTCCTATCAAAAGGAAAATTGACTATAATTTAACTTCAGAGAAATTACAATTCAGTATAAGTTTTCAAAAATAAATTGCAAATTAATGATAAGATTAATCAACTTTAATAATTAAAATGATGAAATTTCTTTAAGATTTTGCAAATTTTTTTAGTCTTACCATTAATTTGCAATTTCCCGTTGAACTTTCACGTCATCAGGGCAAAGGAAACACAAAGAAGATTATAAAAATAAGGGGAAAAAATTATGACAGCGGTTTTGAAGGTAAGTAATTTGGTTTGAGGACTTTATAAAAAAGTCAAAAACCAAAAAAATCTTAGCTTGTTTGATTTGAATTTTTAAGATTTATTTTTTAAGAAATTAAAATTTTTTATTTTTTGTATTTTTTTATTGAATTTTTTTAATATTTTAATCAATTTTTAAAATTTTTAAATACACTTAAAAAGTATAATATTTGTGAAAAAAATCTTAAAAAAATTTACTAAATACCAAAAATACAAAAACAAATACAAAAATTTATTCTTATGTATTTATTGATTTTTTAAAATATTTTTTTAGAAATATTTTACTTTTTAGATACATTTAAGTAATGTACATCTAAAAAAATATAAAAAAAAATTAAATTTTAAAAATATTCACCAAAAAAAATACGAAAAATAAAAAACTTAATTTTTAAAAATTTGAATTTAGAAAATTGAAACCAAACACAGTAGTAATTACTAGTTGTCCCATCATTTTTCTATTTTTTATAAATATTTTTGTGAAAAGTCAAAAAGTAAGGGGAAAAAAACCCCAAACACTCAAATTTGGAAATATAAAATTGTCAAAAAAATCAAAAGTCACTATCAAAAAGTTAACTCTTTTTTCTACTTTTCTGTATGTTTTTTTGTAAAATGTCAAAAAGTTAACTAAAATAACTAATTCTCAAAATTTGTAATATTAGTTATGACCTATTACGGTGTTAGTTATGACTCATTGTCATGTTGATTATAGATATATTGTGATTATTATTTTGATTATAATAGAAAAAGTATTTAGTTATACCTTATATAGCGTTTGATTATAACTCATTATTTTGTATATGGTACACACCTCAAAATGAATGTATATAGCATAACCCTCAAAAATTTCATATATATAGCATTATATATAAATCGAAAAAATTTATTTTGTTTTTGCAAATTATTATACTTGTGTCACTTTATACATTTGAACTATTAATTTTAACAATTGATATCTTAAATTATCAAAACTACTTTATGTTATCCCGAATAGTTTAATAATATTACAAATGCTTGACATAAAATTTTGTTTTGTCTCTCAAAGTATTAACATATGTTATTTTTATTTTCTTAACTATTAATTTTAACAATTAACACCTTAAACTATTAAAATTGATTTACATTGCCCCAAAATTGTGTACAACATTATAACTTTTGAACATAAACTAGTCATTGGTGATAATGCAAGGGACACTGGAGAAAGGGATTAGCTTTTCTCTAGCCAAATCTATGCTAGGCTATAAGGGAAAAGCAGTACTGCTACATTTGATTAGGTGAAAATGTAAGGGAAAAAAGATTGGGAGTCCTAGTTAAGAGCTTTAATATTTTTAATTAGTGTATGGGTCTTATGTGATATGATATTTTGATCTTAATTTTTTTTTTCTTTTTCATATTATTAATACTTTTTTAGAATTCTTAAATTAAAAGAATGTATCATCTCCGAACGGAAAGGGACACTGGAGAAAAAGATTAGCTTTTCTCTAGCCAAATCTGTACTATAGTTATAAGGGAAAAGCAGTCCTGCTACATTTGATTAGGTGAAGTTGAATTATTTCATTTCAAACCTTCAAATAATTCCGTCATTTTTCATTTTTATCTTTATTTTCTCCTTATTTTTTTTTTTCCTTTCAAGATTTTACAATCCCGTCTTACTTTTCTTTCTGCTTAATTTTTTGTCTCAAGACTATTTGCCATTAAACCACTAAAAGAGGAAGAAGGTGGAGTTCATTTGCACATGCACAAAATTGGTGGGATAATGACTATTTGTTTACAGTTTTTAGAAGTAATTACAACTTATTTTGATTTGAGAGTATAAGGAGGCTCGATTGAGCAGTGATTAAGAGAATAATTAGAGAGACAAAACTATGTCAATGGTCCAATAATAGTAGGATGACTGAAGGATGAGCAGCTAGGTGAGAGTAAAGCAAGTGACTCAAGAAAAAAGGAATGGCAGTGCACAAATGGACAATATCTCCCCCAAATTCCCAGAAATCCTCCCTTGGACCTTAGGAAATGGATCATATTTATAGGGTTTCTTTGGCACCAAAAGGATACCAAGTGGCCAAATAAAGTGAGGACATGTATCCCTAAGAATCACATGAAATATTCTGCCTTGAGCCACTAGGCTAAAAGTGTCACACGTCCCTCTGCATGTACTATGTACTATCTGTTTGGCACAAATGCCTCAGTAAGTGCACTTGCAGCGGGAGTGTTTACTACTGTAAATTTTAATCTTTTGATTTATTTTTAATTTAAATTATTTATCTATTTTTATTAAATAAATTTAACGAAAAAATGATATATTAGTTATTAAACTTAAAAAAAATGGTATTTTAGACATAAACTATACACCTACATTAATATAATGATTAAAATATCATTTTCTGTTAATTTTACTTAATGAAAATAGATAAATGATTTAGTTTGAAAACAAATTAAAAAATTCTAATTAACTAAAATAACAAATTATGATAAGTGGATATTTATAATTTTTCAAATCACTTAGGGTAATCTGTATTTTAAATAAATCTTAAGATGTGTATTTATAATTTATCCTTTTACTTAAGAAGAGAAATTAAAGATGCCTATTAGGGTTCCATTAATTATTACACCAATTAAATAGGTTTACTTAATTTTATCCCTTTACACCTAATATTCCAAACTTATTCTCAACCTTAACCTCACATATCTCTTTACACTTGCCATCTTTTCTCTTTTTGTCTCAAGATCTAAGGCTCCATGGTGTTGGCAAATGTGGCGACAAGGCTAGAGTTTCTAGGGATGGAGGTCTTGATGTGAGACATCTTTTTTTTTTTCTTTTTTTTTTTTTTAGTAAAATCGAGATAATAGCATATATATTATACAGACTACACACCTTTCAGCCTTCTGCTAAGGCTGCTTTAGCCAATACATGAGTCATCTTTACATTTTGTTTAAGGACCTTGATAATACAAACATAATCTTAGTACAAAAATAACATAAGTTTAGCAAAAGGTTTGTCATGTCTCATTCCTTTTTACTACTATTTTGCAACCACTGAATTAACAATAAAAAATTCGTGAGAATAGTAACGGCTTTCACATTGTTATGTACACACTACTTTACTACTTCTAGACAAGCTCTAATTTTAGCTACCAGTGGAGATGGTGCAATGATGCCAACTAAAATGGTGGGTAAGGGAAGAGGAAAAAGCTTGCAACCATTGATAAGATGAGGAAATGTGACAAATGTGGTAACAAGGAGTAAAGGAAGGGGAGAGGTATTAGACCGATATGGAAGGGGTGGTGAAATTAGAAATATGATTTAATATTTTTGAAGTTTTGTGTCTTTAATGGTACTTTCAAAGATAAAATTTATATTAAGAAAATATAAAATAAAAGTGTAATAAAATGATTTTGTGATTCAAGCAAAGCATCCTATGTTTAGACTCAACCAAATGAAATTACAACTTAACCCTTACAAAATACTGAGAATATGTTTTGATAATAGGGCAAATTACCAACAGCCCCTCGAGATTTGACTAAAATACGAATTCTCCCCTGAGGTTTGAGAAATTACATCCCGTTCCCTGAGATTTATATTTATCTAACAAATTGTCCTCTGAAATTTATATTTGCATAACAAATTGCCCCCTCATTTGTTATGCAAATATAAACATTAAGGGGTAATTTGTAATTTCTCAAATTTCAGGGAGAATCTGTATTTTAGTTAAATCTCAAAGGGTGTTGATAATTTACCCGTGATAATATTATCGAGAAAAAAAATTGATATTTGACATGAATCTCTTACGTGTTAAGGATTGGATCCACAACAATAATTAGTCAACATCAAACATGTCTATCTATCATGTTCAAATATCTAGGGAAAATATCAATCTATATATAAAAATTATTTTTATTAATGATATTCATTATAAATATTAATATATAAAATTATAATTTTTTTTCATAATTTTGTAAATAACTTTTTAACACACCACTAACAAGTAATTCCCCCAAATATTTAATAGGTCTGGCTTATTGGGCAAAAATTTTTTTTTTTGAGACCATAGAAAACATTTATATTAAAAATAACATCATACAGAAATAAGACCCCCAAGGGCCATACAACAAAATGATAAATAAATAAAAAAACAAACAACAAAAAACAATAAATTCATCAAAAAAATCAGTTACGAGCTAAGGAAAATCACTAATTTTCTTATTAAAGATGTAGTCTGGAAAGTAAGATTAGCATCAAACCAAGCAAGATCTGCTTGAAAGCCCACCATCCTTATCAACGTCGTCCCCGTCGTTGCTGTCCAATTCCTCCACTGTCGCCATACTTTGGACACCATCAGAAATTAAAGTTGAGAAGGAAGTATATCCACAATGGTATGGGGGAAGTTTTGAGTGAGGAGAAAACCATTAAAGGTGTTGAAAATCAAAAAATCTATATGAAAATCAGGAAAGAAACTCTCAAATCCCTATTTCAGATAAAGGTGTTCATGGGTCCGTTTGGTTTGGTTTGACACTAAATTTGGAACCAATCCAATTATGATCGGTTTCCAAGTTTTTAGACCCAGAATCAAACCAATCATGCTCTAGAACCAACTCAACCCAATATAGCTCAGGTTGGTTCGGATTGGAACCACGGTTCCACTATATGAAAAAAGAAGCAAATCAATCAATAATAAATAATTAAAATAAACAAGTCTTTAAAATTTAAATATAAACACAAACAAAAAATAAAATATTATTTAATGCAAGCTAATACAAATTAAATCAAACTCAAGTTTAAATATAATAAATATAAATCAAATCCATTAATACAAAAATACAAATTAAATTAATTGCGAAATTTGACTCAAGCTTCTAATATTTCATTCGTATACCTAATAATCTTTATATATGAAAATTATTAAGTGTAATCAAGTCCATTGTAATAGAGTAATAAGGTGAAGACATCTTAATACAAATAAAATCTTAAAATATATATAAATAGGTTCGGTTCTCGGATTGGTTCGGTTTTAGTAAAGCCTAAACTAAGAACGAATCCAATCCTATTATTTTGATGATTTGAAAATCCAAAACCAAACTAATGCGCTTAAAAAACAAACTAACCCAACCCAAAGAGGTTGTTTGGTTCAATTCTTAGGTTCACTGGGTAATTTGAACATCCCTAATTTCAGACATAAAAAGTTCAAATTTACGTTTTAAAATAGCAGATCTATACTCTAGGAGTGTAGATCTACACTTTAGAAGTGTAAATGAAGTTGTTGAAGTATCGCCGAAGAACTGTTGAAAATCTCCTAAAGAGAGAAGCTCTACTCTCTCTCTCTGTGGAACTAATTATTTTTGAACCTATTACTTGTTGGGTAATTATGTGTCCCTAATATAATAAGATATGATAAAGGGATACAAAATTATTTTGTCTAAAATATGGGAGAAGATTTCAAATTAAAAAAAAAAAAAAAAAAAAAACTAATGACATAACCCAATACATTTGGAAAGACATCACATAAAAATTAAGATTCTATAGAATAATTTATGCACTTTAGAGCAAGTGGGGCTCCAATCAAAAGGGAAAATTGACTATAATTTAACTTTTTACAATTCAGTATAAGTTTTCAAAAATAAATTACAAATTAATGATAAAATTTATCAACTTTAATAATTGAAATGATAAATTTTTTTTAAGATTTTGCAATTTTTTTTTTAGCTTACCATTAATTTGAAATTTCCCCCTGAACTTTCACGTCATCAGGGCAAAAGGAAACACAAAGAAGATTATAAAAATAAGGGGAAAAAATTATGACAGCGGTTTTGTAGGTAAGTAATTTGGTTTTATGGCTTTATAAAAAAGTCAAAAAGGAAAAGAATCTTAGCTTGTTTGATTTGAATTTTTAGGATTTATTTTTCAAAAAATTAAAATTTTTTATTTTTCATATTTTTTTTTTGTTTTTATTAAATTTTTTAAATATTTTAAGTAATTTTTAAATTTTTAAATACACTTAACATAAATACACTTAAAAAGTATAATATTTGTGGAAAAAATCTTTAAAAAAATTACTAAATACCAAAAATATAAAAACAAATACGAAAATTTAGTACATTTTTGTATTCTTATATATTTATTGATTTTTTAAAATATTTTTTTACAAATATTTTACTTTTTAGATATATCTAAGTAATGTACATCTAAAAAAGTTTAAAAAATTAAATTTTAAAATATTCATTAAAAACAAAAACTCAATTTTTAAAAAATTAAATTCAGAAAATTAAAACCAAACACAGTAATTATTAGTTGTCCATCATTTTTCTATTTTTTATAAATATTTTTGTGAAAAGTCAAAAGTAAGGGAAAAAAAAAAAACCCAAACACTCAAGTTTGGAAACGTAAAATTATCAAAAAAAAAATCAAAAGTCACTGTCAAAAAGTTAACTCTTCTCTCCATTTTTTGATACGTTTTTTTTTTGTAAAAAGTCAAAAAATCAACTAAAATAACTAATTCTTAAAATTTGTGATCTTAGTTATGACCTATTATGGTGTTATTATGACTCATTGTCATGTTGATTATGGACATACTGTGATTATTATTTTGATTATAATAGAAAAAGTATTTAGTTATACCTTATATAGTGTTTGATTATGACTCATTATTTTGTATATGGTACACATTTCAAAATGAATGTGTATAGCATAACCCTCAAAAATTTCATATATATAGCATTATATATATAAATCGAAAAATTTTATTTTTATTTTTAAATTATTATACTTGTACTTTATATGTTTGAACTATTAATTTTGACAATTGATATCTTAAATTATCAAAACTTTTCATGTTATCCCGAGTAGTTTAATAATATTACAATTGCTTGACATAAATTTTATTTTGTCTCTCAAAGTATTAACATGTGTTATTTTTATTTTATTAACTATTAATTTAACAATTAACACCTTAAACTATTAAAATTGATTTTCTTTGCCCCAAAATTGTTTACAACATATAACTTTTGAACATAAACTAGTCATCGGTGATAATGTGCTTGTTTGGTAGCACTTAAAAGCAGCTTAAATCAACTTTTAGCTTAAATTGAGTTATTTTGGTGTGTTTGGTAAAACTTAAAGGGATAGATTATAGCTTTGATTGAGCCATTTTTAGCTTAAATTTTGTAAGCAGCACTGGGAGTGCTTCTTGATTTGAGCCTATGCGCGCAGCTGAAATGGGAGGCGTAAAATGACTTAAATGCCCTTCATAATTTCCAGTTATTACAAGTGTGCCATGTATATAAACCAAGAACACTCATTCTTTCTCTCTCACACAAACAAGAGAGGCGATTTCCAGCAAACTAGGGCGATTTCCAGCGACCAAAGCTCTGTCTCTTCTCTCTCTCTCTCTCTCTGGTGTTTTTCGATCGCTCACAGTGAGCGATCTGAACCGAGACCCTAACCCTAACCATCGTGATCTCTTTATCGTGATCCGAACCAGAGACCCTGACGATGACGATCACGTGACAAAACCCTAGCGCTCTCTTTCTCTCTCTTCGTGATCGACAGCATGACAAACCCTAGCTCTCTCTCCCTCTTCGCAATCGATGTCGGCGGTGAGATGAGGAGGAGGAGGAGGAGGAGGAGGAGGAGAAAAGGCTGCCAACGTGATAAAACCTTGGCTCTTTCTCTTCGCGATTTACGTTGTTGTTCTCTCTCTAGGCCTTATCACGATCGGCCGTACGAGGCGATCTCAAACCTTAGCGTCGCCACGTCACCGGAGCTAGAGTTTTCAGTGTTTTTTTTTTTTTGTGGAGGTTTTCAGTGTTTTTTTTATAAAAAAATAATAATATTTAAAAATGAAAAAATGAAATAATTTTATACTAATTGATACTATTAATAATTTTAGTATTAAGCCATTAATTGACACTAATTAATTTATAATGAAAAAAGAATAATGCTATATGTACAAATTAATGTACTAACTAATATACCAATTGATGATGTGGCATAATTTAAGAGGTTTTTGAGATTTGTAATGTGATTAATGATTGGGGTCAATAATAATGTTATAATTAGTATTGGTACACTAGTTAGTACACTAATTGGTGCATGTAGTACCACCGAAAAAATGAAATAATTTTATACTAATTGATACTATTAATAATTTTAATATTAATTGATGCTAATTAAGCCATTAATTGACACTAATTAATTTATAATGAAAAAATAAAATAATTTTATACTAATTGATACTATTAATGAAATGATAATTTTTGTAATACTAATTATATTAACTTTTATTAATGAAATAATTTTTTTAAATTAAAACTGAAAAAATGACAAAATAATCATTTTTATATCATATAAGGGCAAAAAGGACAATTACACAATAAAAAATTATTTTACAGGTTATTAACCAAATACTATTCTGCTAGTTAAATTCATAATCTCACAGCTACACTAAACAGATTAATAACTTATATTCACAATTATAAGTTATAATCAATTAAATTATAATTTATAATTATCTTTTTACAATTCTATCAAACGGGACCTATGTAAGGGACACTGGAGAAAAAGATTAACTTTTCTCTAGCCAAATCTATGCTAGAGCTATAAGGGAAAAGCAACACTACTACATTTGATTCGGTGAAAATGTAAGGAACTCTGGAGAAAAAGATTAGCTTTTCTCTAGTCAAATCTATACCATAGCTATAAGGGAAAAGCAATAGTGCTGCATTTGATTAGGTGAAGTAGAATTGTTTCATTTCAAACCTTCAAATAATTCCGTCATTTTCCCTTTTAATCTTTATTTTCTCATTTCTTTTCTTCTTCAAGTTTTTGCAGTCCCATCTTACTTTTCTTTCTACTTAATTTTTTGTCCCAAAACTATTTGCCATTAAACCACTGAAAGACGAAGAAGGTGGAGTTCATTTGCATATGCACAAAATTGGTAACAATACAACGGGATAGTGTGGGACTGTTTGTTATAATTTTTAAAGAGTAATTATAATTTATTTTAATTTGAGAATATAGAAAGGTTCGATGTGAGCAGTGATTAAGAGAATAATTAGAGAGACAAAGCTATGTCAATGGTCCAATAATAGTGGGATGACTGGAAGATGAGCAGTTAGGTGAGGTGAAGCATGACAGTGTACAAATAGGCAGTATCTCTCCCAAATTCCTAGAAATCCTCCCTTGGACCTTAGGAAATGGGTCCTATTTATAGGCTTTCTTTGGCACCTGGCCAAATAAAGTGAGGACATGTGTCCCTAAGAATCACATGAAATATTCTATCTTGAGTCACTAGGCTGAAGGTGCCTCGCGTCCCTCTGCATGTACTATGTACTATCTGTTTAGCACAAATGCCTCAGCAAGTGCACTTGCAGCTGGAGTGTTTACTGCTGCAACTTGCCTCCTCGGCTTAAATCTCACTAAGTGCACTTACGGTGGTAATGTTTGTCGCTGCACTTGCCTTCTCAATTCAGTTTAGTCAAGACATGCATTCTCAAGACTTCATAGCCTGCTATCAGCCATATTTTTGTGTTCACCTCAGCAAAACCTCTACTCTTAGCCACCTAACCACGAACTCCCTAGCTTCCCAAGGCAAAGGCCATAACCAATTCTGCTATCAGCCATACTGTGCCTTAATACCAAACCTAAGGTGGCTTCCTTGATCCTGCCAGTGCGACCAAGGCAAGTCTATGACCTGGGTGGATGCAAAGGGAGTCCTTTATACTCGGGATGCCCTGCTCTCATCTTCGCAGGGTCATCGCAGTATACTGGTATCTCTAGGCTTGCTATCAGCTCCAACCGATAAGCTTTGGGGTCTGCTATCAGCGCTAGGCTAGTAATGCTTTGGGACCTGCTATCAATACCAAGCATTAGCCTCTATTTGTGGAGGGAAACTCTTCCCAAAGGTTGTTATCACCTTTGTGGGGTTTTCCCTCTGCAAGTTAGTTGCGATGGTCGCAGTTGCTGCAGTAGCCATTTCTCATGGCGACCTCAAATGGCGGTGCCAACCATATTAGAGATGGCAGCGCTGACAAAGTACCTTCGCAACTTAGCCGCTGCAAGTGTTGCCTCTACAACTCAGTTGTTCTAGTTTTTTCTTTCCGTCAACAACTTCAGATGGATGCAGCACCGACAATACTTGGAATGACGGCGTTGAGACTAACTGTCTCAGCAACTTGACCGTTGCAAGTAATCCCTTTACAACCTGACTTAGACATTTCCTCCTCATGTAGTCTATTCGGACCCTTGACGGGTTGGACCTGCTTCGGCTCACTGTTGACCTACCTCCCTTGAACTTTAGCCCATACTCCTTTGGTCATTCCTGGTTTCCTAATAAGGACGACCTCCACACTTTGGTCCATACTTAATTTGGACTTAAGTTTCTGACCCTCTATAGGGAGTTTGTGTTAGACTATTTTGTGTAATTTTTACTTATAGCTTATTAGGCAAAAATAGCTTAAATAAGCTGAAAAAAATTGATTGACCTTGTTTGTTGGAGCTTTTTTTAAGTTAAAATTTGATAATCAGAAAGTAGAAACTAAAAGCACTCTTACCTCAGCTTCCAAATAATTAGCTTTTTTCAGTTTATTTAACTATTTCTGCCTGATAAACTATAAGCAGAAGTTATACCAAATAGTCTGACATAAACTCCTAAATCAAAATAAGTTATAATCATCCCTAAAGCTGTAACAAACAGTTCCATTATTTAAAAGTTGGGATAAGAATACTTTTAATTTCTACTTTCTAATTATCAACTTTTAAGTTAAAAAAATGTGCCTTTTTTCTTTTCATAATTCTCTTTACGCTATGACATTTGGTCAACTCATGCCTTTTTAAAAAAAATAAAATAAAATATAACCCTAATAATATTTGAGACTAATGAATTAATTTCAATCGTTTAAGCTGTAGCTTATTAAAATTAATAATTAAGGGATTAAATTGACATAAGTATGATAGTTTGAGAAAATGTGAAATTATCTGTCAAATAATTGTAATACCATTAACCATTTGGAGCAAAATGAAATAATTCAAAAAGTTTAAGTTATTAATTGTAAAAGTTAAGGTAGCGTTTATTAAAAAATTTCAAAACTCATTTTAAAATTTATAATTAAACAATATTTTCAAAAATCTTGCAAAAAGCTTATCTAAAAAAACTCATAACTAAATAAGTTTTCAAAACTCTATTTTTTTTTAAAAATTCAAAATTTATTTTATTATTTGTTCTTTAAAATTATTTTTATTTTAAAAAATATTTTGTTTTTTTAATATTTTTTGAAAAAAAAACATTTTGTTATTTTTTTAAGTATTGACTAAATAATTTGTTACGATTTAGATATATATAGGCGATTCAATTTATTAAATATTTTTTAAAAATAAAATATTTAAAATATTCAAAAAGTTAAAATATTTAAAAATAAATAAAATATTAAAAATTACAAATATTTAAAATTAAAAAAAAAATTTAATATTTAAAAAATTTAAAATTTTTAAAAAATAACTTTAGTCTAAATTTTTTAAATAATTAAAAAAATATAAAAAAATTATTTTGTTCAAAAATAAGAATAAATGAATAGTTTTTACAAAATAAAAAATAAAAAATAATTCAAAAAATAATTAAATAAAAAAATTAGTTTCAAAACTTATAACCAAACAAGTTTTCAAAATATACAACTCAAAAACTAGTTTCAAAACTAGTGACCAACAAGTTTCTCTTTTTAAAACTCATTCAAAAATTTATCTTTCAAAATGTAATTCAAAATTCATTTCAAAAACTAAACCAAATTGAGCCTAATAATGTAAAAGGGAAATTGCACATCAATGAAGGAGACAAAAGAGAAATTACAAAAAAAATAGAATTTTTATGATTTTAATTATCAATATTTATAAATACTTTTTGAAAAAAATTATTAAAACGTCTCTCTCAACTTTGAGTAATAGAAGAGGTCCAATTATATTTTTTTATGTTAAGGTCTCTCTATGAAATTTCTCTATATCGGGATGAAATTTCTCTATGTCGAATTTTCTTTATAAAATGTTGAAAAACTTCAATTATTATGAAATATTATATATCATTATTTTATAAAATATTGAAAAAGTTCCTCTATTTTTTGTTTTCCTTTGATATGTATTCCTTCTTTAAAGAACTAGTATTATCGTTTAAAGTGACAAAGAGATGTTTTTCATAATCTCAAAGGAAAGAAAAGAAAGGAGCTATAACTTGCTCCAAATCAATTGAGAACTTCTAAATACATCCACTAAATAAATTTTTTACATTTATATGTAGAAGAATTTTGGTAAAGTAATTACATTCGACTCTCTTAGATTTAGAAAAAAAAAAAATCATAAATTTGACATTATTATATGGAATGTTTTTACATTTTTATGTAAGAATTTTTGGTAATGTACAAAAGTCATAAAGCACTGATATAATATATATATATATATATATATATATAAGTTAATTACATTCAACTCTCTTAGATTTAGAGAAAAAAAAAAATGAAAAATTCATGAATTTGACATTATTATATTGAATGTTTCAACATTTGATCTCATGTTGATTAGTTTCCTTATTATAATGATATAAAATAATATTATTATATTTTTCACATTAAAATATATATTATATTTTATTTTATTTACTTTTATGTTTTTATACCATCGGCATTAATTCTGATCATGTTATTTGTATTAAAAGAAGAATGATGTAATTATATAAAAATTATAAAACTAATTGTATTTTTTTCAAAAATCATGGATAAAGATGATCATGGGTGAGTTTGTAGTCGAAGGGGTTGGGACGGATTAATTTTACAGCTTTAAAAAAAAAATATTAATAAAAATTAAAATAATATATTATATTATAGATAAGAATTTATAATTAATAAAAATTAAAAGATATAGTAATTATTTGTTTAGAAGCTATCAAATCGTAGAAATTATCACATTGGGAAAAAGGAGCGATAGTTGGCAAAAGTAATTATCTCACTAAGGCCTTGTTTGGAAATATGTTATTTTAATAATTTTTTGACTTTTCACGAAAAGATGTATAGAAAAATAGAGAGAGTGATGTGACAATTTATAATGACTTTTTAATTTTTTGGCTAAAACTAAAGGTTGCCAAACGAGACGTAAACTAGAAGGCAAAAATATTCCTCCATCCAATTTGAATTCGTTTGAATCCTTTAAATTTGGGCATGTCAATTATTCGTTTAGATTTGGATGTATAGAGGGTCATAAATTAAAGTCAAAATTAAGTATGGACCTAAATGCGGAGGTCGCCTCTGGTTAGGCGACTAGATTAAAGGAGCATGGGCCAAAGTCGAAGGGAAGTGGGTTGTAGACACCCCATTTTTGACCGTCCTCAAGACTTGGTTGTGCTTGTAGGTACACCCAACAACTGGTTCGATTGCTCACCCAGCACTCGACTGTCGCGGCGGAACGTCACCGGTTCGAGTTTCCCGGACCGTGTATCCTTTCTGCCTCATTTTTGGACCTTGATTTGGTCCTTTCAGAGTGGCCCTCCTGGTGCACTGCCGGCCATGGATTTGTTCCTGTCGGTCACTAATGAAGCCCTGCCGGCCATCAGTGTGCCACTGCCGGCCATTACTGATGGCGGCACCCCCCCTATCTCAGCTGGTTTTCCTCCAGATCTTTTGAGCCAGCTGGATTTTTGTTTGCTCCCCTCCATACACGTGTATGGAGGGATAAAGGCCTTGCAAAGCTTCTTGAAGAAGCTTTGGCTTTTCATTTCTCTATATAAGGAAGAGGCTTCTTCCTTACACCGGGTTCTGAGTTTTTGAAGAGCAAAAACTCCCTTTCTCTCTATATTGTTGCTAAATTGTGCCTTGAACTTGATTTTTCTTGCACTTTTACACTACAACACATAGATATACACCACCACCATTGGACTAAGCTTCTTGGGAGGTCTTCTTGAGGTCTGAAAGCAAGCTTCCACCCCCTGAAATTGCTAATTTCGAAGAGGGTCTTCAAGGGTGAGCATTTCCCCAATTTTTGCACTTTCTTGCACCTTACTTTAGCCCTCTTTGCATATTGATTTAGGCTTTGCTTATAACTGAAAAAAGTCTTGTTTTTAAGTGCTTTTTAAGTTTGGTTAAGGTCATTTTGCTGTTTGGGGTGTGTAGACCCCTTGCATGCTTTGTTTGGCTTTGTTTTAAGCCATATTTGGAGGCCTCCGAGCTAGCCTTGGTTTGGCCTTCCTACCACTGAAATCCAGTGGATTTTCAGTGGTAGAGGTGTAGTTTGAGGTCCTAAATCAGAGGGGGTAGTCCCTCTCTTTGTATTCCTCTTTGCTTGCATTTTTGGCCTTTCAAAGGACCATCTCTCTATGCATTGTTGGGGTTGGTCCAGGCCTCTTTTTTGTGACTTCTAGGACCTACCTTGGCCCTGTCCAAGGCTGTTTGGTCATGTCTTGCTTGCATCTAGCATGTGTAATGTAACTTCATTTATAGCTCATCAAAGTAGCATGTGTGCATAGTCTTTGTTGAGTCCATTTCAGTCCATTTTTGGTGATGTTTTACCATTCCATAAATCTGTTTTGGGTTGGTTTTGTTACTCCATGTTTACTTGATGCACTTGTAATGTAAATCCCCTAAACTAGCTTCATATGCTCCATGCCATGCCATGTCATTTTAGCTTGTTTGGTTTACATTTCAACATTTTGGTCATCATTTGGCATGTCATGACCTTATCCATAGTTGGTTTGACCATCCTTTGCATGCTCCATATACGTGTAGAACAAATCTTATTTACTAGCCATTTGTGCATGATGTTTTGACTCATTATACTAGCATATTTTGGCTTGGCTTAAACATGATTTTATGCTTATTTTGGGCTGTCTTTGGACTGTTTTAGGCTGCCATGGCCATATCACTCATGCTTTGTATAGCTATAGTGTAAATGCTTAGGCTAGTCTTGGGTTTTGAGGCCCCTACCATGCCATACATGTGATGTTTGCATGCTTTGCCCTCATTCCATATGCTATTTCAGTCCATGAAATGTTGTCATACACTTGCATTTGACATGCCTTGAATGCTTTGTATAGCTTGTGCTTTATGCCTCAAGAATTGACTTTTGTGCATGCCACTTAGCCTGAGCCTTTGGCTCATCATTTCAGTGCATTTTGGGTTCTAATATACCATGATGTAACTCTTTTTTGGTTGTCCAAGTCATGCCATGATTGGTTTCAATAGGTGTAGTGCATTGCCTCTTTAAAGCATTGCATGATCCTTGTTTGTAGTTTTGTGTTCTAGCCTATGTTGGCTAGCTTTGAGCTTGGTTTTGGTCTTGTTTGGGCCTGCCCTAGGACTGTTTTAGGTCCCTCCGGCCCCTTGGGGCTTGCCTTGTATGGCCATGGTTTAAGTCCCTTTGCTTACTTTGAGCTTTGAGCATCCTAGCATGCTTTGCTTGCATTATTGAGTTGATTTGGCATCACTTTACATGATATTTCAGAGCCCACTCCATTGCCATATATCCATGTTTGTTGCTCCTTAAGTGTACTTAAGAGTTGTCCTCTTCATGTCTTAATACTTGAGCCATTTGGCATGCATGTTTGCCTTGCCTTTTCATGCTTTTCATGCCATCAATCCATCACTTTGGCTACTGATTTGGACCTAGTTGAGAGTCGTCCATCTTTGGTGTAAGCCCATCTTACCATGTTGTCGCATGCTTGTTTCATTTGGTATGTTGTTGCATACTTGTTTAACTCCGCATACCTTGCATGTTCACACGTTCATGTTGCATTTTGTCATGTTGTCCAAGGTTGTTGCCTCACATCATGCTTGTATGCTTGTTGCATGCTTGGGTTAGTTGCATGTTTGCACACTTAGGTCATATCGCATGTTTGCCATGCTTATGTGTTGCATTGTTTGGATTAAGTATTAATCCAAGCACGAGGAACGAGGGGCGTTTCATACTTCAAAGTGATGGAATGCGTCTCAATTCTCGGTTGCCGAAGCTCTTGATGATTCATGATAGAGTTCTAGGCTTTACTTGCTTTATTTGTGCATTCATTTTCATATTGATTTGCATAAGTTGGATCTTTGGCCATCATGCATCGGGATGCGTGATTGATGGTCGTGGATCCGACTTGGCCTCTCCCTTGATGTTTTGAGGTGATTTGGAGTGCCATGGTGCGTACATGTCCTTGGGAAACCCTCCATTTTTCTCTATTTTGTGCTTCATTGCAGTTTGGTGTCACAGCACACCAGTGGCCGGCAGCCTGCCATTGATGGCCGGCAGTGTGCCATCCTTGGCCGGCAATGGACCATCCTTGGCCGGCAGATCTCCCTCCATGGCCGGCAAGCCATTGGTGACTTCCCCTGCAATGTTTTGGTAAGTTCCAACAACAAACACTGGAAGACACCCTGCAAACAGAGCCTCTAAAGAGCAACCGGAAGGTGTTTCGAGGCGAAGAACCGAAGCAAGCATGCATACCTTCCTCTTCTCCAAACAGAGCGGAATAGCATTCATTTACTGCTTACTTGTTAGTTAGTAGTTTGTAATAATTAGTTGTAGCTAGTTATTTCAATTCGGTTCTGTAATAATTAATTAGCTGTGAGTTAGTTAATTTAGGTGGCTTGTATTATTTATTCGGTCCCTCCGAGTGAGGGCAAATTTGTAATAAGTGTGGGTGCGTGTGTGCATGTCTTCCAACCCCATTTTTCTCACTTTTTATTTAACCGCTTATAATGGTTAGATTTAGGCATATTTCAATTAGCATACCTTATGCTATGCATGCGTGCATTCATTCATTGTATTGCATGCACCGGGCTCGGCGCATCATACTAACTGCATAATATTTCAAATTTAACTTGAATACGTGCTACTTGTTGCATCCCACATGCCATCCTAGGATTAGCCGAGCCTATTCTAGTTGCATTTTGTATGCGATGCATTAGCCACTTGACATGGACTTGGATCACGCATGATTGCTAACATGTTTATTGTTTTGGCTCGGAGTACACTGTAAGTATTTTATGTTTTAGCATCTCACATGAGTGTGAATGTTAAATATGACAATATGCTTACTATGTGGCTAAATGCTTATTTGATTACCTGCCTAAAATGCTTGTGGGTGAAGGTTGGATTGTTTGAGTCGGGACAACTCATTGAAATCCGTGTTTTAGCCTACTTGCGAGTAGCAAATTTCAAACCATTTCCTAAACGAAACGGATATGCAATGCTTTGTTCCAAATTAGGCGATCTAGTCTATACTTGTTTTACTGTGCGCATCACATAGTAATTCTAGCTAATTAATCGGAATAAGAACGCATAATGTTTTCAAAACTCGATATCATGGTTAGTAGAGGCCGATCTTTGATCGGGCGAGAGGGGGTGCTCATAGCCGACCTTCCCCAATCGTACCCAAGTTCCCGAGCGAGGGCAACTTTGGTGATGACAGACACGTGGCCTTTGGCACCGAGTCGAGGTTTCCTAAATTCCCCCATTAAAAAATATTTAGGTGGCGACTCTGTATCTGGCAAAGCAGTCCATGTTTGGCACTTCTTTCAAAAAATCTATTTTTTTCTCAAAACGATTTGCCGAATTTGGACTCTTTGGTTCAGATTAAGAACCGTGACAATTTGAGTCCTGAACTGTAGTAGACCCACAAATGAACAGAACGGGATTCATCCTCCCGGGACGTTCGGGGACGTCTACATGGGTCAACAATGGGCCGGAGCATGTCTAACTCGCCAAAGGTCTTAACAAACTCCATAAAAAAAAATGTCTAAGTCAAGTTGCGAAGGCCACATTTGCAGTGGTCAAGTTGCTGAGGCATTTTGCCTCAGTGCCACCATTCCTAGTATTGCTGATGGTGCCACTTGAAGTTGCTGAAGTAAAGAGAAAACCGGAGCAACTAAGTTGTAAAGACAACACTTGCAGCGGCCAAGTTGTAGAGGTACTTTGTTTGGCCGCCATCTCTAGTATTGTCGGCGCCGCCATTTGAACTTGCCACAGGAAATAGCCACCGCAACTAACTTGTGGAGGGAACACCCCACCAAGGTAATAGCAGCCTTTAGGAGAAGCTTCATCTCCACAAGTAGAGGCTAATGCTTGGTGCTGATAGCAGGCCCTAAGGCCTTACTAGCTTAGGGCTGATAGTAGGTCCCCAAAGTCTTTTAGCTCGACGCTAATAGTAGGCCTCGAAGCTCACTAGCTTGACGCTGATAGCAGGCCCCAAGGCTTACTGGTTGGAGATGATAGTAGGCCCAGAGATACTAGTACACCACGACAACCCCGCGAAGATGGGAGCAGGGTAGCCCTAACGTAAAGGACTTCCTTTCCATTTACCCAGGTTATAGACCTGCCTTGGTTACACATGCAGGACCAAGGAAGCCCCTTTAGGCTTGATACTAAGGCACAACATGATTGATAATAGGCTTGGTTGTGGCCTTTGTCTTGGGAAACTAGGGAGTTTGTGGTTTGGTGGCTAAGGGTAAAGGCTTCGCTGAGGTGAACACGAACATAGCCGATAGTAGGCTATGAAGTCTTGAGAATGCATGTCTTGGCTAAACTGAACTGAGAAGGCAAGTGCAGCGGCAAACATTATCGCTACAAGTGCACTTGCTGATGTTCAAGCTGAGGAGGCAAGTTGCAGCAGCAAACACTCCCATCGCAAATGCTCTTGCTGAGGCATCTATGCCAAACAGATAGTATACAGTACATGTAGAGGGATATGTGGCACCTTTAGCCTGGTGGCCCAATACAAAATATTCCATGCGATTCTTAGGAATACATGTCCTTACTTTATTTGGCCACTTAATATCTTTTGGTACCAAGGAAAAACCTATAAATATGACCCATTTCCCAAGATCGAAGAAGAGGATTTTTGGGAAACTTGGGGAGATGCTGCCCATTTTGTGCACTGCCATTCTCTTCTTCTTAAGCCACTTGCTCTATCTTTACGTAGCTGTTCATTCTCTAACTTCCCTAGAGTTTTGTTGATTCATTCTCCAGCCATCCCACAATTATTAGACCATTGACATAGTTTTGTCTCTCTAATTATTCTCTTAATCATTACTCACATCGAACCACTCTACATTTTTGGCAACTCCACTATGGAGGCTACTTTACTTTGTTGATGGTTCATACTCGCAATGGCTTTTAAACTTCACCGGAAAAAAATGGCAAAAGATGAAGTTCAATAGCAACTATGGCAACAAGGTTTTTCTGATGGTAGAGCAGCACACGCTGAAGACCATGACCACAGTGTTGTACTCGAAGCAGTCCAGTCACTTCAAGATACGTAGAGGAAAATCTTGACAACTTTATAAGCTCTCACCGAAGCTATTATGGCCATGGTGTCCAGGCCAGTTCTAGCATAGGTGCCTCCGCTTGTAGCAGCCCCAAATCTAGTGCCTAACTCGCTCCCTGAGGATCGGGCTCCGATCTAGGTGCGTCTGGTGGTACCTCTGGTGAACGGTACAGCAGCTGGTTCAACTACCCAAGGGCAGATTGACCCTTACCAATCCACTCACTTCATTACTATAGCCGATGTCCAGGTTATGCTCGAGTAAGAGCGTAGCAAGAAGTAACGGCCATCTCTCCCAGACCCAGATGTGAAGCCCCCTATATCCTCAGGAGATACTGGCCATACCATATCCTGTTGGGTATACGGTACCCAAGTTTGTGAAGTTTGAGGGGAAGCAAGGCAACGCCAGAGAACATATGGTGAGGTTCATTAAAACCCTTGGTGTTTATGGTAGTGACCACCCTCTACGCCTTCGGGAGTTTTCCAAATCACTCACTGAAAGGGCTTACAGCTGGTATGTGAACTTGGCCCCCAATTCAATCAAGAGTTGGGAGGAGATGGTGAACAAGTTTCATACGAAGTTCTTTTAAGTCTAAGAAAAAGTCACTACCCTCCCACTTGGGTAAGATGCCCAGAAAGAAGGCAAAGATATACTAGATTATGTCAAACGGTTCCAGGACAAAGCCATTGACTGCCATAAACCAATGGATGAGGCTCATTTAGTCATCATATGTGTGGAGGGTGTTATACGCGACTACAAACTTTTCTTGGTGAACCATAATCCACCCACATTTTCAACCTTGATTGAAGCGGTTAGAAACCTTAGTACCATCAGTTCATAGCCTGCGCCTACAATAAGTCTATCCAGCACAGAGAGTTTAAAGAGGGGACTTAGTGTGGAGGACAGTGGATGCGATTATGCGGAGGCAACTAATCCCCAAGTTCTCACCAAGATGGGAAGACCCTTACAAAATTGTTGAGGCAAGTAGCAGTGGGTACTACAAGTTGGTAAGGGTAGATGATGGATTCAGAATTGGTCCTGTAAATGCCAAGTATGTAAAGGAATATTTCCTTAGTTTTGATAGCAAATAGTTTCAAGTCTTTGTTAATATTTCCCAGCACTTAGTATAAAGAAAGTTTTCCTTACTGAAATTTTGTCCATGAAAAGACTTAGTCATGATGAGTTTTTTCATTGCAAAAGTTTTGTTTATCTTTAGAAGCTATGTAAAAGCAATGTAAAGAAAGCGATGAAATGAAACTAAAAAGTACTACCAAACATCCATACTTTTCATAAAAGTCAAACTTCCAGAACATGATTACAACGTTCGAAAAGAAGTTGTGATAAAGAAAAGAATATTGATATTTGCTATTAAAACTATTGATATTTGACATGAATCTCTTAAGGATTGGGATCCACAACAATAATCAATCAACACCAAACATGTCTATCTATCATGTTCAAATATCTAGAGAAAATATCAGTCTATATCTAAAACATTATTTTTAAATTAATGATATTCATTATAAATATTAATATATAAAATTATAATTTTTTTTCATAATTTTGTGAATAACTTTATAACACACCACTAACAAGTAATTCTCCCAAATATTTAATAGGTCTGGCTTATTAGGCAATTTTTTTTTTTTTTTTTGAGACCATAGAAAACATTTATATTAAAAGTACGTCATACAGAAATAAGACCACCAAGGGCCATACAACAAAATGATAAATAAATAAAAAAACAAACAACAAAAAACAATAAATCTGTGAAAAAAAACTAGTTATGAGCTAAGGAAATCACTTATCTTCTTAAAGATGTAGTCTGGAAAGTAAGATTTGCATCAAACCAAGCAAGATCTCCTTGAAAGCTCACCATCCTCATCAACATTGTCCCCGTTGTTGTGCCCAATTCTGTCACTGCCGCCATACATTGGACACCACCAGAAATTAGAGTTGAGGAAGAAGTATACCCACAATGGTATGGGGTAAGGTTTGAGAGAGAGAAAAACCATTGTAGATGTTGAAAATCAAAAATCTATATGAAAATTAGGAAAGAAACTCTCAAACCCCTATTTTAGATAGGGGTGTTCATGGGTCCGTTTGGTTTGGTTTGAAACTAAATTTGAAACCAATCCAATTATGATTGGTTCCAAGTTTTTAGACCCAAAACCAAACCAATCATGTACTACAACCAACCCAACCCAATATAGCTCAGGTTGGTCCGGATTGGAACCACGGTTCCACTATATGAAAAAAGAAGCAAATCAATCAATAATGAATAATTAAAATAAACGAGTCTTTAACATTTAAACATAATAAAAAGAAAAAGTAAAATATTATTTAATGCAAGCGAATACAAATTAATTCGAACTCAAGTTTAAATATAATAAATATAAATCAAATCCATTAATACAAAAATACAAATTAAATTAATTGCGAAATTTGACTCAAGCTTCTAATATTTCATTCGTTTACCTGATAATCTTTATATATGAAAAGTTATTAAGTGTAATCAAGTCCATTGTAATAGAGCAATAAGGTGAAGACATGTTAATACAAATAAAATCTTAAAATATATATAAATAGGTTCGGTTCTCGGATTGGTTCGGTTTTAATAAAGCCTAAACTAAGAACGAACCCAATCCTATTATTTTGATGATTGAAAATTCAGAACCAAACTAATGCACTTAAAAAACAAACTAACCCAACCCAAAGAGGTCGTTTGGTTCAATTCTTAGGTTCACTAGGGTAATTTGAACATCCCTAATTTCAGACATAAAAAGTTCAGATTTATCCTTTAAAATAGCAGATGTATATTCTAGGAGTGTAAATCTACACTTAAGAAGTGTAAAGAAAGTTGTTGAAGTATTGCCAGAGAACTGTCGAAAATCTCCTAAAGAGAGAAGCTCTCTCTCTCTCTCTATGGAGCTTATTATTTTTGTACCTATTACTTGTTAGGTAATTATGTGTCCCTAATATAATAAGATATGATAAGGAGATACAAAATTATTTTGTCTAAAATATGGGAGAAGATTTCGAATTAAAAATAATAAAAAAAAAACTAATTACATAACCCAATACATTTGGAAAGACATCACATAGAAATATAAGATTCAATAGAATAATTTATGCATTTTAGAGCAAGGGGGGCTCCTACCAAAAGGTAAAATTGACTATAATTTAACTTCGGAGGAATTACAATTCAGTATAAGTTTTTAAAAATAAATTACAAATTAATGATAAAATTTATCAACTTTAATAATTGAAATGATAATTTTTTTTTAAGATTTTGCAAACTTTTTTAGCCTCCCCATTAATTTGCAATTTCGCCTTGGACTTCCACGCCATCAGGGCAGAGGAAACACAGAGAAGATTATTTTGGTTTGCGGATTTTATAAAAAGTCAAAAAGTAAAAAAAATCTTAACTTGTTTGATTTGAATTTTTAGGATTTATTTTTCAGAAAATTAAATTTTTTGTTTTTTATTTTTTTTATTTTTATTGAATTTTTTAATATTTTAAGTAATTTTTAAAATTTTTAAATATATTTAAACGTAACACTTAAAAAGTATAATATTTGTGAAAAAAATCTTTAAAAATTTATTAAATACCAAAAAACAAAAACAAATACGAAAATTTAGTACATTTTTGCATTCTTATGTATTTATTGATTTTTTTAAAATATTATTTTTACAAATGTTTTACTTTTTATATGCATCTAAGTAACGTACATCTAAAAAAGTAAAAAAAAAAAATTTAAAAATATTCACTAAAAACAAAAAAATACGAAAAACAAAAACTCAATTTTAAAATAATTGAATTCAGAAAATTAAAACCAAACATAATAATTACTAATTGTCCCATCATTTTTCTATTTTTCTATAAATATTTTTGTGAAAAGTCAAAAAGTAAGGGGGAAAAAGAAACCCCAAACACTCAAGTTTGGAAACATAAAATTATCAAAAAAAAAATCAAAAGTCAATATCAAAAAGTTAACTCTTCTCTCTACTTTTCTGTACTTTTTTTTGTAAAAAGTCAAAAAATTAACTAAAATAACTAGTTCTCAAAATTTGTAATCTTAATTATGACCTATTATGGTGTTAGTTATGACTCATTGTCATGTTGATTATAGACATATTATGATTATTATTTTGATTATAATAGAAAAAGTATTCAGTTATACCTTATATAGTGTTTGATTATAACTTATTATTTTGTATATGGTACGCACCTCAAAATAAATGTATATAGCATAACCCTCAAAAATTTAATATATATAGCATTATATATAAATCGAAAAAATTTATTTTTTTTTTGGAAATTATTATACTTGTGTCACTTTATACATTTGAACTATTAATTTTAACAATTGATATCTTAAATTATCAAAACTACTTTATGTTATCCCGAATAGTTAAATAATATTACAATTGCTTGACATAAAATTTTATTTTGTCTCTCAAAGTATTAACGTGTGTTATTTTTATTTTCTTAACTATTAATTTTAACCATTAACACCTTAAACTATTAAAATTGATTTACTTTGCCCCAAAATTGTTTACAACATTATAACTTTTGAACATCAACTAGTCATTGGTGATAATGTAAGGGACGCTGGAGAAAATGATTAGCTTTTCTCTAGCCAAATCTATACTAGGCTATAAGGGAAAAGCAGTACTGCTACATTTGATTAGGTGAAAATGTAAGGGAAAAAAGATTGGGAGTTCTAGTTAAGAGTTTTAATAATTTTAATTAGTGTGTGGGTCTTATGTGATGTGATATTTTGATTTTGATTTTTTTTTTCTTTTTCACATTATTAATACTCTTTTAAAATTCTCAAATTAAAAGAATATATCATCTCCGAAAGGAAAGGGACATTGGAGAAAAAGATTAGCTTTTCTCTAGCCAAATCTGTACTATAGTTAAAAGGGAAAAGCAGTACTGCTACATTTGATTAGGTGACGTTGAATTATTTCATTTCAAACCTTCAAATAATTCTGTCATTTTCCATTTTTATCTTTATTTTCTCTTTCTTCTTTTTTTCTTTCAAGATTTTACGGTCCCGTCTTACTTTTCTTTCTACTTAATTTTTTGTCTCAAGACTATTTGCCATTAAACCACTAAAAGACGAAGAAGGTGGAGTTCATTTGCACATGCACAAAATTGGTGGGATAATGGGACTGTTTGTTACCGTTTTTAGAAGATAATTACAACTTATTTTGATTTGAGAGTATAAGGTGGCTCGATGTGAGCAGTGATTAAGAGAATAATTAGAGAGACAAAACTATGTCAATGGTCCAATAATAGTGGGATGATTGAAGGATGAGCAGCTAGGTGAGAGTAAAGCAAGTGACTCAAGAAAAAAGGAATGACAGTGCACAAATGGACAGTATTTCCCCCAAATTCTCAGAAATCCTCCCTTGGACCTTAGGAAATGGATCATATTTATAGGGTTTCTTTGGCACCAAAAGGATACCAAGTGGCCAAATAAAGTGAGGACATTGCCTGGGTTGTGTGGGTAAGGCGCACGTCCCAGGTTCGATTCCCCACTGGGTGAGTGCCTGCAGCAGTTTGTGCAAGGGTGTCCGGCTTCCCACCGGCTAAATACCCCTCAGGATTAGTCCTGGCTTCCCTAAAAATCAGAGGGTTGGGGATATCCGAGTTATCAAAAAAAAAAAAAAAAAAAAGTGAGGACATGTATCCCTAAGAATCACATGAAATATTCTGCCTTAAGCCACCACTAGGCTAAAGGTGTCACACGTCCCTCTGCATGTACTATGTACTATCTGTTTGGCACAAATGCCTCAGCAAGTGCACTTGCAGCGGGAGTGTTTACTACTGTAAATTTTAATCTTTTGATTTATTTTTAATTTAAATTATTTATCTATTTTTATTAAATAAATTTAACAAAAAATGATATATTAGTTATTAAACTTAATAAAAATGGTATTTTAGACATAAACTATACACCTACATTAATATAATGATTAAAATATCATTTTCTGTTAATTTTACTTAATGAAAATAGATAAATGATTTAGTTTGAAAACAAATTAAAAAATTCTAATTAACTAAAATAACAAATTATGATAAGTGGATATTTATAATTTTTCAAATCACTGAGGGTAATCTGTATTTTAAATAAATCTTAAGATGTGTATTTATAATTTATCCTTTTACTTAAGAAGAGAAATTAAAGATGCGTATTAGGGTTCCATTAATTATTACACCAATTAAATAGGTTTACAAATTAATTTTATCCCTTTACACCTAATATTCCAAACTTATTCTCAACCTTAACCTCACATATCTCTTTACACTTGCCATCTTTTCTCTTTTTGTCTCAAGATGTAAGGCTCCATGGTGTTGGCAAATGTGGCGACAAGGCTAGAGTTTCTAGGGATGGAGGTCTTGATGCGAGACATCTTTTTTTTTTTTCTTTTTTTTTTTTAGTACAATCGAGATAATAGCATATATATTATACAGACTACACACCTTTCAGCCTTCTGCTAAGGCTGCTTTAGCCAATACATGAGTCATCTTTACATTTTGTTTAAGGACCTTGATAATACAAACATAATCTTAGTACAAAAATAACATAAGTTTAGCAAAAGGTTTGTCATGTCTCATTCCTTTTTACTACTATTTTGCAACCACTGAATTAACAATAAAAAATTCGTGAGAATGGTAACGGCTTTCACATTGTTATGTACACACTACTTTACTACTTCTAGACAAGCTCTAATTTTAGATAGCAGTGGAGATGGTGCAATGATGCCAACTAAAATGGTGGGTAAGGGAAGAGGAAAAAGCTTGCAACCATTGATAAGATGAGGAAATGTGACAAATGTGGTAACAAGGAGTAAAGGGAGGGGAGAGGTATTAGACCGATATGGAAGGGGTGGTGAAATTAGAAATATGATTTAATATTTTTGAAGTTTTGTGTCTTTAATGGGTACTTTCAAAGATAAAATTTATATTAAGAAAATGAAAAATAAAAGTGTAATAAAATGATTTTGTGATTCAAGCAAAGCATCCTATGTTTAGACTCAACCAAATGAAATTACAACTTAACCCTTATAGAATACTGAGAATATGTTTTGATAATAGGGCAAATTACCAACAGCCCCTCGAGATTTGACTAAAATACGGATTCTCCCCTGAGGTTTGAGAAATTATATCCCGTCCCCTGAGGTTTATATTTGTATAAAAATTGACCCCTAAGGTTTATATTTGAATAACAAATAACCTCCTTATTTGTTATGCAAGTATAAACATTAAGGGGTAATTTATAATTTCTCAAACCTCAATGAGAGTCCATATTTTAGTCAAATCTCGAGTGGTGTTGATAATGTTGGAAATGGTTTGGAAAATCTGGGTTTAAAACAGATTTTTTCCTAACTTTGGTCTAATATTTAGGTGGGACCCGAGCGTCGATTTTTGCGGGTCAAAGTGGTAACGCGTTCTATGCCGCGTTGTGTTTCACGTGGTATATTTGGTTGCTCAAAACCATTACCGAGTGATGGGAAACTGAAGCCAAAGTATGCTCCATGGAAATGGAGTTTTGGTGGAAATTCCTTAAAGTTGAAAGTGGCTTGTCCCACATTGATTTGGTGGGAAGTTTTGAATGGGTTTATAAGGCATAGGTTTGGAACTTGGGGTGTGCTCCAAGGGGTACCCAAGTGTTTTAGAGAGGGAGGTTATGGGCAAAATGGGCTAGACCCATTGGACCCAAAAATCACCACACGCGCGCGCCGCCGCCATCCGTCCGGTCAGTCGGGCGGGCTGGCTTGGGCGCAGGTGCGTGCATTTGAATCTAATTTTATTTTTTGGTAAAATAAAATCCACAATTCAAATTAATCCGGAAATAAACTGGTCCAGTTTTTTACTGTACACCCAAATAAGGCCCTTCCCGTTTTTGTTATCTGTTTGAATTATGAACCCAACAGATTCAAATCTGTTTAAATTCAAAACCAAACAGGTTTCATACCTGTTCAAATAGGTTTGCACCTGTTTAATTCAAAATCTGCAGCCACCAATCCATCTATAAATAGAACAGTCCTCATTTGGATTTTGTAACTCTAATTTTCGTCCTTCATAATTCTGCAAACATTCTCTTCATATTGCTGTATTATTTTCTTTTGTGAGAGAGTATAAACACTTAGTGTGTTCGTTAGGCAAACAATTTGTAATGCTGCTTTTGTTTGTAGTTGATTATTTCATCCTGGGAGATAGACGTCCATATTCTGAAAGTATCGTGGAGAGGACGAATCTGTTTTAAGGACACAGTGTCAAACACTGGACTTGATCAGAATTATTATTCGAACAATTAATCAGGTAAGTTGTTTAATTTATTTTCTGTTTCATTTGTTTATTTAAATCGGATTTTAATTTTATTTTTGTAACAAAATAAAATCTGTTTTTTATTTATTTATTTTTATTTCTAGTTTGATTTTTGTAATCAAACAAATTCTCTTCTTTCTTTTATTTCTTTATATTCTGGTTGTTATTTAGTACATAACACATTTAAACTATTTAAATACAGTGAAGATTGTCCAACAATCTTAAGACAGACTATTTTTGGTGTCTTCATTGTATTTAATTTTCTGTGTTTTCAAAGTAATATTCTTGTCGGAAAATACAAATAGTATTTATAAACTATTTGACAGATAGTAGTAATATACTGTCTATTTTCTTTGATAACCAGTAGTAATATACTGGTGTCATTAACAATTGCAGAATATTATTTGGTGTTACAAAAAATTATTTTGGTATTTTATTTTTCTAGTTTTAGTAACAAGGAAAATAAAATTATTTTGTATTATCATTTATTTTCTGATTTTGGTAACTAGAAAATTATTTTGTGTTTTAATTTATTTTCTGGTTTTGGTAACTAGAAAATTAATTTGTGGTGTGATTTTCTGATTTTTGTAATCAGATATTTTTGTGGTATTTTATTTTCTAGTTTTAGTAACAAGGAGAATAAAATTATATTATTTTCTAGTTTTAGTAACAAGAAAAATAAAATTATTTTGTGTTATAATTTAGTTTCTGGTTTTAGTAACTAGAAAATTAATTTTGTTAATCTATCATTTAACTTTGTGTCTCGGTCACAATCTGTAAATTTTGTACGTAACTTACAATTTCGTTTGGAAGGCTACTTAATTTGTGAAAAGATGTTAGTTTGGAAGGCCACTTAATTTGTGAAAAGATGTTAGTTCTTTTGACTTTATCATAGTTCATCATGAGTCGGACAATATATATATATATATATATATTCACAAGAACATTTTAATGCGTATATAATTAGTTTATTTATGTACAAATCAAACTGATTAAATGAAGGTATGTTTTGTCATTTTTTGAGTTTAAAATTCAAAACGCGTTGAATTTTATTTATGGGTTGAGAATCTTTTTATTTCATGATGCAAGTTATGAGATCATGCATGATTAATTTATTTTGTTAATTCATTATTTTTAGTTGATGCGTTTGATATGCATGTATTGATATCAACTCAAGTTATTTCTTAAAAAAAAAATAATTTCATGTGATTTGGAATGATAAATTAATATGTTGACTTTGTACATAAGCAGATTAATTTGAATATTTCTAATCAATTTTGAATGGGTGTTTAAACACCAGAGAATTTTAAACATGGAGATGGATGTAGTTATATTGTTCCATTTAATTGGGAAGTAAATTTCAGAAATCTTTTATGTTGATTATTAGTTTATTTTGAATTATGTGACATGAGATGTCGTTAATAATTATTTTACTTGCGTAGTAAAATCTGTTAAACTATAAACCATTTTATTAATATAGGGGTGTATCTCTTGCATTAGTTGAGATAATTTGATTTTCTTCTGTCACAAATAATTTTATGACAGTGACACTTTTTTCGTAAATGAGTTGCAAGAATGTATACAATCAAATGGGTTTTTTGAATTGTTTGATTCATAGGCAAAATTTTTATGAGGATATGATTTTGTCAAAACATTAATTCTGATTTGTGTAGTCATAATTATTTTGGATTTTTCATTTGAAATTTATGAATCATGATTTGAAATTTATGAATCAAGCACATCATAGACAATAAATGATGAATCCCATGTTATTAAGTTCAGGTTTACCACAGAACTTGTGGGGGGAAGCAATATTGTCTGCTAATTATGTTCTTAATAGAATACCCCACAAGAAAACCAACAGCACTCCTTATGAATTGTGGAAAGGTCGACCGCCTTCCTACAAATACTTAAAAGTGTGGGGTGTTTAGGCAAAAGTTGAAGTTCTGTTCCTAAAAAGACTAAGATTGGACCAAAAACAGTAGATTGTGTGTTTATTGGTTATGCTCAGAATAGTAGTGCATATCGGTTTCTGACTTATAAATCAGAAATACCTGATATAAATGTGAACACTATTATAGAGTCAAGGAATGCTGTGTTTTTTGAACATGTCTTTCCTTACAAGAAAGGACAGAAATTAAATTCACAGAAAAGAATTTATGATTGTACACAAAGTTAAGAGACTAATGACAATCAAACACAAGAGACTAGTAATGGTCTTAACCAACAGGATTTAACTGATGATGAACCAAGACGAAGTAAGAGAGCGAGAACATCAAATCCTTTGGTCCAGATTTTCTGATATACTTAGAAAATGAACCTCAAAGCTTTAAGGCAACAATGACAGGTCCTGAAGCACCTTTGTGGAAAGAGGCTGTTAATAATGAAATTGAATCCATTATGCAAAATCATACTTGGGAATTGGTGGATCTTCCACCAGGTTCTAAACTCTTGGATATAAATGGATATTCAAGAGAAAAATGAAAGAGGTGTTCAATTGACAAGTATAAAGCAAGACTTGTAGTTAAAGGTTACAGACAAAAGGAAGGTCTGGACTATTTTGACACATATTCCCCTGTGACAAGAATAACATCCATTCGCATGCTTATTGCTATAGCAGCGTTGTTTAATTTAGAAATACATCAAATGGATGTTAACAGCTTTCTTAAACGGTGATCTAAATGAAGAGATCTATATGGAGCAACCCGAAGGGTTTGTAGTATCACGGCAAGAAAAGAAAGTTTGTCGACTTGTAAAATCCCTTTATGGATTAAAACAAGCACCTAAGCAATGGCATGAAAAATTTGATCATGCAATGCTTACTAATGGGTTTAAGATAAACGAATGTGACAAATGCGTCTATGTTAAAAACACTGACCAAGGATATGTCATAGTTTGTCTTTATGTGGATGACATGCTTATCATTGGAAGCAGTCAAAACATGATCAAATCAACTAAGCAAATGCTTAACAAAAGATTTGATATGAAAGATATGGGGGTCGTAGATGTTATATTAGGAATGAAAATTACTAAAACATCTGACGGATATGCATTATCTCAATCTCATTATATTGAGAAAATTCTTGATAAATTTATCAAGGATGATTTGAATTAGCTAGAACACCTGTAGATATCAGTCTTTATTTATCGAAAAATAAAGGTGATGCAGTGTCTCAGTTAAAATACTCCAAATCATTGGAAGCCTAATGTACCTAATGAATTGTACTCGTCCTGATATAGCTTATGCTATCAGTAAATTGAGTAGGTACACTAGTAACCCGGAGAAGGCCATTGGAAAGCGATCATTCGGGTTCTTAGATAT
The DNA here is from genome assembly GCA_030407325.1 of Camellia japonica. Classification (NCBI taxonomy): domain Eukaryota; kingdom Viridiplantae; phylum Streptophyta; class Magnoliopsida; order Ericales; family Theaceae; genus Camellia; species Camellia japonica. The sequence continues at coordinate 55,550,144 of JAPPVO010000029.1, forward strand.
CTAAGATTCACCCGTGATCATGATTTGAACTTTACTCGATATCCAGCAGTACTTGAAGGTTATTGTGATGCAATTGGATTCGGATACTAAAGATTCAAAATCCACTAGTGGATATGTCTTTACTCTAGGAGGCGCCGTGTTTCTTGGAAATCCACGAAACAAACATGCATCGCGATCCACAATGAATCCGAGTTCATTGCTTTAGACAAAGCAGGAGAAGAAGCAGAATGGCTTCGTTACTTCTTAGAAGACATTCCAATGTGGCCAAAACTGTGCCAGCTATTTGTATTCATTGTATAGTCAATCTGCAATAGGCAGGGCACAGAATCATATGTATAACGGTAAGTCACGACATATTCGTCGTCGACATAATACCGTAGGCAATTGTTGTCAAACGGAATAATCTCAATAGATTATATAAAATCTAAAGAGAATATTGCGGATCCGTTAACAAAAGGTTTGACAAAAGAGCTAGTGTATAGTTCATCGAAGGGGATGGGATTAAAGCCTATTACATAAGAGTCGTCATAATGGTAACCCTACTTATATGACTGGAGATCCCAAGAACTAAGTTCAAAGGGACAACTAAGTTATGTATGGCTCGCCAGAAATCACCAAGGGATTAAAATTCCTACCCATTCCTATGGTGAGAGTGATATCTGCAACATATGTTGTATGCAGGGGTATAAGGATAAGCTTTGCTTTTAATGATTACTTATATCTTGATTAAGGCATAAAATCAAGACGAGTATAAGGAGATACTCACAATAAGAATCACCTATATGAGTGTTGAACTGGGGCCGGTTCTATGAGAATGAAAAAGGCTACATTCTCTAGAAACACTCATGAAAACCAAGAGCGTTCAAGGCCAAAATGAACACAACAGTGAGAACCACGATGTGTTAGAAGATATTTTGTGTGAAATCTATTGTCTTGGCTTACACAAACGGCTGAACAATTCAAGGCATCGCGTCCATTGGTTAGCCAGTAAGTCCGATAGGTTATCACTAGGGAAGGTTCAAGGCCGAAAGTACCTATCCTGATGCAAGATATTTTCGACTTATACTCTTTCGATAAAATCTACATATTGTTGCATTTCGTTGTCATCAAATTCCATTCATGTGGGGGATTGTTGGAAATGGTTATAAAATTCTGGGTTAAAACCAGAATTTTTTCCTAAGTTTGGTCTAATTTTAGGTGGGCCCGAGCGTGCGATTTACACGGGTCAAAGTGGTAACGCGTTCTATGCCGCGTTGTATTCACGTGGTATATTTGGTTGCTCAAAACCATTACCGAGTGAATGGGAAATTGAAGCCAAAGTATGCTCCATGGAAATGGAGTTTTGGTGGAAATTCCTTAAAGTTTGAAAGGCTTGTCCCACATTGATTTGGTGGGAAGTTTTGAATGGGTTTATAAGGCATGGGTTTGGACTTGGGGTGTGCCCCAAGGGGTACCCAAGTGTTTTAGAGGGAGGTTATGGGCAAAATGGGCTAGACCCATTGGACCCAAAAATCACCACACACGCGCGCGCGCCGCCGCCGTCCGTCCGGTCGGGGCGGGCTGGGCTGGGCGCGGGTGCGTGTGTGTGGTTGGGTTGGGCTTGTTCGGCCCAATACTAATCTTTTTGGGCAAAAACATTTGAATTTAGGATTTTATTTTACCATTAATCCGGAAATAAACTGGTCCGGTTTTTTACTGTCACACCAAACAGGCCCTTCCCGTTTTTTATCTGTTTGAATTAACCAACAGATTCAAATCTGTTTAATTCAAACCAAACAGGTTTCATACCTGTTCAAATAGGTTCACCTGTTTAATTCAAAACTGCAGCCACCAATCCATCTATAAATAGGACAGCCCTCATTTGGATTTTGTAACTCTAATTTTCGTCCTTCATAATTCTGCAAACATTCTCTTCATTCTGCATTATTTTCTGTCAGAGAGAGTATAAACACTTAGTGTGTTCGTTAGGCAAACAATTTGTAGTGCTGCTATTTTTGTAGTAGATCATTTTATCTGGGAGATAGACGTCCAATTCTGAAAGCACCGTGGAAGGACGAATCTGTCTTAAGGACACAGTGTCAAACACTGGACTTGATCAGAATTATATTCGAAATTAATCAAGTAAGTTGTTTAATTTATTTCCTGTTTCATTTGTTTATTTAAATCAGATTTTAATTTTGTTTTTGTAACAAAATAAAATCTGTTTTTATTTATTTATTTTTATTTCTAGTTTGATTTTTGTAATCAAACAAATTCTCTTCTTTATTTTATTTCTTTATATTCTGGTTGTTGTTTAGTACACAACATAATTTAAACTATTTAAATACAGTGAAGATTGTCCAACAGATAATTTACCCATGATAATATTATCAGGAAAAAAAAATTGATATTTGACATGAATCTCTTACGTGTTAAGGATTGGGATCCACAACAATAATCAATCAACATCAAACATGTCTATCTATCATTTTCAAATATCTAGGGAAAATGTTAGTCTATATCTAAAAAATTATTTTTATATTAACGATATTCATTATAAATATTAATATATAAAATTATAATTTTTTTCATAATTTTGTAAATAACTTTTTAACACACCACTAACAAGTAATTCCCCCAAATATTTAATAGGTCTGGCTTATTGGGCATTTTTTTTTTTTGAGACCATAGAAAACATTTATATTAAAAATAACATCATACAGAAATAAAACCCCCAAGGGCCATACAGCAAAATGATAAATAAATAAAAAAACAAACAACAAAAAACAATAAATCCGTCAAAAAAATCAGTTACGAGCTAAGGAAAATCACTGATCTTCTTATTAAAGATGTAGTCTGGAAAGTAAGATCAGCATCAAACCAAGCAAGATCTGCTTGAAAGCTTGCCATCCTTATCAACGTCGTCCCTGTCCTTGCTGTCCAATTCCTCCGCTGCCGCCATACTTTGGACACCATCAGAAATTAAAGTTGAGGAGGAAGTATATCCACAATGGTATGTGGGAAGTTTTGAGAGAAGAGAAAACCATTAAAGGTGTTGAAAATAAAAAAATCTATATGAAAATCGGGAAAAAAACTCTCAAATCCCTATTTCAGATAGGGGGCTCATGGGTCTGTTTGGTTTGGTTTGACACTAAATTTGGAACCAATCCAATTATGATCGGTTCCAAGTTTTTAGACCCAGAATCAAACCAATCATGCACTAGAACCAACCCAACCCAATATAGCTCAGGTTGGTTCGAATTGGAACCACCGTTTCACTATATGAAAAAAGAAGCAAATCAATCAATCATAAATAATTAAAATAAACAAGTCTTTAACATTTAAACATAAACACAAACAAAAAATAAAATATTATTTAATGCAAGCTAATACAAATTAAATCAAACTCAAGTTTAAATATAATAAATATAAATCAAATCCATTAATACAAAAATACAAATTAAATTAACTGCGAAATTTGACTCAAGCTTCTAATATTTCATTTGTACACCTAATAATCTGTATATATGAAAATTATTAAGTGTAATCAAGTCCATTGTAATAGAGTAATAAGGTGAAGACATGTTAATACAAATAAAATCTTAAAATATATATAAATAGGTTCGGTTCTCGGATTGGTTCGGTTTTAGTAAAGCCTAAACTAAGAACGAACCCAATCCTATTATTTTGATGATTTGAAAATCCAAAACCAAACTAATGCACTTAAAAAACAAACTAACCCAACCCAAAGAGGTTGTTTGGTTCAATTCTTAGGTTCACTGGCTAATTTGAATATCCCTAATTTCAGACATAAAAAGTTTAGATTTACGTTTTAAAATAGCAATTCTATACTCTAGAAGTGTAGATCTACACTTTAGAAATGTAAAGGAAGTTGTTGAAGTATTGCCAGAGAACTGTCGGAAATCTCCTAAGGAGAGAAGCTCTACTCTTTCTCTCTGTGGAACTTATTATTTTTGTACCTGTTACTTGTTAGGTAATTATGTGACCCTAATACAATAAGATATAATAAGGGGATACAAAATTATTTTGTCTAAAATATGGGAGGAGATTTCAAATTAAAAAAAAAAAAAAAAACTTATTACATAACCTAATACATTTGGAAAGACATTTATCACATAGAAATAAAAGATTCTATAGGATAATTTATGCATTTTAGAGGAAGGGGGCTCCTATCAAAAGGGAAAATTGACTATAATTTAACTTCGGAGAAATTACAATTCAGTATATGTTTTCAAAAATAAATTGCAAATTAATGATAAGATTTATCAACTTTAATAATTAAAATGATGAAATTTCTTTAAGATTTTGCAAATTTTTTTCAGTCTACCATTAATTTGCAATTTCCTGTTGAACTTTCACGTCATCAGGGCAAAGGAAACACAAAGAAGATTATAAAAATCAGGGGAAAAAATTATGACAGCGGTTTTGTAGGTAAGTAATTTGGTTTGATGGCTTTACAAAAAAAGTCAAAAAGGAAAAAAATCTTAGCTTCTTTGATTTGAATTTTTAGGATTTATTTTTAAAAAAATTAAAATTTTTTTTTTTCGTATTTTTTTTTTTATTAAAATTTTTAAATATTTTAAGTGATTTTTAAAATTTTTAAATATACTTAACATAAATAAACTTAAAAAGTATAATATTTGTAAAAAAAATAATTAAAAAATTTACTAAATACCAAAAATATAAAAATAAATATGAAAATTTAGTACATTTTTGTATTCTTATATATTTATTAATTTTTTACAAATATTTTACTTTTTAGATACATCTAAGTAACGTACATCTAAAAAAGTTTCAAAAAATTAAATTTTAAAAATATTCACTAAAAACAAAAAAAAAAAAAAAAGAAAAACAAAAACTCAATTTTAAAAAAATTAAATTTAGAAAATTAAAACCAAACACAGTAATTACTAGTTGTCCATCATTTTTCTATTTTTTATAAATATTTTTGTGAAAAGTCAAAAAGTAAGGGGGAAAAAAAAAACCCAAACACTCAAGTTTGAAAATATAAAATTATCGAAAAAAAAAATCAAAAGTTACTATCAAAAAGTTAACTCTTCTCTCCATTTTTTGGTATGTTTTTTTTGTAAAAATTCAAAAAGTCAACTAAAATAACTAATTCTTAAAATTTGTGATCTTAATTATGACCTATTATGATGTTAGTTATGACTCATTGTCATATTGATTATGGACATACTGTGATTATTATTTTGATTATAATAGAAAAAGTATTTAGTTATACCTTATATAGTGTTTGATTATAACTCATTATTTTGTATATGGTACACATCTCAAAATGAATGTGTATAGCATAACCCTCAAAAATTTCATATATATAGCATTATATATAAATCGAAAAAATTTATTTATTTTTTTGCAAATTATTATACTTGTGTCACTTTATACATTTGAACTATTAATTTTGACAATTGATATCTTAAATTATCAAAACTCTTTCATGTTATCCCGAGGAGTTTAATAATATTACAATTGCTTGACATAAAATTTTATTTTGTCTCTCAAAGTAACATGTGTTATTTTTATTTTATTAACTATTAATTTTTACAATTAACACCTTAAACTATTAAAATTGATTTTCTTTGCCCCAAAATTGTTTACAACATATAACTTTTGAACATAAACTAGTCATAGGTGATAATGTGCCTGTTTGGTAGCACTTAAAAGCAACTTAAATCAACTTTTAGCTTAAATTGAGTTATTTTGGTGTGTTTGGTAAAACTTAAAGGGATAGATTATAGCTTTGATTAAGCCATTTTTAGCTTAAATTTGTAAGCAGCTCTGGGAGTGCTTCTTGATTTGAGCTTATGCGCGCAGCTGAAATGGGGGCGTAAAATGACTTAAATGCCCTTCATAATTTCCAGTTATTACAAGTGTGCCATGTATATAAACCAGGAACACTCATTCTTTCTCTCTCACACAAATGAGAGAGGTGATTTCCGGCAAACTAGGGCGATTTCCAGCGACCAAAGCTCTGTCTCTTCTTTTCTCTCTCTCTCTCTCTCTCTTTCCGGTGTTCTCCGATCGCTCACATTGAACAATCTGAACCGAGACCCTAACCCTAACCATCGTGATCTCTTCATCGCGATCCGAACCAGAGACCCTGATGGTGACGATCACATGACAAAACCCTAGCTCTTTCTCTCTCTCTTCGCGATCGATGCCGGCGGTGAGATGAGAAGGAGGAGGATGAGAAGAAGAAAGGGCTGCCGACGGGATAAAACCTTAGCTCTCTGTCTTCACGATTTATGTTGTTGTTCTCCCTTTGGGCCCTATCATGATCGGCCGTGCGAGGCGATCTCAAACCTTAGCGTCGCCACGTTGCCAACGCTAGAGTTTTCAGTGTTTTTTTAATAAGATATAATAATAATAATAATAATAATTAAAAATGAAATAATGAAATAATAATAATAATAAATTTGTAATGAAAAATGAAATAATTTTATACTAATTGATACTATTAATAATTTTAGTATTAATTGATGCTAATTAAGCCATTAATTGACTCTAATTAATTTATAATGAAAAAATAATAATGCTATACGTACCAATTAATGTACTAACTAATATACCAATTGATGATGTGACATAATTTAAGAAATTTTTGAGATTTGTAATGTGATTAATGAATGGGGTCAATAATAATGTTATAGTTAGTGTTGATACACTAGTTAGTATACTAATTGGTGCATGTAGTACCACCGAAAAAATGAAATAATTTTATACTAATTGATACTATTAATAATTTTAGTATTAATTGATACTAATTAAGCCATTAATTGACACTAATTAATTTATAATGAAAAATAAAATAATTTTATACTAATTGATACTATTAATGAAATGATAATTTTTGTAATACTAATTATATTAACTTTTATAAATAAAATAATTTTTTTAAAATAAAACTGAAAAAAATGATAAAATAATTATTTTTATATCATATAAGGGCAAAAAGGACAATTACACAATAAAAAATTATTTTACAGCTTATTAACCAAACACTATTCTGCTACTTAAATCCATAATCTCACAGCTGCACCAAACAGATTAATAACTTATATTCACAAATATAAGTCATAATCAATTAAGTTATAATTTATAATTATCTTTCTATAATTCTACCAAACGAGGCCAATGTAAGGGACACCGGGGAAAAAGATTAGCTTTTCTCTGGCCAAATCTATACTAGAGCTATAAGAGAAAAGTAAAGGACACTGGAGAAAAAGATTAGCTTTTCTCTAGTCAAATCTATACTATAGCCATAAGGGAAAAGCAGTAGTGTTGCATTTGATTAGGTGAAGTAGAATTATTTCATTTCAAACCTTCAAATAATTCCGTCATTTTCCTTTTTTATCTTTATTTTCTCCTCTTTTTTTTTTTCTTCAACTTTTTGCAGTCCCATCTTACTTTTCTTTCTGCTTAATTTTTTGTCCCAAGACTATTTTCCATTAAACCACTGAAAGACGAAGAAGACGGAGTTCATTTGCATATGCACAAAATTGGTAACGATACAGCGGGATAGTGTGAGACTGTTTGTTATAATTTTTAAAGAGTAATTATAATTTATTTTAATTTGAGACTATAGGGAGGTTCGATGTGAGCAGTGATTAAGAGAATAATTAGAGATAAAAAGCTATGTTAATGGTCCAATAATAGTGGGATGACTAGAAGATGAGCAGTTAGGTGAGGGTGAAGCAAGTGACTCAAGAAGAAAGGAATGACAGTGCAAAATGGGCAGTATTTCCTCCAAATTCCCAGAAATCCTCCCTTGGACCTTAGGAAATGGGTCCTATTTATAGGCTTTCTTTGGCACCTGGCCAAATAAAGTGAGGACATGTGTCCCTAAGAATCACATGAAATATTCTGCCTTGAGCCACTAGGCTGAAGGTGCCTCGCATCCCTCTGCATGTACTATGTACTATCTATTTGGCACAAATGCCTCAGCAAGTGCACTTGCAGTTGGAGTGTTTACCGCTGCAACTTGCCTCCTCGGCTTGAATCTCACTAAGTGCACTTATGGCGGTAATGTTTGTCACTGCACTTGCTTTCTCAGTTCAGTTTAGTCAAGACATACATTCTCAAGACTTCATAGCCTGCTATCAGCCATATTTTCGTGTTCACCTCAACAAAACCTCTACTCTTAGCCACCTAACCACGAACTCCCCAGTTTCCCAAGGCGAAGGCTACAACCAATCCTACTATCAGTCATGCTGTGTCTTAATACTAAACCCAATGTGGCTTCCTTGATCCTGCCTGTGCGCCCAAGGCAGGTCTATGACCTGGGTGGATGCAAAGGGAGTCCTTTATACTCGGGCCGCCCTACTCTCATCTTCGCAGGGTCATCGCAGTAGACTGGTATCTCTAGGCCTGTTATCAGCTCCAACCGATAAGCTTTAGGGTCTGCTATCAATGTTAGGCTAGTAATGCATTGGGACTTGCTATCAATACCAAGCATTAGTCTCTATTTGTGGAAGGAAGCTCTTCCTAAAGGTTGCTATTACCTTTGTGGGGTTTTCCCTCTGCAAGTTAGTTGCGATGGTCGCAGTTGCTGTGGTAGCCATTTCTCGTAGCGAGCTCAAATGGCGGTGCCAACCATATTAAAGATGGCAACGCTGACAAAGTACCTCCGCAACTTAGCCGCTGCAAGTGTTACCTCTGCAACTCAGTTGTTCTAGTTTTTTCTTTCCCTCAGCAACTTCAGATGGCTGCAGCACCGACAATACTTGGAATGATGGCGCTGAGACAAAGTGCCTCAGCAACTTGACCGCTGCAAGTAATCCCTTTGCAACTTGACTTAGACATTTCCTTCTCATGTAGTCTATTCAGACCCGTGACGGGTCGGACTTGCTTCGGCTCACTGTTGACCTACCTCCCTCGGACTTTAGCCCATGCTCCTTTGGTCATTCTTGGTTTCCTAATAAAGACAACCTTTGCACTTAGGTCCATATTTAATTTGGACTTAAGTTTCTGACCCTCTACAGAGAGTTTGTGCCAGACTATTTTGTGCAATTTTTACTTATAGCTTATTAGGAAAAAAATAACTTAAATAAGTTGAAAAAAAAATTGACTGACCTTGTTTGTTGGAGCTTTTTTTAAGTTAAAATTTGATAATCAGAAAGTAGAAACTAAAAGCACTCCTACCTCAGCTTCCGAATAATCAACTTTTTTCAGTTTATTTAAACTATTTCTGCCTGATAAACTACAAGCAGAAGTTATACCAAATAGTCTAACATAGACTCCTAAATCAAAATAAGTTATAATCATCCCTAAAGCTGTAACAAACAGTTCCATTATTTAAAAGTTGGGATAAAAATACTTTTAATTTATATTTTTTAATTATCAACTTTTAAGTTAAAAAAAAGGTACTTTTCTTTTCATAATTCTCTTTACGCTATGACATTTGGTCAACTCATGCCTTTTTTTTTTAAAAAAAATATAACCCTATTAATATTTGAGACTAATGAATTAATTTCAATTGTTTAAGCTGTAGCTTATTAAAATTAATAATTAAGGGATTAAATTGACATAAGTATGATAGTTTGAGAAAATGTGAAATTATCTGTCAAATAATTGTAATGCCATTAACCATTTGGAGCAAAATGAAATAATTCAAAAAGTTTAAGTTATTAATTGTGAGAGGGTAATTTATATATAAATTGGGCCGAGCTAGGAGTGCGGACCGATCTATGGGCCGTGTTAAAGAAACTTGGAAGATGGGCCTCGGATGAGTGGTAGTCCGGTCCAAGGTAAGAGGATTGCGGCCGAATTGAGTAGGTGGTCTTAGTTCGGTCGCCGTTGGGTTAGCTCGGTCCTACCGTATAGAACCGAGGTATGTTGGGCTTGCTTTAGGACCTGAGTAGAGGTTAGCTTGGCTTAGTTCTTCTATGGATAGCTCGGCCGTTGCATGTGAGGCCGAGGTAGGAGAAAGAAAGGTGGAGCTGATATAACCGTTAGATCGGTCACTCTAGTTATTCCAACATGGCAATGTTACTTCGGTCGTTTGGTAGTTCGGCCATGGTAAAACCATCTCACTTGGTTTAAGCAGTGAGGGGGGTGTTGAAAGATGAGCATGATCTTTCAGGAATACGAATCCTAAAAGGACTCTATAAGGAGGAGTGAGAGTCCTACTAGGATTGTACCACACGGAACCTATAAAAGCTCACGGACATCACCTTTGGAGAGGTAACACAACTTTGTTTTCTGAATACACAGAGCTTTTGTCTATTTGTCAAGCTTTCTGACTTAGGCATCGGAGAGGTTTCCGGCACACACCCGCCGGCTAGCTCATGTTTGTGTTTTCAGGTGATAAAGCGACGTCGTACAGAGGAGCGCAGACTTGATCAACAGGATTATACGAGAAGGTGTATTTCTTTCCCGTACAAATTGTAAAAGTTAAGGTAGCGTTTATTAAAAAATTTCAAAACTCATTTTAAAATTCATAATTAAACAATATTTTCAAAACTCTTTTAAAAAGCTTATCTAAAAAAACTCATAACTAAATAAGTTTTCAAAACTCTATTTTTTTTTAAAAAAAATTCAAAAATTTTATTTTATTATTTTGTTCTTTAAAATTATTTTTATTTTAAAAAAACGTTTTGTTTTTTTAATATTTTTTGAAAAAAAAACATTTTGTTATTTTTTTAAGTATTGACTAAATAATTTGTTATGATTCAGATATATATAGGCGATTCAAATTTATTAAATCTTTTTTAAAAAAATAAATATTTTAAAAAATAAATTTTCTAAAATATTCAAAAAAATTATAATATTTAAAAAACAAAATAAAATATTAAAAAATTAAAAAATATTTAAAATTAAAAAAATAAAATTTTAAATATTTAAAAAAAATTTAAATTTAAAAAAAATAACTTTAGTCTAAATTTTTTTAAATAATTAAAAAATATAAAAAAATTATTTTGTTCGAAAAATAAGAATAAATGAATAGTTTTAACAAAAATAAAAAATAAAAATAATTCAAAAAAATAAATTAGTTTCAAAACTTATAACCAAACAAGTTTTCAAAATATACAACTCAAAAACTAGTTTCAAAACTCTTTTCAAAACTAATGACCAAATAAGTTTTCTCTTTTTAAAACTCATATCAAAAATTTATCTTTTAAAATATAATTCAAAATTCATTTCAAAAACTAAACCAAATTGAGCCGAATAATGTAAAGAAGGGGAAATTGCACATCAATGAAGGAGACAAAAGAAAATTATTGAAACATCTCTCTCAAACTTTAAGTAATAGAAGAAGTCCAATATATATTTTTTATTAGTTAAGGTCTCTCTATGAAATTTCTCTATATCGGGATGAAATTTCTCTGTGTCGAATTTTCTTTGTAAAAATGTTGAAAAACTTCAATTATTATGAAAATATTATATATTATTTATTTTATAAAATCTTGAAAAAGTTCCTCTATTTTTTGTTTTCCTTTGATATGTAATTCCTTCTTTAAAGAACTAGTATTATCGTTTAAAGTGACAAACAAAGTGATGTTTTTCATAAATCTCAAAGGAAAGAAAAGAAAGGAGCTATAACTTGTTCCAAATCAATTGAGAACTTCTAAATACATCCACTAAATAAATTTTTTACATTTATAAGTGGAAGAATTTTTGGTAAAGTAAATTACATTCAACTCTCTTAGATTTAGAAAAAAAAAAAAAAAATTCAAAAATTTGATGTTATTATATTGGAATGTTTTTTACATTTATATGTAGAAGAATTTTTGGTAATGTACAAAAGTCATAAAGCACGTGATATACATATAAGGTTAAGGAAAATGTCTCGTAACTCAAATTTTGTGGCTCAAAAATGGCTCAAATGGCCAAAACGACGTCGTTTTGGCCATTTTTATGTTGTTCTGTACTCAAAACGACGTCGTTTTGGCTATTTAAGCCACTTTTGAGCCACAAAATTTGAGCTACGTAGCATTGCCGTAAAGTTAATTACATTCAACTCTCTTAGATTTAGAGAAAAAATAAAAATAAAAAAAATTCATGAATTTGACATTATTATATTGGAATGTTTCAACATTTGATCTCATGTTCATTAGTAATTCATTAGTTATAATGATAGAAAAATAATGTTATTATATTTTTCACATTAAAATATAGATTATATTTTATTTTATTTACTTTTATGTTTTTATACCATCGACATTAATTCTGATCATGTTATTTGTATTAAAGAAGAATGATGTAATTATATAAAAATTATAAAACTAATTGTATTTTTTTCAAGAATCATGGATAAAGATGAGCATAGGTGAGTAAACTTTAGAAAAGAAAATATTAATAAAAATTAAAAGATATTGTAATTATTTGTTTAGAAGCTATCAAATCGTTGAAATTATCACATTGGGAAAAAGGAGCGATAGTTGGCATAAGTAATTATCTCACTAAGGTCTTGTTTGGAAATATGTTATTTTAACAATTTTTTGATTTTTTACAAAAAGATGTATAGAAAAGTAGAAAAAGTGATGTGACAATTTATAATGACTTTTTAATTTTTTGGCTAAAACTGAAGGTTGCCAAACGAGACGTAAACTAGAAAGCAAAAATATTCCTCCATCCAATTTGAATTCGTTTGAATCCTTTAAATTTGGGCATGTCAATTATTCGTTTAGATTTGGATGTATAGAGGGTCAGAAATTAAAATCAAAATTAAGTATGGACCTAAGTGCGGAGATCGCCTCTGTTAGGCGACTAGATTAAAGGAGCATGGGCCAAAGTCGAAGGGAAGTGGGTCAACAATGGGCCGGAGCATGTCTAACTCGCCAAAGGTCTGAACAAGCTCCATAAAGAAAAATGTCTAAGTCAAGTTGCGAAGGCAACATTTGCAGTGGTCAAGTTGTTGAGGCATTTTGCCTCAGCGCCACCATTCCTAGTATTGCTGATGCTGCCACTTGAAGTTGTTGAGGTAAAGAGAAAATCGGAGCAACTAAGTTGCAAAGACAACACTTGCAGCGGCCAAGTTGTGAAGGTACTTTGTTTGCGCCGCCATCTCTAGTATTGTCGGCGCCGCTATTTGAACTTGCCACGGGAAATAACCACCGCAACTAACTTGTGGAGGGAACACCCCGCCAAGGTAATAGCAGCCTTTAGGAGAAGCTTTCTCTCCACAAGTAGAGGCTAATGCTTGGCGCTGATAGCAGGCCTTAAGGCCTTACTAGCTTAGGGCTGATAGTAGGTCCCCAAAGTCATTTTTACCTCGACGCTGATAGTAGGCCTCGAAGCTCACTAGCTTGACGCTGATAGTAGGCCCCAAGGCTTACTAGTTAGAGATGATAGCAGGCCCATAGATACTAGTATACCACGGCAACCCCGCGAAGATAGGAACATGGTAGCCCTAGCGCAAAGGACTTCCTTTCCATTTACCCAGGTTATAGACCTGCCTTGGTTGCACATGCAGGACCAAGGAAGCCACCTTAGGCTTGATACTAAGGCACAACATGATTTATAGTAGGCTTGGTTGTGGCCTTTGCCTTGGGAAGCTAGGGAGTTTGTGGTTTGGTAGCTAAGGGTAGAGGTTTTGCTGAGGTGAATATGAACATAGCCGATAGTAGGCTATGAAGTCTTGAGAATGCATGTCTTGGCTAAACTGAACTAAAAAGGCAAGTGCAATGGCAAACATTATCGCTGCAAGTGCACTTGCTGATGTTCAAGCTAAGGAGGCAAGTTCAAGCTAAGGAGGCAAGTTGTAGCGGTAAACACTCTCATCGCAAGTGCACTTGTTGAGGCATCTATGCCAAACATATAGTATACAGTGCATGTAAAGGGATACGTGGCACCTTTGGCCTGGTGGCCCAATACAGAATATTCCATGCGAATCTTAGGAATACATGTCCTTACTTTATTTGGTCACTTAATATCTTTTGGTACTAAGGAAAAACCTATAAATAGGACCCATTTCCCAAGGTTGAAGAAGAGGATTTTTGGAAAACTTAGGGAGATGCTGCCCATTTTGTGCACTGCCATTCTCTTCTTCTTGAGCCACTTGCTTTACCTTCACGTAGCTGTTCATTCTCTAACTTCCCTAGAGTTTTGTTGACTCATTCTCCAGCCATCCCACAACTATTAGACCATTGACATAGTTTTGTCTTTCTAATTATTCTCTTAATCACTACTCACATCGAACCGCCCTACATTTCTAGCGACTCCACTGGGGAGGCTACTTTACTTTGTTAATGGTTCATACTCGCAATGGCTTTCAAACTTCACCCGAAAAAAATGGCGAAAAATGAAGTTCAACAGCAACTATGGCAGCAAGGTTTTTCTAATGGCAGAGCAGCACACGCTGAAGACCATGACCACAGTGTTGTACTCGAAGCAGTCCAGTCACTTTAGAATACGTAGAGGAAAATCTTGACAGCTTTATAAGCTCTCACAGAAGCTATTATGGCCATGGTGTCCAGGACAGTTCCAGCATAGGTGCCTTCGCCTGTAACAGCCCCAAATCTAGTGCCTAACCCGCTCCCTGAGGATCGGGCTCCAATCTAGGTGCCTCTGGTGATACCTCAAGTGAACGGTACGACAGCTGGTTCAATTACCCAAGGGCAAATTAACCCTTACCAATCCACTCACTTCATTATTATAGAGGATGTCAAGGCTATGCTCGAGCAAGAGCGTAGCAAGAAATAACTGCCAGCTCTCCCTGACCCAAATGTGAAGCCCCCTATATCCTCAGGGATACTGGCCATGCCATATCCTGTTGGGTATACGGTACCCAAGTTTGTGAAGTTTGAGGGAAAGCAAGGCAACGCCAGAGAACATGTGGTGAGGTTCATTGAAACCCTTAGTGTTTATGGTAGTGACCACCCTTTATGCCTTCGGGAGTTTTCCAAATCACTCACTGAAAGGGCTTACAGCTGGTATGTGAACTTGGCCCCCAACTCAATCAAGAGTTGGGAGGAGATGGTGAACAAGTTTCATACGAAATTCTTTTAAGTCTAAGAAAAAGTCACTACCCTCACACTTAGGTGAGATGTCCAGAAAGAAGGCAAAGATATACTAGATTATGTCAAACGGTTCCAGGACAAAGCCATTGACTGCCACGAACCAGTGGATAAGGCTCATTTAGTCAGCATATGTGTGGAGGGTGTTATACGCGACTACAAACTTTTCTTGGAGAACCATAATCCACCCACATTTTCAGCCTTGATTGAAGCAATTAGAAACCTTAGTACCATCAGTTCATAGCCCGCGCCTACAATAAGTCTATCCAGCACAGGGAGTTTAAAGAGGGGACTTAGTATGGAAGACAGTGGATGCGATTATGCGGAGGCAACTAATCCCCAAGTTCTCACCAAGATGGGAAGACCCTTACAAAATTGTTGAGGCAAGTAGCAGTGGGTACTACAAGTTGGTAAAGGTAGACGATGGATTCAGAACTGGTCCTGTAAATGCCAAGTATGTAAAGGAATATTTTCCTTAGTTTTGATAGCAAATAGTTTAAAGTCTTTGTTAATATTTCCCAGCACTTAGTGTGAAGAAAGTTTTCCTTATTTACTGAAATTTTGTCCATGTAAAGACTTAGTCATGATGAGTTTTGTTCATTGCAAGAGTTTTGCTTATCTTTAGAAGCTATGTAAAAGCAATGTAAAGAAAGCGATGAAATGAAACTAAAAAGTATTACCAAACATCCATACTTTTCATAAAAGTCAAACTTCCAGAACATGATTACAACGTTCGAAAAGAAGTTGTGATAAAGAAAAGAATATTGATATTTGCTATCAAAACTATTGATATTTGACATTAATCTCTTATGTGTTAAGGATTGGGATCCACAACAATAATCAATCAATATCAAACATGTCTATCTATCATGTTTAAATATCTAGGGAAAATAGTCTATATCTAAAAATTATTTTTACATTAATGATTCATTATAAATATTAATATATAAAATTATAATTTTTTTCATAATTTTGTGAATAACTTTTTAACACACCACTAACAAGTAATTCTCCCAAATATTTAATAGGTCTAGCTTATTAGGCAAATTTCTTTTCTTTTTTTTTTTGTTTGAGACCATAGAAAACATTTATATTAAAAGTAACATCATACAAAAATAAGACCCCCAAGGGCCATACAACAAAATAATAAATAAATAAAAACAAACAATAAAAACGGTAAATCTGTAAAAAAAAAAAAAAAACTAGTTATGAGCTAAGAAAAATCACTTATCTTCTTAAAGATGTAGTCTGGAAAGTAATATCTGCATCAAACCAAGCAAGATCTACTTGAAAGCTCACCATCCTCATCAACGTCGTCCCCGTCATTGCTGCCCAATTCCGCCACTGCCGCCATACTTTGGACACCACCAGAAATTAGAGTTAAGGAGGAAGTATACCCACAATGGTATGGGGTAAGGTTTGAGAGAGGAGAAAACCATTGTAGATGTTGAAAATCAAAAAATCTATATGAAAATCAGGAAAGAAACTCTCAAACCCCTATTTTAGATAGGGGTGTTCATGGGTCCGTTTGGTTTGGTTTGACACTAAATTTGAAACCAGTCCAATTATGATTGGTTCCAAGTTTTTAGACCAAAAACCAAACCAATCATGTACTAGAACCAACCCAACCCAATATAGCTCAGGTTGGTCTGGATTGGAACCACGGTTCCACCATATGAAAAAAGAAGCAAATCAATCAATAATAAATAATTAAAATAAACAAGTCTTTAACATTTAAACATAATACAAACAAAAAGTAAAATATTATTTAATGCAAGCTAATACAAATTAAATCGAACTCAAGTTTAAATATAATAAATATAAATCGAATCCATTAATACAAAAATACAAATTAAATTAACTGCGAAATTTGACTCAAGCTTCTAATATTTCATTCGTTTACCTAATAATCTTTATATATGAAAATTATTAAGTGTAATCAAGTCCATTGGCCCCATTTGGTAGAGTTGTGGGAAAGTAATTATAACTTATAGTCTAACAGCTTGTAACTTATAACTATAAACATAAGCTGATTTTTGATTTATAAATTAAGCTTTTCCTCCCCCACTCAAAAAATAAGTTGATTTTTGACTTACAAAAAGCTATAAGCTGTATTATTAAACTGAACCAAACACATCAAAATAGCTTAAATTAAGCTAAAAGCTGAAATAAGCTGGAAATAAGCCCTACCAAACAGAGCCATTGTAATAGAGTAATAAGGTGAAGACATGTTAATACAAATAAAATGTAACAACCCAGATTTTTAATTATTCTGTAAAATTTATACTAATATTATTTAATCACAGTTAGGAAAATATACAATTTATTTTATATTATTATGTGTAATTTTGTAAAATAATATAATTATTAAAAATTTAGGGGCCAAAGTATAAATAAATAACTAAGTTAAGATAAGCTTGAATTAATGGGGAGCAATGAGAATATGACCTGTGACAGCCCGTGGCTTAGTGCCCACGGCTGCCTTCCTATATAAGGGGGCCTGTGTTCAGAAAATGGAAGTAAGGAAAAGAAAAGAGAAAGAAAAGAAAGAAAGAAGAGAGAAAGAAAGGAAAGAAAGAAGAGAGAAAGAAAGGAAAGGAAGGAAAAAAATAGTGGAAGTTGAGAGGGTCTTTGGTAGTAGAAAAAAAGAGTGAGGTATTAAAGTTAAGGTGAATTATATTATACCTTGAGTTACCATAATATATTTTACGTACGTTTTGACTTACTATTATTTTTTTTTATACAAGTTATGTTTTATAAATTATTATAAACTATATTAATATTTCAGTTACGTGGATTATTTTCTGAACCCTATTTGCTTAAAAGGAAACCCATGTATATATTTGTTTATATTTTAAAGAATATTTGACTATAACCTTATATACAATTATGTTTTGTAAGTACCACCACGGGAGTCCCATGCCTTGGGGGACTTAAATTGTGACGCCCCGAGTCTACACTATTGGTTGCAGTCAAGGGAGAGTCACTAATGAGTCCTATGGTCAATAACTAAGTAAGATCCCAGATCGCCGGAGGAGTCAAAATAGCCTCCCTTCTAAGTCCGGCTTTCTTAGGCAGCGCCCTACCCTTTTGACAGATCTTAAAAAGTATTGACATAAGGTCTCATAAGCAACGATAAGGTTCATACATAGAATATAAATACATAACAACCGCAATATACTTAATTCAAAAGATGGTTCCATTACATTACATCCCAAAAGAAAGCTTAAATCTTCACATGAGTCTTACAAAATATCCAAAAAGAAACTTCTAATTTTTCTAAGATAGCCAAAAGTCTTCGAAAGTTTAGGCTCGTCGTCTCTCGCTATGAGTTCCTTTTCGACACCTGGCACGATACGCCGTGAGCTTTGAATGCCAGCAAACACACACACACCCCGCCCATTTTTCCCAGTCCAATATACAAACACAAATATAACATCAAGTAGTAAAGCATGATACTCAGATAAATAAATAGATAAAGGGTTAAGTTAGATGTCAGTAAACAGAAATCCCCCAAAGAGATTTTGTCCTCCTAACCACAAGAATCAAAACGCGGATTATTCGTATGCCCCATCTTTTGCTGCTTGTTGCAGATCTAACCTCGGATGCTACCAACGGTTTGTACCGTGTAGCGCCAACCGCAGGGCCTCAAAAGAGACAGTAAAATAGGGCCTTGCCCGAATCCCCTCCTCACACCAAACCACCTAGGGTCAGAATACAACCGCTCCGTTCAAGGGTTCCGAAAACCACTTGCGCAAGATTTTAACTTTCAAATAGGGAACGCATCCCAACAATCCATATATCACATATCCTCATCTTTTCATTACTCAAGTGCTCGAAAACCAATACCCTCCCAATTAGGTTTCTCGTTGAGTTAAATATTTTACATCAAGGTTAGACAACTTAACAAGATAAAAATACCACACAAGCATGCATCAATAGGAGAAGAAGATGAAGAACATAACATAACACATACATTATCATGCCAAGATATGATCATAAGCTAATAAACATTTCATGAATACAAGGGCATAAAACATCCATGCATAACAAAATTTCCAGATTTAATATCACATAAAGATTAAAATGAAAGGACATTTTAGATCCTTCACCGGACTTGGCCTCCTATGGTTCGTAGAGAATTTGATCTAGTTTCTAGAACATTTTTCACAATGGGATTGCTTTTCCAGATTTTAAGTCATTTAGAAAAATATTTCAGCGCTGTCCAGAATCTGTCCAGATCCGTCGACCGTTACGAAAATTTGATTTTCTTGCAAACCGCTTGATGTTTTTCGATGAAACCAATTTTATTTGAAAACTAACATCTTAAGGAAGGTTTTGACATAAAATAGAGGTCCAGAATAATTTTGTACATTTTTCTAGAATTTCTGGAAGTGGGCTGCAAAAACAGATTCTAGGGTACTTTGCCTAAAACAAGAACATTTATGAAAAAGGGGTTTCACCAAGGGAAAGTTTCATTTTTTGTGAGAAAATATGCTAACTATCACATGTTTAACTCAGAAAATTGTTTGAAAGAGTGCTTTTGAAAAGTTGAGAGATTTGTACAAAAGAAGATGGTTTTGTGCCAAAATGGGGAGAATACAAGAGAGATGGAATCAATACTCAACCCTTAGCATTTTAACATAAGATTAGTAATAACAGATCTGAAAACTTTATTTAGAACCTTTAGAAACATGTATTAGAAAAGAAAATGAAAGAAAAGGTTGTGTTTGTGGCTAACCTACTAAGCTTTGCACAAGAAGCTCTCTTCTTCTCCTTCTTCTCCTCTAGACTTCTCTTTTCTTGCTCTCCTCCCTCTCTCTAACCGAAATGTGTGTGTGAGTGAGTGTGTTGTGTGTTTGCAAGCTAGGGGTGTGTTGGTAATTTATAGACAAACCTTTGAGGCAAAAAGTCCTAAAAGCCCCTTAGTTGGATATGGATGGAAAGGTTAGATTTGTGTAAATTCTAAAGGAATGGAAGGGATTTGGGAGGCTTGTTCATTGGTTTAGGCACTCCTAGTTGTAATGAAACTAGTTCTTGGATTTTTGCATCCTAGGTCTAGCTACTAGGTTGTGTTTTCTTCTAGAAGTTCATGATGGTGTTTCTTGAAAATTGGCTCCTCCTTGGGGAAGTGTGATGGGGTTATTATTTAAATCATTTTAGGTTTCTAGGCACACTCTCTAGGTGTATATATATGTTATATGTATTTACAAGATTGATGGTACTCAAGTACAAGGTTACAAGTACTAGTTTTTGGGACAAGTTTTGAATTTAATTAAAGGGTGAGGGCTTGGAGTTAAATAATGTAACTTGATATATTTAAATTAGGTTAGGGAACCTAATCCGGTTAGAAAAATTCCTGTTTTGCTAAAAAAAATAAAATCAAATGCTAACCGACAGATCTGAAATAATTCAAATAACCAAGGGCTTTAAGAAATAATTCAAAATTAGGTTTTTATAGAGAATACATTTTTTCAGGGGCTTCACATAAATACTATTGACCCTCTGATTTCTGGTGTGGAGCAAAGTGTTGTACGGAGCTAAGTGCTACACTATGGTGGGAGCCACCTCTAGAGTTTGTACGAGCCATCTCTAGAGTTCGTACGAGCCACCTCTTGAGTCCATGCATTTGTCCGGTTCTGTACTATGGTTATGACTTCTTGTGTGGAGTAAAGTGCTATACGGAACTAAGTGCTATACGGAACTAAGTGCTACACTATGGTGGAGCCACCTCTAGAGTTCGTATGAGCCATCTCTTGAGTCCATACATTGTTATGTTTTGTCTGTACGTGGTTATGATTATGTATATGATTTTCGTATTATATGTTAAATGATCTCTGTATTATATATTGCTTTTAATAGCAAGCTTTGTTTAATCAATAATTATCCATGGTGAATTTATACCTTATACTCTTAGTATAAATTTTCTACTCTGCATGTGCTTATAGTTTTTTTATCACTTTCAGGTGACATGCCAGGGTAGGCGTGGGGTAGGCACGAAGCATTGTAAAGATAGTTCAGCTCTGACAATTTAATTAAATAGAAGTTCCAATGATTATTTTGGTACCCTCATTTAAATATTTCTTCCGCTTGCGTTTATTAATTTGTTTAAGAATTGGCCGGAGGTAATCTCAGTTACTGGCCATCACGATGCTTAACCTTTGGGTACGGGGAGCGGGTTGTGACATAAAATCTTAAAATATATATAAATAGGTTTGGTTCTCGGATTGGTTCGGTTTTAATAAAGCCTAAACTAAGAACGAACCCAATCCTATTATTTTGATGATTTGAAAATTTAGAACCAAACTAATTCTGTAACGCCCCGAAAATATTTCAACATGAACTATCTACATTAATGGGCATTCGCTAGATAATAACAATAATCCTTCCATCTTTCCATATTTGATTAGGAGAGTTTAATACAAAAGTCCCACATGCGGTATACATTCAACGAAATAAAAGAACACCTGAATCTATAGCATGTGAAACATCTAGTTGCAAATAAGATAAATAAAGTGCCCTTACGGGCTACAACTTCCGAGGCTTAAGCCTGGTTACACAAAAGTGGTCTCTCGGACCCAAACCAAAAATAGCCCTCGGCTTTACAATTAATCACAACAAAATAAGAGTACGATACTCTTCTCAAAATACTTCCACGCCCTCAATTCGGCAGGATTACCACATCTTTACCTGCACCAAAACCCATAGGGGTGAGCATATAGCCCAGTAGAGAATCCTTAACAAAGTATGTACATTTATGCAAGATTCACAATATTTTTTGTAAATGCATATGTCATGCCATGCCATTTGAAAGAAATCTCATATTATGCTTTTCTTGCAAATCACCATGCTTTCAGTCAACATTTATGCAACCTCATTTATTCCCACACTTCCAATTTTAAATCATAAGGGGGCGGTAAATACATCACTGGTAATCCTTAGGCTGGTGTCTGCAAGTAGACTCTACGAGTACTACCAAACTGTCATTTTTACCGGTATTAACCGGAAGGCTCGACACCTATCCGCGCGATTTTCTAGTCTTTCACCAAGGACACTCAGGCCATCTTATCAAATACAACTACACCCCCTATCTGGACTTACCGCATATTTACCCCTTTAACATTCTCATTACAATATAACCTTTCTCAATGTAAATGTTTTCCAAAACTCATGTCAAGATGTATAAAAATGACAAAATTTACATGAGGATATGATGCACAATGACATTCCATAGCATTTCTTCATTTACCTTCCTCCAATACCATCACACAATTAATCACATGTTCCACCGGTGCTAATTAACACGTAGCATTATTTCATCGTTATACATATTTCATAACATTTTAGTCATTCCAAGATTATGTGAGACTTTCAATATCAAGCTCCAAATTTTCAATTCTCAAGGTCAATGGTGTTCAACAACTATCTTCTCACAATAAAATATTTTTCCATGCCACTAGCAACAATCTTAAAAGTAAATTCCTCATTTTCATATATCAAGGAAATTATCATTTTTCTTACCAAAATGTAAACTCTACACTCACACACCCATTTAAACACAAGAAAAGATGTTTACTCCATGGATTTCCATGTTTTCACAAAAGCCCCAATTTCTAGGTTTTCACACAAAATCTAAACATTTTTCATCTTCTTTATGAACTCTCTCCATACATATCAATCTCAATCTACAAGGTTCCACACTTCTCAAATATTCTTTAAAAGAAGATGAGATGAGTTTTTCTTTAAGCAAAATCAACAATTTCGTGAGCCCTAGACTCAATTTTCGAAATACATTATAGTGGTGTTTGGGAAGAAAATGAGTTGGGTTTTTTCTCATTTTTTCCACTAAAAGACAAAAATTTTGCAAAACAAAAAAAAACACATCCAAACAAAATATCACATCCAACCCCATAATCATTTCACTTTTTCTCTCACAAACATCACATCCAACTACAAAAAAACTCAACTATCTTCCCAAACACAAAAAATATTTTATTCAATAATATCCTACATCTAATAAAATCTACATAAAAACCCACTTCCCAAACACCATCATAGAGGGGTTCACAAAAATCAACAAAAACTTGCATAAACACACTTATAACTCAAAGGAAACCCTACCTCAAAGGTTGATGATGAAATAGAGATGAAACCTTAGTTTCAAAAGGGAGGATTCCTTCACTTTCTCCTACACCAAGGAAGTCCTAGCTTTGATCTTCAAGATTAAAGGATAAGGATGGTGATCCAAACCCAAGGGATTACAAGAATCAAGGAGTTTCTAATGTTTTGGAGATGATTTCTAAAGAGAAGGAGGAGAGAAATTAGGTTTTTGAGTGAGAAAAATAAGCCCAAATGAGATACACTTCAGCCAAAAAGGATATTTAAAAACAGGGGTCTGGACTGCCCGACTGCCGCTCGTGCGGCTTTCCCCACCGCTTGAGCGACTGTAGACACCCCATTTTCACCGGCTCTAAGACTTGGGCGCTTTCTTTTGATCACTCGATGATGATAATTAGAATATGTTTCTCACAAAATTCTCAGTAAGAAAGATAGAATTTAAGTTTTAATCCCAACCTTCACCCATTTTTTGGCCAAACTATTTTAGACCTTAAAACCCTCTTTTCAAAATATGTTTTTTCTAAATGTTTCTATAATGTCCCGAGGCTCCCATTTCGATTAAAATATTGCACTTTTCAGTAAACCGAGTAAGGACAAAGTGGAAATAAATGGAAGAGAGGTGAACTTTTTTGAAAAATATTTAAAAACATCTTCTTTATAGGTTTGGAGTTGAAGGAAATAGGAGGGGATGAAAGAAAACTGGTTTAGGAAAAGGATGAGTATCAAATCATTAAGAAGGAAATGAGCAGCCTTCACTAAATTAGGCATTTTTCTTTGTACACTTGGAATTTAAATGTGAGGCCACCACCATTGAAAAGTAGACTTCTGGGGCTTCAATTTAAACCCAAGAACCACCTCAGACCAAGTCCAAATAAGGGAGATATGCCCATTTGAAGTTGGGCTTAAGAGCAGATTTTGTTGACCCAGCCCGAGACAGCCTTTACTAAATTAGGCATATCTCTTTGTACACTTAGAATTTAAATGTGAGGCCACCACCATTGGAAAGTAGACTTCTGGGGCTTCAATTTGGACCCAAGAACCGCCTAAAACCAAGTCCATATGGGGGAGATATGCCCATTTGAAGTTGGACTTAAAAGCAGATTTTGTTGACTCGGCCCAAAATAACAATAGCCCATTTTTTTCTTGGTTTTGGTTCGGTTGGGACAACCCATTTACCTATTTTCTGAGCCATTCAAGTGCATCCACTCATCCTCCATTATACCTAATCATCCCCCATTGTCAAAAAGAGGTTTTGTTTGCATTCATAAAGGAGTATTCCATGCAATCACCTTGAAAATTTGCCCTCCTATCACATTCTTGTCTCCCACCTTGTCTCCCACCTTCTTTTTGACATTTACTCTCCCTCATTGCCTATATAGAATGATCATATTGTAAGAGAGAATGAGGACCACGAATTGAAGAAAAATGAGTGAGAAAAGAGTGAAAAAAGAGGGAAAAATTGAGTTTTTGAGCCAAAAATATTCCTATCTTTCATATACACCCCATACATTCCATAGCTACTGAAATTCCTCATTTCCATACACCAAAAACACTCTAAAAATTCTGATATAGCCAAAGATCAATTGCTTTGATCATAAGGAAGAGTGTTTAGTGATTGAAAGTGTGAAAAACTAGAGAGTTAGCTACTTTCCACACCATAAACTCCATAATTTCGAATTGAGGATTTGAGAACACACTTCCTACACTTGAGGGTAATCAAGAGGGAGTTTGGGAATCAAAAAGTTCAATCTTTCTTTGCAAGGTGAATTTTTAGTCTTTCATTTTCTTATATTTTATATCTCATATTTATTTTCTTACTTCTTATTTCATAGTGTGTTGTTATAATCCTAGTGGTTTGTTTAGCCCATAATTATTTATTATTATTATTTATTTTTATTCGCATGTTTTAATTTCATATTAGTTTTATTGTAATCTTGCATGTTCTACCTTATAATTATTTTTTTCTTGTATTAGTCTTAAATTAGTTTTGTTGTAATCTTGCATGTTCTACCTCATATTATTCTTTTCTTGTATTAGTCTCATATTAGTTTTGTTGTAATCTTGCATGTTCTATCTTATATTTGTTTTATTGTTTTAGGTTTATGTTGTAAGTTGCACTTTTTATTTTATTTTATATTGTTTTCGTGTTTTTAATCTAACCGGTAGTGGTTAGTTGAGCCACCTATATATTTTTTTTGTGTGCCTTTTCTTGGTTTCGCAAAAGACAGCTTTTGCTTGGCTAGTTGGCCGGCCGGCCTAGTTGGCCGGTCGGTTAGCTTCTTCCAGACAAGATGGCGTAATCTCCCATTGTTAACCAATTTCCGGTGGCGGTTCCAAAGAACATGAAGTTTTTTTATTTATTTATTTTTAATTTGAGTGTTTGTGAGGTTTTTATTTTGTTGTAATATTCTCCTTATCCCTCTCTAATTTGCGTTTGTAATTATTCTTTAAAATGTTGTATATAATTCCCCGCCCCCGCTTCTTTCTATCCGTTCTTTTACTTGCTTTCTTTATTTGTACATAAACATCTATTTATTTTTCATCTATTTCATGCTTGCATCCATGTTTCATACATCTTGATTTCGGCTAAGTTTGCATTTGTGGATTTAATCAATTCCTATGTGATTATGTGCGCTACCTCATGTTCTTAAGATGATTCACATGTCATATCTTAGAAGCCGAATTTTTAGTTGCATCTCATGATGATGCATTAGGACATTGTATATAGAATCATGCATATTTTCTAACTTTTTGTTTTGTAGCTGTTCGCGGGACTCGGTAAACATGTAAGTTTTTATGCTTTAGCATCCCTTTTGTGTGTGTTTTCTACTATGTCTAGCATTCTACCATGAGGCTATTTGCTTATGTGATATAACTCTATGAATGCCAGTGGATGGAGGTTGTGTCGCTTAATTTGGAATGATGTTGATTTTTTGTGCTTGTAAACTCAATTTATTTGGGTTGTACATCGTTAAAACTCTTTCAAAATGCATGATATCAAATTGTTCCAAAATGAATGGCATAGTCTATACTTGTATGCTTCACATAGTAAATTTTAGGATTTATTAACTAATCAGAACATGAACATATAAAGAAAATAAAAGTCATATCATGGTTTAGTAGATGCCGATCTTTTGATCGGGTGAGCGGGGGTGCTCATTATTGACCTTCCCCTCTCATACCTAAGGTTCTGAGCCAAGTATCCTTGGTTACGACGAACAGTGGCCTTGGCACAGAGTCATGGGTTTCCTAATTTCCCAAAATATTAGGTGGCGACTCTGAGATCTGATGACGCAGTCCATTTTTGACAAAATTGCAATAAAATGGATTTTCACTAAAAGTTGCCAAATTTGGACTCTCATCCACGTTTCACATTGCACTCGTGAGACTAGATCAAAGAGATCTCGGAGGTCCGAACTGTTTAACGCGCGCGGGTACCCCCCGGGCATGTTACAGTGACCCACATTGACCGCTCGTGCAGCCAATTTTCTCTGCTCGTGCACTCTAGACAGTAACAAAATTTCTGGGTGCCAAGCCTTTCCGCTCGAGCGGCCCCTACTACAGCTCAAGCGGCCCACTTCCGCACGTGCGGCCTAGGGCCCCGCACGTGCGGCCCTGGCCCAACAGCTCACAACTCTCACTTTGCTCCCGGCACCCTAGTTTCACCCACACACCTTCCGGAACGACCGAAATTCAACACCAAGAAAAAGTAGATAAGAAACAATCTCCGAACATTTTAATTTGACGAGAAATAAAGGAGAACGAAGCGTAGAAGGAAAGAAGAAAAGGGGAAAAGAAGGCCGGTCATCACAAATGCACTTAAAAAACAAACTAACCCAACCCAAAGAGGTCGTTTGGTTCAATTCTTAGGTTCACTGGGTAATTTAAACATCCCTAATTTCAGACATAAAAGTTCAGATTTATGCTTTAAAATAGCAAATGTATAGTCTAGGAATGTTGATCTACACTTAAGAAGTGTAAAGAAAGTTGTTGAAGTATTGCCAGAGAACTGTCAAAAATCTCCTAAAGAGAGAAGCTCTACTCACTCTCTCTCTCTCTCTATCTATGGAACTTATTATATTTGTACCTATTACTTGTTAGGTAATTATGTGTCCCTAATATAATAAGATCAAAAATGTCTAAGACCCCATTTTTTTCCCACCCCCTTTGACCCCCTCTCTCTCTCATTGGTTGGATTTTTTTCTTTTTCTTTTTTGTTTTCCTTGTTCTCCAATCACCACCTGCCACATGTGTGTGGGGATGGTGGGGGTAGTGATTGGAGGGGGTCTCTATCACTCCTCTAATAAGATATGATAAGGGGATACAAAATTATTTTGTCTAAAATATGGGAGAAGATTTCAAATTAAAAAAATAAAATAAAATAATAATTACATAACCCAATACATTTGGAAAGACATCACATAGAAATATAAGATTCTATAGAATAATTTATGCATTTTAGAGCAAGGGGGGCTCCCATCAAAAGGGAAAATTGACTATAATTTAACTTTGGAGGAATTACAATTCAGTATAAGTTTTCAAAAATAAATTACAAATTAATGATAAAATTTATCAACTTTAATAATTGAAATGATAATTTTTTTTTTTAAGATTTTGCAAAAATTTTTTAGTCTTCCCATTAATTTGCAATTTCCCCTTGGACTTTCACGCCATCAGGGCAAAGGAAACACAAAGAAGATTATTTAGGTTTGAGGATTTTATAAAAAAGTCAAAAAGTTAAAAAATTTTAGCTTGTTTGATTTGAATTTTTAGGATTTATTTTTTTAAAAATTAAAATTTTTTATTTTTCATATTTTTTTTATTTTTATTGAATTTTTTAATATTTTAAGTAATTTTTAAAATTTTTAAATATATTTAACATAAATACACTTAAAAAGTATAATATTCGTGAAAAAAATCTTTAAAAATTTTATTAAATACCAAAAATACAAAAACAAATACGAAAATTTAGTACATTTTTGCATTCTTATGTATTTATTGATTTTTTAAAATATTATTTTTATAAATATTTTACTTTTTAGATACATCTAAGGAACGTATATCTAAAAAAGTAAAAAAAATAAATTTTAAAAATATTCGCTAAAAATAAAAAAATACGAAAAACAAAAAACAAAAAACTCAATTTAAAAAAAATTAAATTCAGAAAATTGAAACCAAACACAGTAATTACTAATTGTCCCATCATTTTTCTATTTTTCTATAAATATTTTTGTGAAAAGTCAAAAGGTAAGGGAAAAAAAAAAAAAACCCCAAACACTCAGTTTGGAAACATAAAATTATCAAAAAAAAAAATCAAAAGTCACTATCAAAAAGTTAACTCTTCTCTCTACTTTTCTGTATATTTTTTTTGTAAAAAGTCAAAAAATTAACTAAAATAACTAGTTCTCAAAATTTGTGATCTTAATTATGACCTATTATAGTGTTTGTTATGACTCATTGTCATGTTGATTATGGCCATATTGTGATTATTATTTTGATTATAATAGAAAAAGTATTTAGTTATACCTTATATAGTGTTTGATTATGACTCATTATTTTGTATATGGGACACACCTCAAAATGAATGTGTATAGCATAACCCTAAAAAATTTCATATATATAGCATTATATATAAATGGAAAAAAATTATTTTGTTTTTGCAAATTATTCTTGTGTCACTTTATACATTTGAACTATTAATTTTAACAATTGATATCTTAAATTATCAAAACTATTTCATGTTATCCCGAATAGTTTAATAATATTACAATTGCTTGACATAAAATTTTATTTTGTCTCTCAAAGTATTAACATGTGTTATTTTTATTTTCTTAACTATTAATTTTAACAATTAACACCTTAAACTATTAAAATTGATTTACTTTGCCCCAATATTGTTTAC
Source organism: Camellia japonica (assembly GCA_030407325.1). Taxonomy (NCBI): domain Eukaryota; kingdom Viridiplantae; phylum Streptophyta; class Magnoliopsida; order Ericales; family Theaceae; genus Camellia; species Camellia japonica. Next base: position 55,579,142 of record JAPPVO010000029.1, read on the forward strand.
AACACTATAACTTTTGAACATAAACTAGTCATTGGTGATAATGTAAGGGATACTGGAGAAAAGGATTAGCTTTTCTCTAGCCAAATCTATACTAGGCTACAAGGGAAAAGCAGTACTGCTACATTATTGGGAGTTCTAGTTAAGAGCTTTAATAATTTTAATTGGTGTGTGAATTTTATGTGATATGATGTTTTAGCTTTGATTTTTTTTTTTCTTCACATTATTAGTACTCTTTTAAAGTTTCCAAATTAAAAAATGTATCATCTCTGAAGGTAAGGGACACTGGAGAAAAAGATTAGCTTTTCTCTAGCCAAATCTATACTATAGCTATAAGGGAAAAGCAGTACTGCTGCATTTGATTAGGTGAAGTTGAATTATTTCATTTCAAACCTTCAAATAATTCCGTCATTTTCCCTTTTTATCTTTATTTTCTCCTCTCTTTTTTTTCCTCAAGTTTTTGCAGTCCTGTCTTACTTTTCTTTCTGCCTAATTTTTTGTCCCAAGACTATTTGCCATTAAACCACTAAAAGATGAAGAAGGTGGAGTTCATTTGCACATGCACAAAATTGGTAACGATACAGCAAGATAGTGGAACTGTTTGTTACAATTTTTAGAGGATAATTATAACTTATTTTGATTTTAGAGTATAAGGAGGTTTGATGTGAGCAGTGATTAAGAGAATAATTAGAGAGACAAAACTATGTCAATGGTCCAATAATAGTGGGATGACTGGAGGATGAGCAGTTAAGTGAGAGTAAAATAAGTGACTCAAGAAGAAAGAAATAGCAGTGCACAAATGGACAGTATCTCCCCTAAATTCCCAGAAATCCTCTCTTGGACCTTAGGAAATGGGTCCTATTTATAGGGTTTCTTTGGCACTAAAAAGATATCAAGTGGCCAAATAAAGTGAGGACATGTGTCTCTAAGAATCACATAAAATATTTTGCCTTGAGCCACTAGGCTAAAGGTGTCACACGTCCCTCTGCATGTACTATGTACTATTTGTTTGGCACAAATGCCTCAACAAGTGCACTTGCAGCAGAAGTGTTTACCGCTACAATTTGCCTCCTCGGCTTGAACCTCAGCAAGTGCACTTGCGGTGGTAATGTTTGCCGCTACACTTGCCTTCTTAGTTCAGTTTAGCCAAGACATGCATTCTCAAGACTTCATAGCCTACTATCAGCCATATTTTCGTGTTCACCTCAGCAAAACCTCCACTCTTAATTAGCCACTTAACTACGAACTCCCTAGCTTCCCAGGGCGAAGGTCACAACCAAGCCTGCTATCAGCCATACTGTGCTTTAATACCAAGCCCAATGGGACTTCCTTGATCCTGTATGTGCGACTAAGGCAGGTCTATGACCTGGGTGGATGGAAAGGGAGTCCTTCGTACTCGGGCTGCCTTACTCTCATCTTCGCAGGGTCACCGCAGTATACTAATATCTCTGGGCCTGCTATCAACTTCAACCAGTAAGCTTTAGGGTCTGCTATCAGCGCTAGGCTAGTAATGCTTTGGGACCTGCTATTAATGCCAAGCATTAGCCGGTGGAGGGAAGCTCTTCCCAAAGGTTGCTATTACCTTGGTGGGGTTTTCCCTCCGCAAGTTAGTTGCGATGGTCATAGTTGCTGCGGCGACTGTAATTACTGCGGTAGCCATTTCTCGTGGCGAGCTCAAATGGCGGCACTGACCATACTAGATATGGCGATGCTGACAAAGTACTTCCACAACTTGGCCGCTGCAAGTGTTGCCTTTGCAACTCAGTTGTTCTGGTTTTCTCTTTCCCTCAGCAACTTCAGATGGCGGTGACACCGACAATACTTGAAATGACGGTGCTGAGACAAAGTGCCCTAGCAACTTGACCGCTACAAGTAATCCCTCTACAACTTGACTTAGACATTTCCTCTTCATGGAGTCTGTTCGGACCCTTGTTGGGTCGAACCTGCTTCGGCCTACTGTTGACCTACTTCTCTTGGACTTTAGCCCTTGCTCCTTTGGTCATTCCTGGTCTCCTAATAAGGACGACATCTGCACTTAGGTCTATACTTAATTTGGACTTAAGTATCTGACCCGCTACAGGGAGTTTGTGTCAAACTATTTGATGCAATTTTTACTTATAACTTACTAGGCAGAAATAGTTTAATTAAGCTGAAAATTGACCTTGTCTGTTGGAGCTTTTTTTTAAGTTAAAAACTAATAATTAGAAAATAGAAACTAAAAGTACTCCTACCTCAGCTTCCAAATAATCAGTTTTTTTTTTTTTCAGTTTATTTAAACTATTTCTACCTAATAAACTATAAGCAAAAGTTATACCAAACAGTCTGGCATAGACTCCTAAATCAAAATAAGTTATAATCATCCCCCAAAGCTATAACAAACAGTCTCATTATTTGAAAGTTGGAATAAGAATACTTTTAGTTTCTACTTTCTAATTATCAACTTTTAATTTAAAAAAAACTCCCTCTTTTCTCTTCATAATTCTCTTTTACACTATGACATTTGGTCAACTCATGCGTTTTTTTTTATATAAAAAAAAAAAAACCCAATTAATATTTGAGACTAATGAATAAATTTCAATAGTTTAAGGTGTAGCTTATTAAAATTAACAGTTAAGGGATTAAATTGACATAAGTATGATAGTTTGAGAAAATGTTAAATTATCTGTCAAATAATTGTAATACCATTAACCATTTGAAGCAAAATGAAATAATTCAAAAAGTTTAAGTTATTAATTGTAAAAGTTAAGGTAGCGTTTATTAAAAAAATTCAAAACTCTTTTTAAAATTTATAACTAAATAAAATTTTCAAAACTTTTTAAAAAACTTATCTAAAAAAACTCATAACCAAATAAGTTTTCAAAACTCTATTTTAAAAAAAAAAAATTTCAAAAAATTTATTTTATTATTTTGTTATTTAAAATTATTTTATTTAAAAAAAAATATTTTGTCTTTTTAATATTTTTTGAAAAAAATATTTTGTTATTTTTTTAAGTATTGACCAAATAATTTGTTATGATTTAGATATATATATATATAGGTGATCCAAATTTATTAAATTTTTTTAAAAAAATAATTTTTTTCTAAAATATTCAAAAAATTAAATTAAAATATTAAAAAATTAAAAATATTTAAAATTAAAAAAATAAAATTTTTAAATAGTTAAAAAAAATTAAAAAAAATAAAAAATTTTAAAAATAACTTTAGTCTAAATTTTTTTAAATAATTAAAAAAATAAAATAAATTATTTTGTTCGAAAATAAGAATAAATAAATATTTTTTACAAAAATAAAAAATATTTCAAAAAAATAAATTAAATAAAAAAATTAGTTTCAAAACTTATAACCAAACAAGTTTTCAAAATATACAACTCAAAAACTAGTTTCAAAACTAATGACCAAACAAATTTTCTCTTTTCAAAACTCATTTCAAAAATTTATCTTTCAAAATACAATTCAAAATTCATTTCAAAAACTAAATCAAACTGAGCCTAATAATTTAAAGAAGGGGAAATTGCACATCAATGAAGGAGACAAATGAAAATTACAAAAAAATAGAATTTTTATGATTTTAATTATTAATATTTATAAATATTTTTTCAAAAAAATTATTGAAATATCCCTCTCCAACTTTGAGTAGTAGAAGAGGTTCAATATATATTTTTTATTAGCTAAGGTCTCTCGATGAAGTTTCTCTATATCGGGATGAAATTTCTTTGTGTCGAATTTTCTTTGTAAAAATGTTGAGAAATTTTCAATTACTATGAAAATATTATATATATCATTTATTTTATAAAATTTTATAAAAATTCCTCTATTTTTTGTTTTCCTTTGATATGTAATTCCTTCTTTAAAGAACTAGTATAAGTGACAGAGTGATATTTTTCATAAATCTCAAATGAAAGAAAAGAAAGGAGCCATAACTTGTTCCAAATCAATTGAGAACTTCTAAATACATCCACTAAATAAATTTTTTACATTTATGTGTAGAAGAATTTTTGGTAGCGTACAAAAGTCATAAAACACGTGATATATATATATATATATTATATAATGTAAAGTAAATTACATTCACTCTCTTAGATTTACAAAAAAAAAAAAAATCATAAATTTGACATTATTATATAGGAATGTTTTTACATTTATATGTAGAAAATGTCATAAACACGTGATATATATCTAAAGTAAATTACATTCAACTCTCTTAGATTTAAAAAAAAGAGAAAAATCATGAATTTGACATTATTATATTGGTGTACGAGTACGAAATATTCTTCTCGTATAATCTTGTTGATCAAGTTTGCGCTCCTCCAAACGTCGTCGCTTTGCTGCTTGAAAACACAAACGTAAGGTAGTCGGCGGGTGTGTGCCGGAAACCCCTTCGATGCCTAAGTCAGCAAATAGACAATAGACAAAAGGCTCTATGTATTCTAGAGAAAGAATTAGAATACCTGTACATAAGTCTGGTCATGAGCTTTTATAGACTTTACTTGGCACAATCCTAGTAGGATTGCCAAGTAGGATTCTAACTCTCCTTATAAGAGTCCTTCTAGAAATCACACACCTCTACTCACTACCAACTAAGTGAGATGGTTTGCACAATCTAGTAGGACTTTACTTTCTTAAAGAGTCCTCCTAGGAGTCCACTCTACTACAACACCAAGCGAGATGATTTGCACAATCTTAGTAGGACTCTACTCTCCTTAGCAGAGTCCTCCTAGGAGTCTCAAGCCAAGGATACTGATTATCCTAAAAAACCCTCATCATACAAGCCAGTGAGATGGCTGAACCCTTACTTCGCTGACATTGCGGTCAACGTGCTCACAAACTCGTGATACTTTAAGCACCACTGTCAGTCTTGACTCTAAGATGACGCCCTGCAGAGCTATCCTTTAGCTCGGTTCTCCCTCCACTGATACTATGGTCCAGGAGATAATTAGGTCAGTCACTGGTAGCCCATCTCTGACGACGCCGATGTTTAGATGATCAAGGACTGTGCTACATAAATAATTACCTCGGCCATAGTTCGGCCCAACCGAAATATGAGATGTATTCTTGGCCTAGGACGAGCTAACCAGCCCTTATCTCGGCCATTACGCGGCCCAATTCCCAAAAGAAACTCTTCCTAACTCGGCCCAATTTGTTTATTACCCTTTCAATTGCCCTTAATTCATCTGCGTAGCATGATTGGATTATTTTTCCTCCAGCCGAGCTAAGAACGCCACTCTGCCGAGCTAAAAAGTTGTTCGGTTTCATAGCTGTTCGGCCCAATAAGCCTTGTCAGTTGCTCAACATGTTCTTCCACTAATCTTGGCAGACGTCATTCCCAGGATACGTGGCGTGCCCCCATTATCCTCGTTTTCTTGTTACACCGTCATGTACCTTCAAAATTTTGAATAGCCCGCCTTTTTGCTTCATATTTATATCCTTCGAGTTTGCATCATATGAGAAGGCGTCTTTAGTGTACCGGACTATATGTCTACATTTTGTAATCAATCTTCAATTAATGAAAATTTCGATCTCTTTGCTCGGTTATGTGTTCTTTTCAATGTTTTGCATCATTCCGACCCGCATGCCTAGCCAAACTAATTAGCTTGGCCTTACCTGATCCTGCCAACCTTTCTTGGCCGAGATATCGCATCTTGGCTGAATTCAAAAAACTTGTGGTCAAACCTGCAACCTACTTTGGCCGAGGTAACTGCCATCCCGCCAAAGAGTGCAAAAGTTTTGTTGGTCATACCTATCCAACTTCCTGCAGCCAGATCCTTATCTCGGCTTAGGAGAAGCTAAATGTTGGTTATTCTTGCAACCTTCTTCAGCATAGATCCTTATCTCGGCTGAAGAGAGCTAAATGTTGGTCATACCTGCAACTCCTGCAGCCTAAATCATTATCTCGGCTTAGGAGAGCTAAATGTTGGTTATTTCTGCCAACCTTCTTCAGTCTAGATCCTTATCTCGGCTGAAGAGAGCTAGAATGTGGTCATATCTGCATTCCTACAGCCTAGATCGTTATCTCGGCTTAGGAATGAAAAAAGTGTTGGTCAAACCTGCCAACCTGTTTTGTTCCCCCCTAGTCGGCCAAAGACTTATTTAGAAAGAGTTAGTCAAACCTGCCAACCCACTTTGCCCCCAGTTGGGCAAAGACTTTTGCGTGGTTAGTCCTACTTGTCAACCGTGTTAACTCTCGCCAAAGGCTTTTTGTTTAGTATCACTGTTGCGCTGGACTCTGCCTTGGTGCGCGCCCCATCTTCCTCTACCCGGATGTGTTGGTGCACTCTCTCCATTAGGGCTTCCATAGTAAAGGGCGGTGTCATTGTCATTGAATCTCTCAACTTATTGCCAGCCGGCAAACCTATTTGTACTGTGCGATAACTAGGTTTGTAGGGCAATCTCCAATCTGATTAAAAGTCTCCCAATACGGTTATTGTAAGACCTCAATGTTTTTTTTCTCTATGGAGAGAAGCTGGTCAATCTCCACTGGTGTCTTGGTGTTCGTTCTGAATCTAGTCACAAATGCCCCTGCTAGTTGCGCCCACGAAGCTATGCTACTTCTGGCAACCTTTCAAACCACGTTAAACCCAGGTCACCAAGGCTAGAAGGAAACATGATACACATTAGAGCCTCGTTTCGCCGATACACGGCCATAACCTGGTAAAAGTGGCTCAAGTGTATATAGGGGTCCGATTTCCCCTCATAAGTAGTGAATTTGGACTGGTGGAAGCCTGAGGGCAATGATGCGTTCTCTATTGTCAGAATGAACGGTGAGCTCTGCAACCTTGCTAACGCTTTGTCTGCTGGTTCATAGGCAAGGCGTGGCTCTGGAATTCCAACCTCGACACTCCTATGTGTTTTAGGAGCCAATCGTTGTAGTGTGGAGACTCTGCGGGGGTCACGAGCCTGAGTGTCTTCTCTCATTCGAGCCCTTTCAGTCCTCATTCTTTCAGGCCTGGAGTAGCGTGTCCTGGAAGTCTTTGATTATGTATCGCCCTGACCTGAGGTTTCTACTTTCAGTTTGTGATGGTGTGACTTGTCTGTCACGATCTTCTGAGTGGCAAGAGTGTGTGTTGCCTTTGCGCCCCTCTTTTGCTGCCACCCCTTTGCCTTTTATCTGGCTCTTCATAGACTCTATGTCAGCCGCCATTCTTCTTATTACTTCGTCTTGCTCTCTTACGCGATCTTCGAGAACCTGATGATCTATCTTCCGCCTCTATCTATCAAGGCTTTGAGAGCGGTATGGACTTGAGCCCCGTCTTTCTCTTGCTTCTCTCCGCGGATTCCTTCGCTGGGGATGTAATTCCGCCATGGGTGGGATAGAAGGTAAACCTTCGTGCCTCCCACCCCCTTCCAGGGTTTGCCCATCTATAGCAGATTGTGGAAATCTTCGTTGTGCGCCATTGATTTCAACTAGAGAGAAAAACTCGATCAAAAGGTTTTGTTCTTTGTGTTTTCCCACAGATGGCGCCAATTGTATGAGCATGAAATATTCTTCTCGTATAATCCTGTTGATCAAGTTTGCGCTCCTCCAAACGTTGTCACTTTGCTACCTGAAAACACAAACGTGAGCTAGCCAGCGGGTGTGTGCCGGAAACCCCTCCGATGCCTAAGTCAGCAAATAGACAATAGACAAAAGGCTCTATGTATTCTAGAGAAAGAATTGAGATACCTGTACATAGGTCTGATCATGAGCTTTTATAGACTTTACTTGGCACAATCCTAGTAGGATTCCAACTCTCCTTATAAGAGTCCTTCTAGAAATCACACACCCTACTCACTACCAACCAAGTGAGATGATTTGCACAATCCTAGTAGGACTTTACTCTCCTTAGCAGAGTCCTCCTAGGAGTCACACTCCCACTCACTACCAACCAAATGAGATGGTTTTGCACAATCTTAGTAGGACTCTACTCTCCTTAGCAGAGTCCTCCTAGGAGTCTCAAGCCCAAGGATAATGATTATCCCTAAAACACCCTCATCACTGCAAGCCAAGTGAAATGGCTGAACCTTTACCTCAGCTGACATTACGGTCAACCGTGCTCACACAGCTCGGTGATACTTTAAACACCACTGTCAGTCTTGACTCTGAGATGACGCCCTGCAGAGCTATCCTTTAGCTCGGTTCTCCCTCCACTGATACCTCGATCCAGGATAGCTAGGTCAGGTCACTGGTAGCTCATCTCTGACCGACCCTCGATGTTTAGATGATCAAGGACTGTGCTACATAAATAATTACCTCGGTTCATAGTTCGGCCCAAACCCGAAATACGAGATGTATTCTTGGCCTAGGACCGAGCTACACCAGCCCTTATCTCGGCCCATTATGCCACCCAATTCCCAAAGAAGACTCTTCCTAGCTCGGCCCAATTTGTTTACAAATTACCCTCTCAATTGGAATGTTTCAACATTTGATCTCATTTTCATTAATAATTCATTAGTTATAATGATAGAAAAATAATGTTATTATATTTTTCACATTAAAATATATATTATATTTTATCTTATTTACTTTTATGTTTTTATACCATCTGCATTAATTGTAATCATGTTAACTGTATTAAAAGAAAGTTGATGTAATTATATAAAAATTATAAGACCTGTTGTATTTTTTTCAAAAATCATGGATAAAGTTAATCATGGGTGAGTTTGTAGTTGAAGGGGTTGGGACAGATTAATTTTATAACTTTAAAAAATAAAATATTAATAAAAATTATAGATAATATATATATTATAGATAATAATTTATAATTAATAAAAATTAAAAGATGTAGTAATTATTTGTTTAAAAGCTATCAGATCGTAGAAATTATCACATTGGGAAAAAGGAGCGATAATTGGCAAAAGTAATTATCTCACTAAGGCTTTGTTTAGGAATCTGTTATTTTAGTAATTTTTTAACTTTTTATGAAAAGATATGTAAAAAAAATAGAGAGAGTGATGCGACAATTTATAGTGACTTTTTATTTTTTTGGCTAAAACTGAAGGTTGCCAAACGAGACCTAAACTAGAAGGCAAAAATATTCCTCCATCCAGTTTGAATTTGTTTGAATCCTTTAAATTTGGACATGTCAATTATTCGTTTAGATTTGGATGTGTAAAGGGTCAAAAATTAAAGTTAAAATTAAGTATGGACCTAAGTGGGGAGGTCGCCTCTATTAGGCGACTAGATTAAAGAAGCATGGGCCAAAGCCCAAGGAAAGTAGGTCAATAGTGGGCCGGAGCAGGTCTAACCCGCCAAAGGTCTCAACAAACTTCATGAAGAAAAATGTCTAAGTCAAGTTGCAAAGGCAACACTTGCAGTGATCAAGTTGCTGAGGCATTTTGCCTCAACGCCGCCATTCCTAGTATTGTTGATGCTGCCACTTGAAGTTGTTGAGGTAAAGAGAAAACCAGAGCAACTAAGCTACAAAGACAACACTTGCAACGGCTAAGTTGTGGAGGTACTTTGTTGGCGCTGCCATCTCTAGTATTGTCTGCGTTGCCATTTAAACTTGCCACGGGAAATAGTCACAGCAGCAACTATAGCCACCGTGACTAACTTGTGAAGGGAACACCCGGCCAAGGTGATAGCAGCCTTTGGGAAAAGCTTCACCTCCACAAGTAAAGGCTAATGCTTGGTGTTGATAGCAGGCCCCAAGGCATTACTAGCCTAGGGCTGATAACAGGCCCCCAAAGTGATTTTTACTACCCCAAAGCTCACTAGCTTGGCGCTGATAGCAAGCCCAAAGGCTTACTGGTTGGAGATTATAGCAGGCCCAGAGATACCAATATACTGCGGCAACCTCGCGAAGATGGAAATACGGTAGCTCGAGCGCAAAGGACTCCCTTTCTATTTACCCAAGTCATGGACCTGCCTTGGTTGCACATGCAAGACCAAGGAAGCCCTCTTAGGCTTGGCACTAAGGCACAACATGGCTGATAGTAGGTTTGGTTGTGGCCTTTGGCCTGGGAAGCTGGAGAGTTTGTGGTTAGGTGGCTAAGAGTGAAGGCTTCGCTGAGGTGAACACGAACGTAGCCGATAGTAGGTTATGAAATCTTGAGAATGCATGTCTTGGCTAAACTGAACTGAAAAGGCAAGTGCAGCGGCAAACATTACAGCTGCAAGTGCACTTGTTGATGTTCAAGCTGAGGAGGCAAGTTGCAGTGGCAAACACTCCTACCGCAAGTGCACTTGCTGAGGCATTTGTGCCAAACAGATAGTACACAGTACATGTAGAGGGATACGTGGCACCTTCAGCCTGGTGACCCAAAACAGAATATTCCATGTGATTCTTACGGATACATGTCCTTACTTTATTTGACCACTTAATATCTTTTGGTACTAAGAAAAAACCTATAAATAGGACCCATTCCCAAGGTCGAAGAAGAGGATTTTTGGGAAACTGGGGAGATGCAGCCTATTTTGTGCACTGTCATTCTCTTCTTCTTGAGCCACTTGCTCCATCTTCACCTAGCTGCTCATTCTCTGACTTCCCTAGAGTTTTGTTGACTCATCCTCCAACTATCTCACCATTATTGGACCATTGACATAGTTTTGTCTCTCTAATTATTCCCTTAATCACTACTCACATCGAACTGCCTTACATTTATGGCAACTCCACTAGGGAGGCTACTTTACTTTGTTGATGGTTCATACTCGCAATGGCTTTCAAACTTCACTAGAAAAAATAGCAAAAGATGAAGTTCAACAGTAACCACGGCAGTAAGGTTCTTCTAATAGCAAAGCAGCACATGCTAAAGACCATGACCACAGTGTTGTAGTCAAAGCAGTCCAATTACTTCAAGATACGCAAAGGGAAATCTTGACAGCTTTACAAACTCTCACCGAAGCTATTATGGTCATGGTGTCCAGGCCAGTTCCAGCATAGGTGCCTCCGCCTGTAGTAGTCCCAAATCCAATGCCTAACTCACTCCCTAAGGATCAGGCTCCGATCCAGGTACCTCTGGCGGTACCTCAGGTAAACAGTACGCTGTTGGTTCAACTACCCAAGGGCAAACTGACCCTTACTAATCCACTCACTTCGTTACTATAGCCGATGTCTAGGCTATGCTCGAGCAAGAGTGTAGCAAGAAGCAATTGCCATCTCTCCCAGACCAAAATGTGAAGCCCTCTATATCTTCATGAGATACTGGTCATGCCATATCCAGTTGGGTATACAGTATCCAAGTTTGTGAAGTTTGACGGGAAGCAAGGAAACGCTAGAGAACATGTGGTGAAGTTCATTGAAACTGTTAGTATCTATGGTAATGACCACCCTCTATGCCTTCGAGAGTTTTCCAAATCACTCACTAAAAAAGCTTACAGCTGGTATGTGAACTTGGCCCCTAACTCGATCAAGAGTTGAAAGGAGATGGTGGACAAGTTTCATACGAAGTTCTTCCAAGTCCAAGAAAAAGTCACTACCCTCACACTTGGGTGAGATGTCTAGAAAAAAGGTGAAGATATACTGGATTATGTCAAACGGTTCCAAGACAAAGTCATTGACTGCCATGAACCAGTGGATGAGGCTCATTTAGTCAGTACATGTGTGAAGGGTGTCACACGCGACTATAAACTTTTCTTGGTGAACCATAATCCACCCACCTTTTCAGCCTTAATTGAAGCGGCTAGAAACCTTAGTACCATCAATCCATAGCCCGCGCCTACAATAAGTCTGTCCAGCATAGGGAGTTTAAAGAGGGGGACTTAGTGTGGAAGACAATGGATGCGATTATGCGGAGGCAACTAATTCCCAAGTTCTCACCAAGATGGGAAGACCCTTACAAAGTTGTTGAGGCAAGTAGCAGTGGGTACTACAAGTTGGTAAGCGTAGATGATGGATTCAGAACTGGTTCTGTAAATGCCAAGTATGTAAAAGAATATTTTCTTTGGTTTTGATAGCAAACAGTTTCAAGTTTTTGTTAATATTTCCCAACACTTATTATGAAGAAAGTTTTCCATACTTACTGAAATTTTATCCATGTAAAGACTTAGTCATGATGAGTTTTGTTCATGACAAGAATTTTGCTTATCTTTAGAAGCCATGTAAAAGCAATATAAAGAAAGTGATGAAATAATACTAAACATCCATACTTTTCATAAAAGTCAAACTTCTAGAACATGATTACAATGTTTGAAAAGAAGTTGTGACAAAGAAAAGAAAAAGCGAAAAGAGAACTGCGTCATATTAGACTGTTCATTAAGGAGTCTGTCAAAGCAACATCCTGAGGCAACTGAGCAATAAGAGCATAATCCTTCTCCCTGGATCGAGCTAGGTTTTGGTGATGTTGCTCCAAGGCGCCCTCGCAATCTCTGATGGTCTCCTTTAAAGAAGCATTCATGGCTAGCATGCTCAAGGAACCCATCAACCACCTGGAGCCTTGCCTTTATCCAGGACAAGTTCAGGCCATTTCTCTCAAGCCCGTTGAGGTTTGCCTCAGTACCTGCCATAAACTTGCATGAAGTCGTTAGAACTCTTTTGGTGACAAGATCACGAACAAAACCAGCGAACGACTCTAGCGACGCTGTTTGCACCATTGAGCCTGGAACATTAAAAACAGTAAAAGTCTCCAGGTGCAGTGCTTGAATATGGATAAGTATGAGGGCAACCTCAGCAAATACTCACTAGTTCAAGAAATGGATCCTCCTAGAATGCACAGAAGATTTTGCCACAGTACCACCAATCTGAGTCACAAGGAGTAGACTAGCAGATTGCCCAACTATCTGAGGCCAACTATCATGTCTTCAGCCCTCAGTAACTCCAGTCTGTGCGACCAATGAAGATTCAATAGAATAAGATGAACACCAACAGACAACCTCCATTTAAGAGGGAGGTTCTCAAGTCCAAGTGATACATTCACCCCATGGCCATCTTTAGGAGTCTCAGGAACGAAGTCATCATCGCCAACAGATGAGCGGTCAGAATGTATAGAAAGATCTGGAATAAGGACAGAGCTAATAGGGTCCAGAACCTCTGTGTTTGGAACACCCTCAGCAGCTCTCTTATCATCCACAACTTAGGTGTCAATTGTAACTTGGCGCTGCTCATTACCATCACCCTCAAAAGAGAAGTTGCCACGGTCTCTCTCCATGACTTGGACCTAATCAACTAGTTTGTCCTTAATGTCTAAGAGTATCAGCCTGCAAGTCTTTGGCCGAGGGATTAGTGAGGCAATAAGGTCCTTATAATCCTTGCAATTTGAAAAAGCCCAACAATTATCGATGGGCCATTTGAGCTTTAAAAAGGAATGGCAAAGACATTGCCCCATTCTGAAGTAAAGAAGCCCATCACCAAGCTCTTCCTAGTGCAAGGCAAGATCATCCACATTCAGACCAACAAAAAGGTCTGGAGACACAAGTTAAGAGGATAACTTAGGGCAGTGAGTAAAGCACAAGTCAACAACTTGTTCATAAGTTGCAGAGACAATAAGGTCAGAAGTTTTATTGATAGTAGCGACAACCTCTAAGTTCATGGCCAACTCCGCCAGGCGCGCCAAGCCTAGATTGGCAATACTAAACTTAGCCACGATGTTTTCAACTTCCTCAGCAATTTGGGTTCCAACAACCTTAGCATGTGGAACTAGTGGAGACTGGGCAGGAAAAGAACCCTATAAGCAACCTCTACATTAAGCGGTTCTAGCCCAAGAGATATGTTTATCCTATGATCAACTCTAAGGGTCTCAAGGATGAAGTCTCCACCACCACATTCTACTACCTCTGCATCTTCATTAGGGAAACTCCTTATGACTACTATTATTACCCCTTTCGCTGCTAGAAGTCATTATGCTTTGAGTTTTGGACCGATGAAGCAGCAAGCCAATGGGTACATCATCACCATCATCAAAGTCTGAAGAAAGACCCACAATAGTGAATGCACTATGTGAGCCTAAAGGAGTAATAATAGAGACATTGTCCCTCTTTGACATGAACAGACCCTAGACAAAGAAAGACACACTTATGCAAACAAAGTTAAAGGAGTACTAAGTGAAGAAACATTACTGGTGAGGTTCACTTGAAGCCTAACATTATGCATGTGTAGAAAAACACATGTTCTCCAGGCGTAGGGACAAATATAGAGGATTAGAAATTAAAGTCAAAATTAAGTATAAACCTAAATGCGGAGGTCACCCTTATTAGGCGACTAAGAATGATAAAAGGAGCATGGGCCAAAGCACAAGGGAAGTGGGTTAAGAGTGGGCTGGAGCAAGTCTAACCGCCAAAGGTCTGAACAAAATCCATGAAGAAAAATGTCTAAGTCAAGTTGCGGATGTAACACTTGTAGTGGTTAAGTTGCTGAGGCACTTTGTTTCAGCACTGCCATTCTTAGTATTGCCGATGCCGCCACTTGAAGTTGCTGAGGTAAAGAGAAAACCGGAGCAACTAAGTTGCAGAAGCAACACTTGCAGTGACCAAGTTGCAAAGGTACTTTATTAGTGCCGCCATCTTTAGTATTGTCTGCACCACCATTTGAACTTGCCACGGGAAATAGCCACCGTAGCAACTACAGCCGTTGCGACTAACTTGCGGAGGAAACACCCCACCAAGGTGATAGTAGCCTTTGGGAGAAGCCTCACCTCCACAAGTAGAGGATAATGCTTGGTGCTGATAGCAGGCCCCCAAAGTCATTTTTACTTCGGCGCTGATAGCAGGCCCCGAAGCTCACTAGCTTGGCGTTGATAGTAGGCCCAAGGCTTACTAGTTGGAGCTGATAGCAGGCCCAGAGATACCAGTATACCATAGCAACCCCACGAAGATGGGAGCAAGGTAACCCGAGCGCAAGGGACTCCCTTTCCATTTACCTATGTCATGGACTTACCTTGGTTGCACAAGCAAGACCAAGGAAGCCCCCTTGGGCTTGGTACTAAGGCACAACATGGCTGATAGTAGTCTTGGCTGTGGCTTTCACCCTAGAAAGCTGGGGAGTTTGTGGTTAGGTGGCTAAGGATGGAGGCTTTGCTGAACATGAACATAGCCGATAGTAGGCTATAAAGTCTCAAGAATATATGTCTTGGCTAAACTGAACTGAGAAGGCAAGTGCAACGGCAAACATTACCGCCTCAAGTGCATTTGCTGAGGTTCAAGCTGAAGAGGCAAGTTACAGCGGCAAATACTCTTGCCGCAATTGCACTTGCTAAGGCATCTGTGCCAAACAGATAGTATATAGTACATGAGGAGGGATACGTGACACCTTCAACCTAGTGGCCTAAGATAGAATATTTCTTGTGATTCTTAGAGACACATGTCCTTACTTTATTTGGCTAGTTGGTATCCTTTTGTACCAAGGAAAAACCTATAGCTAGAACCCATTTCCCAAGGTCCAAGAAGATGATTTTTGGGAAACTTGGAGAGATGCTGCCCATTTTGTGCACTGTCATTCTCTTCTTCTTGAGTCACTTTCTCCACCTTCACCTAACTGCACATTCTCCAACTTCCCTAGAGTTTTGTTGACTCATTCTCCAACCATCCCACCACTATTAGACCATCGACATAGCTTTGTCTCTCTAATTATTTTCTTAATCATTGTTTACATCAAACCTCCCTACGGGATGACTGGTACAATTCTTGTTAATCACAGTTGCCACTCTTATTAATTACATCTGTCATCTTTCTTATCAAACGACTGACATACATAAATTTAAATAATAAAATTCGATAGATATAACATCACTTAATATATAATTGACAAAACCATAAGAGATTACTTATTATAATAATAATAATAATAATAGTAGAAGATGGCAAGATTGATAAGTACTTTTGTTTTTTTTTTTTTGAATCAGATTGATACGTACTTCACTACATTTGATTTGGTAAAAGTTAAGACATGACATATAAACAAGAAAATGAAAAAGCATTCAAAAAAAAAGATTCAAACTACATGCAAATTAGGGCTGAGCAAGGAATCCGTGAAATTCGTAATCCGATCCAGTTCAGTCCAATTTGATAGGTTTAGATTGATTTTTTGAATCCGTGGTTCAGTTCCGGATTGAAGAATTACAAATCCGTAGTTCGCGGATTGGCTCCGGATTGAACCCTACGGTTCCGGATTGGAATCGATCCGGACCGTATACAAATAGTCTATATTTTTATTATACATCCTCCCTCATAGTATATTCTCTTATTCTATATAAAACCTAAACTCAAACCTAAACCTGTATAATATATTCTTTTATTACTTTTGTTCGTTAGTTTTTAGTTTTAATTTATAATGGTCTAAATTTTTATGGTGAAACCAGTTTTCTTATGGTTGTTTAAATTTTAGAATAGTATGCTGCTATTATAGAAAAACATGTTACTATTGTGGAACTAATATAGCACTATGTTTATGTTTTATAAAATTAAAATATTTTATATATATATATTTTTTATTATTTAATTATGTGAATCCGTGGTCCTAAACCGATCCAATCCGTATTTAAGTGGATTGGTTCGGATTGGTTCCATGATTTAAACGGATTGGATTGGTTCCAATTTTTCAGGAACCGTAGATAACGAATTGGTCCTGATTTTACCCCAATCCAGTCCAATCCGGACCATGCTCACCCCTAATGCAAACAAAGGCCGATGTATATTAATTTAACTGAAGTGGAAGGCACTAAAATCATATAAAGACACCAAACAGAATCAAACGAGACAAAGGACAATTGCGTGAAAGATTATGAAGTTGTGGTTGTTGCGTGAGAGCATAAAATGTTGGAAAACTCTATTTAAAAAATAATTCCTTTGTTTGATTTTGATTTTTGATTTTTGATTTTGATTTTTTATATTTTATTATATTTAATAAATTTTATTATATTTTAATCAAATATATATTTTTTAATTTTTGAGATGTATTTAAGTTAGATGCATCTAAAAAAGTAAAATATTTATAAAAAAAATATAATTTTTAATAAATACATAAAGAAGAAACATTTGAAAATATACTAATTTTTTGTGTTTAGTGAATTTTTAAGGATTTTTTCACAAATGTTTTGTAGTTTTTAGGTTTATTTAGGTTAGGTGCAGCTAAAAAATAAATAAATTTGATTAAAGTATTAAAAAAATTCACAAAAGACACAAGAATATAAAAAATAAAAAACTAAAAATTACATTTGAAAATTCAAAACCTGACAGAATGAATGGACTTTTTAATTTAGTTATTATGCAAATTACACTAATCTCTCTCTTGAAATTTGAAGAAAATACATCAAACCTCATATATTTGACATAATTCACATAATACTTATGTTTTTGTCAATAATTTGTTAGTCATAGATAATAAAAAAAATTAATTGCCATCTATTTCACATTTAAATGTATATATTACCCGTTTTTATCTTTGCGTCTAAAAGCATATTAAGAGAAGTTAGGGGTTGTTTGGGAGTGTCCTAAATAAGTGTACTTTTTAACTTTTTAGACTAAAAAGTTGAGGAAAAAAATATGGTTGTTTGGAATAATTTTTTGACTTTTTACGAAAAAATATGTATTAAAAAATTGTAAATTAGTGTATAGGAGAAGATTGTGATGGAATAGGCTGTATGGTGAGGGGACAACGTGTGCAGAGTAGAGAGGAGATGGTTCCCTGCTTTTCGGGCAGTGAATTGAAGGTGTTGTTCGGCCCGTGGGAGCCTACCACGGATCTCGTTTTGCTAATCAAAACCATTCGATGTGTAGAACTCGTCGAGTACTATATGCTTGTAAAAAATCACATTGATCGGATATCGATAGCTATCTAATCGGATTAGTTTTTTTTCAACCGTTAATTATAACACCATCCATTTTATAAATTTTAACTGATTTGATCATATAGTTACCGATATCCGATCAACGTGATTTTTTATAGACATATAGTACTCGGCAAGTTCTACACATTGAACGGTCCAAATTATTAAAACGGGACTTGTGATGGCCCCCACGGGCTGAATAGCACAATGTTATTTGTGCACCTAAATCAGTGTAATTTTTCCAAAAATTCAGCTGCGCCTGTGGGACGTGAGAACTGTTTGAAAATTAATTTTGTGTAAAATTAATTTTTTAATATTTTTTTTTGGTAAATAGTGATAACTTTTTAACTTTTTGAGTAATTTTTAACTTTTTGGGTTTTTTTAATCACCCCAAACCAGGCCTTAGTGTAATTAGACTAAAAATATGGGGTGTATTATATTTTTTTAAAACCACAGAATGATCAGTGTAATTTATCCTAATTTATTTTAAGAGGGGTTGTTTGGGATAAACTAAATAAATGTACTTTTTGACTTTTTGTGAAATATGGATTGAGTATGGGTTGAATTTAAAGTAATGTGATAGAGAAATGATGTGACTTTTTAACTTTTTTTTATTATGCCAAACAAGCCTTAGTAGAACTTATGTTTACAAACTTATCACGGCTAGATATTGTAGCAAGATTGAACAGAATGATCAGTGTAATTTATCCTAATTTATTTTAAGAGGGGTTGTTTGGGATAAACTAAATAAGTGTACTTTTTGACTTTTATAAAATATAGATTAAATATGGATTGAATTTGAAATAATGTGATAGAGAAATGATGTGACTTTTTCACTTTTTTTTTATTATGCCAAAGAAGCCTTAGTAGAACTTATGTTTACAAACTTATCACGGCTAGATATTGTAGCAAGATTGAACAGAGTGTGTGTGTGTGTGTGTGTGTGTGTGTGTGTGTGTGTGTGTGTGTGTGTGTGTGTGTGTGTGTGTGTGGGGGGGGGGGGGTGGTTTGGCGTACTTATAGATTTTAATTTTGAAAAAAGTTACTTTAGATTATTTGGTTAAATTTATTTTAAATAATTTTTAATTCTAATAATTTATTTTAATATAAAAAATTAATTGTAAGCTGCCTACCTCTTGTTTCTGATTATCAACTTTTACTGTAGGTATATTAATTTACAATTATACCCTTAGCATAAATTTTTTTTTTTTTTTGGAGGGAGTTTACAAAATTATGAAAAAAAAATTATAATTTTTTGGAGGGAGTTGTGAAAATAGAAAAGGACCAAAATGGATTGTGGATTTTTCTTTTTTTTTTTTTTTCTTTTAAATTTTTTATATGAGAAATGTGGATTAGTAATGAATAATAAAAGAACAAAAGTTAATTCAATTTACAACTAACAAAGGTTAATTTAATTTACAATTAACAGAGATAAAAATGACATTTACCCATCAAAAAACTATTTCACGACTTATTTACCAACACTACTCAGTAATTTAAATTTATAATTCAATAATTATACTAAATAGATTAACAATTTAGGATTAAAGGTATAATCTATAATTATTAACTTATAATTATAATTTATTTTAGGAAAATGCATGAGACCCCCAGTGGGGGTGCTAGAGGTCTCTTCCTATTGGCCAAAAAAAATGTTGCTTTTTTTTTTTTTTTTTTTTTTTTTCAGCAATGACAGCGCGCCACGTCACTGGAGGTGCCACTGAGGGTAACCCCACTGGGGGTCGAAAGCATCACCGTTTATTTTAACGGCTGCACAAATCACCCCTATATACCCTACAAATGTATATCATTGATTGCAATAAAGAGTGCGTAAAATAAAAATTTTGTTGAGTAAATTACTAAAGATGCAATAAGGAAAAGAATAAAGCTTTAGGACCCCAGTGGGGGTGACGCCCATCACCTCCACTGTTTTTTGATTGGTTTATATATATATATATATTATTTTTTTTTTTCTGTCTTCCACTTGCTGCCCCACGTGGAGGTGGAGGTGCTGGGGGTCACCCTTCACTGGAGGTCCCTAGCAGTGTTGTAATGAAAAATGAGTGAGACTTCTAAAAGGGAGCTCTAAAAGAGCATTAAATTGTCTTTTTCTTCCTTATGTTTTGTCTTTTACCTTTTTTTTTCTTTTCTTTTTTTTTTTGTTTAAATATATGGTGCCAACGCATAATGAACTGCTTTAGAGCAACTCTAATTAGAGCTCTTTAGCAAAACTGATGCAATAATACCACCCAATCGGTTCCTCCCAAACATGGACTGGGTTAATATTTAAAAGGGATATTTACTAATAAATCTCATATCACAAATAAATACTTTAATTAGTCTCAAGTTTTTTTTATTGATCAGTTAAATTCTATTAGTGAAGAGTTTTTTTTTTCTGTGTGTTTGATTTTGGTAGTGTTTTGGTAGACATATCCTTTTATTAACGTGACAGGTATGATGTGATTTTCAATTTGGTAGGTATTAATATCACACTCCAATGATGTAACACTCTAAAAAAATTAAAAACTCTTAGTGTACTTTTTCTAAATGTGGCTACCTGACATGTATGATGTGATACTTCAAAACTTTTACTCTAAAAAAAATAATTCATCCTTAGTGTACTTTTTTAAATGTGATAGTGGCAGGTATGATGTGACACTTTAAAAAAATAAAAACTCCGTGTACTTTTCTCAAACGTGACAACGTGACAAGTATGATGTGACACTTCAAAAAAATAAAAATTCTTTAGTTTATTTTTTTCATGACAACGTGACGACATGATGTGACACTTCAAAAAAAATAAAAACTCATTTGTATACTTTTCTTAAACGTGACAACGTGACAGATATGATATGACACTCTAAAAAAAATTAAAAACCTTAGTGTACATTTTCCAAACGTGACAGGTATGATGTGACACTTCAAAAAGAAATAAAAATTCCTTAGTGTACCTTTCCCAATTGTGACATGTGACACTCCAACATGATGGGTATGATATGACACTCTAAAAAAATTAAAAACTCTTTAGTATACTTTTTTCAAATGTGACACTCTAATATGATGGGTATGATGTGATACTAAAAACTCGTTAGTATATTTTTTCTAAATGTGACACTCCAATGTGGCAGGTAAATGAGTCATTACATATTCAAAAGGACTAAATAGATTAAAAAAATAAAAAAATAAGATTATACAAACTACAAATCCAAAATATAAAACTTATTGATCAATACCCCTATTTACAATCCTTCTTATACATAATCCCCTCGTTATCTCACGATTATTCATGCCTCCACTTATTCTGTCCAAAATGTGACCTTAGAGGGTTTCAAACCCTCCCTTTGCTCTGGCTGAAATTCTAAGAAATGATGTAACGGTTTCCTATGTTGCTGCTTTTATATATTCCTTTCCGTTCAAAAAAAAAAAAATGCTATACATGGATTGCGAAAATCAAATTTTACTTTCATGTGAAAATGTTAAATTTAGCAAAATTGTTCCAATAGTGCAGTACCCATTTTTTTTCTTTTTTTGTTCACAAAACATTTAAAAACCTGAATAAAAAAAAGAAATAGGAGTCGCAGGACAAATTTTAAATTTTGCTTAAACCTTTTTAGCATGCCATTGAAGTTTACTTTTAAATAAGTTTGTCATAATAATTTAGTAATAGCAAACACAATGGTAAGATCTTGAAATATAAACCTTGAGGTGACATTTGTTTGGCCGATTAGGATAAAGCGGATTAAGAGTACAGTGTGATTGAGTGAAGAGATTATTAGTGTGATGATGTTAAATTAGAAATGTAAAATAAAAACTATATGTTTGTACACCACATATTAGTAATAGTATTAATATTATTAATATTTTTTAATATTATAATCTTGGTGCAACGGCCAAAGTAGTTTTACATTCCAAATATATATATATATATATATAATATTGTTGCAGCAGCCAGTTGTCCTCCCAGTCCCGGGATTGATTTTTCAATCCTATCTTTAGGGGAGAGAAAGCTAATCCAATGGGAGTGTAGGATTAGCAATGAGGCTGAAGTAACAATCACGTTCAGTAATGAAGCCACCAAATGAGCTGTTGTAAAACTCACATCATTAGCAATCCAATCCTACCTCCCAGTCAGCCAAAAAAACATGCCCTGAGATTCCAGATTCGACTTTTCTCAAGGTCAGTTATTCGGGTGATAACATATATGGTTAGTAGGACAAATTTTTTAGACCTGGACGAACTATACTAATTGTCAAGAGTATGAGTTTGAATCTTTGCCTATGTGCAAGTCCACAACTTACAACTACATGATTAAGTAACTCTGTTGTGTAGCACCACCACCTAAGGTTGATCTCTGAAATTTCAACTCTTTAGGATCTAACCACAGAGCTTCCCTTATGCCTTTTTTTAAACACAATAGCAACTTTTAGTACCAAAAAAAAAAAAAAAAAACACAATAGCAACTTCATTAAGTTGTATTTGAATTTCATACTTGTGGAGGAAAGGAAAAAGTGAACAGATTTATAAAATAAATAAATAAATAATCTTACATTTTATTAACAAATCTTGACCCTTTTTCTCTCCATAAATCTCTAGACTAACATAATTTAAGAGTACACAATTATCTTTGTGTTGACTAGGAGACTAGGGAGTGGTAGTCACAATCAGGGCAATGACTGAAAGAGACAATTGCACTTGATATTTTGAGAAGATGATTAAAAATTAAATTTTTTTTAAAAAAAATGTGTAAAAAATATAATAGATGATATGATCCAAAATAGATTAAAGGTTGAGAAATAACTTTTAATTCACTTCCAAAAATAAATAGTGCTCTCAAATGTCTTTCTAATTTGACACTGCCATCCACTGCAAGAAGGCTTCCATGAAAATCATTTGTGTTTCCCCTCATCATCACGGACTTCCTGTTCTAAAGAACAAGAATTTCTAGTTTTATTGACCCCAAAAATGTTTCAAAGATTCTCAGCTAAACTTATCATGCTGTTTCTCTTTCTTTTCTTTTCTTTTCAATCTTCCCTTTGTTTCTTTGGGGTCCCAGGGGTGCAGCTTTATAATGGGAAAAAAAAATTACATGTCATAATTGTAGCTAAAAATTGATAATCTAAAAGTAGAACCTAAAGACACACATCTCCATCTTGAAGATAATCAGTTTAAACTATGTTTACCACATAAGCTATAAACCGAAATTGTAACAAACAGCGTGACACAAAATCTCAACAAAACAGAGAAAAAAAGAAGCACAAGTAGCCCATATAAATTGCAGCATATAAACCCTCTTAGATGTAAAGCTTAGCTATTTCAAGCATCCACAGACAGTTGTACTAACAAGGCATAATAGATCAAGTCTTGCAAAGAGCATCAATATCAGCAAAAAATAATTCATTACAAACAAAATCAAACTGAGTTGGCTGAGCCACAATAAACCTTCTATATTTTCGATCTCATAATGTGAATTATAATTTCCTAAAATACATGTGTAAGTTGTATCTGCTAAATATCAGCACAATGAAATGAGCATTTTCTAAATGAAACTACAAAATGCAAATTGTACATTACAAGTATAAAAAATTTGGGGAAAAAGTGGGAAAAGAAAGAAAAGAAACTACACAGAAAAAAAGAGGTATAAATAAGAGGTATGTAGTAGTCAACCTCGATTGCACTCCAACAATTTATCCTCTCATGAAAGTTGAGGCTTTAATTCTTTGTTTTATTCTTGAAGGAAAAATGCTAGACTCTAAGATTTTTACCAAATTTTTCACCAAACACTCACAATGGGTGTAGAGACCCACATGAGTGTGGAACCCACACCGATGTAACTGTTTAGTAAAATTTTTGGAATTCCTAGCATTGCTCTAAAGGAAGTGCAACCGTTGTCGCAACATGTTAATGCTGATTGAAAGAAATTTGTTCCTTTTATGTTATGCCAATAGAGACTCCATTAAGGGCTTTGGAGTGGTGGTCTGAAGGTCCATGGTGTATGTAACTACGACTCCAACGAGTGCACAAATTGCCGGTATGAGACCCAAGCCAGTTCTTGTAACTGAAAAACACGAAACTATTCCCTGAAGGTTTGGAGAAGAATCTACACAAAAGCAAACTGTGTCAAGTCCAAAACTTTTACTAGCAACAAACCACCATCAAGTTAAAAGAAGAAAAACTCTCAAGCTTTGTGTAAAAATAAATTTAAAATGAACTCACTTACACACTCATGAATTAAGAATTAACAGCTTTCCATTATTAATTGAGTTAAAGAAAGAAAAAAAAATAATGGATTCACCAAAGAAGGTAACAAATCTATCGGCACAGATTGTTGAAGTTAAAAAAAATAATTTCCAGATAAATACCATCCATGCTACACAGTTGCATGCTCTTGTAAAAAAAAAAATATATATATATATATATGGGTAAATTACACTCACCTCCCCTAAGGTCAGGAGAAAATATAATTAGTCCAATACTTTCGACATGATTACACTGGTCTCCTTTGATGTTTCAATTCACACAACAGTTAGGCCTTTGTTCATTAGTAATTCTTCAGTTGTATGTATGAAAAAACAATGGTCATATCTTTTATGCTAAAATGTATATTTATCACTGTTTATTTCAATATCTACCCACCACCTGCATTAGTTTCGGTCGCTTTAGCCTTACTAAAAGGAAGGTCACGGTAATTATGTCAAAAGTGTGTTGCTAACTGTATTTTCCTCAAATCTCAGGGGAGGTGAATGTAATTTACCCTATATATTTTGTATACGCAATATTAAATGGCATGTGACTTACTCTGATATCGATTCAAGAATGTATAAGGCAACCCCACATGAGATTTTGTCCATGAAGCTCAATGATCCATACACAAAAGCACATCCATTGAGATCTTCACCAACTAGGACACCTTGCATGCTTATTGCAGTCACCTGTCACTCAAATAAGAAGCAAAAAAATTCAGCAACTGTAAGCTCATGATAAACTGATGATGAAATTCAAACATTCTATAAAGGAAAATATGCAAAGATAAACTATTCTTTCGTATGTCAAATGCTGGTTTAACAGTCTCATTTATTTATTTTTGGTTTAACAGTCTCGTGGTTATTAAATGTTTATCCCCACAAGTGTAATTCATAAACAACAGATAAAGCTCTCCTTTTCCTCACCTCACTTGACCTAAGATTCTAATATTCAATTTCTCTCTTTCAATTTTGCTTCAGTGTACTAAAATGAAATCACAATTATCCATAATTTATTAATATACTTTTTACTTTTTCATAACATCTAATCTAATTAACTATTGTCAAAAAATTGAGATACTGAACCTTTTGAATGGATAAAATTGAAATGAAGCTTGGAATATCAAACTTTAAGCAAAATATAACTTCATGTGAAAAGAGTTCTACTAAGACGTCATAGAGTTGGAGTTTACTGGAATTATGAACAGATTTGGTCCTCTTTAAAAATCAAACTGGAAGCTATAATTGACTTAAAAGTTAAATACCATAATGTCTTCTGCTCAAAATGTTACTAAAGCAAAACTTAATACCTCAAATAGAATTAATCTTAGATACACTAAAGCATGGACTGTAGCATAAAATGAAAGCATGAAAATTTCTATCATACCAACATTAGAGCATTTCCTATGCCGATTACTACTGACAAAGGGTACATAATAGCATTCATGCTCCTTGGTAAAAGGAGGATCCCCGCACCACAAAACATCCAAAGAATGCCTCCAATAGAAAAAAACAACTTCAAGCGTTGGCCAGTCCACGTGAACCCCTATTGTGTGCACATATAATGGTGAAATATCAGTGAAACAAATAAACTAGAAGCATATCATAAAACATATTTTCAAAACATAACTTGATCTCAAAAGGGGACCTGTAGAAGGACAGAGACGATGAAGCTGCAAATGAAGATGATTGCTGGAACCTGAAACATTGGTCAAACATGAGTACTGGCAATGCAAATCATCTTTTCTAGTGAAACAAATGTTAGAAATTTGATGTTTGCAAGGTTAGTGCAAGTACCAAAGCTTTAGATGATTGCGCCATTTGCAGATCATTAATGACATAGAATGCAAGAAATGACTGAAAAATAAACAAACAAATATATCAGCCAGTTTGATTTAAAAGATGAGGTTCAAACCATTTTTTGGAAATCACATTCTTCAGGAAGCCAATATTTCAAAAAAGAAATCTGCTTTTGAACCTTCAGATACTTGGAAAATTGAAACAGTACAATCCTTTATTTATAAAAACAAAAATGGACCTCAACGCTGTTACTAATGCATACAGACCTGTGAAACATTGGTTACTAATCTAGTGAGCACATAAACAAGTGCAACTTGGTAGTATAGAACTTTCTTAAACCAGTAGGACCAAGATATCCTTGAACAACTTTTTCCTTGAACACCTTGCTTCAATCTACGTAAAAGAAACGTAAATGATTAGTGTTGCACAAAAGGATAATTAACCCAAGAATAGAAGCAAAACTGACCATCCCTATTTGATTTGGTCCAGTTCAGAGGGGACTGTCAGTTCGGTTCTAGATCTCAAGTTTCAAGAACCACCCCCACCCTGATTTGGGTCTCGGTTGGTTGGGTTACTCAAACCAACCCAAGAACCGAGCCTACTACAATATTAAAAGCAATATGTTTTCTATTTAATTGATCCCACACATAATAAAATAAAGCAAACTGCCCTAGGTTGTGGCAACTTTCTACTCCTGAGTAGGGCTGCAAACGAACCGAGTTGTTCATGAACAAACTCGAGTTCGAACGAGTTCGGCTCGTTAAGGCTCGTTCGAACTCGGCTCGATTAATAAACGAGCCGAGCTCAAGCTTAAATTCCAAGCTCGATTAATAAACGAGCCGAGCTCGAGCTTAATATTGCTCGGCTCGAATAAGCTCGCAAGCTCAAAAATATAAATAATATAAATATTAATTTTTATTTTTATATTTTAAAAATATATATAAATATATATTTTATATATATTATATATTATATTATATTATTAAATTCAAATATTTTAATTGGTCCATCAATGTTCCTTATTATTTTAATATAAAAAGCATTCAAGGCTTGCCTTTGCTTTTCTTTCTTTGACAGGGTCAACACCACTTTTATAGGCATTAGCACACAAAGGTCCTTCCTCTTTCAGCGATGTGGGACTCAAAGAGAGGATGAACATATTGTGCCAAACGACGTCGTTTGGCGCCTTTGTTGGAAGTCCCACATCGATTGGAAAATGTATTTTAAGGTGGACAAACTTCTATATAAGTGCAGAGGGTTAGCTTGCTATGTTCTTTGGTTCTCTCTTGGCTTATCGAGCCATCACGAGCCGAGCTCGAGTTTTATAAATTTTAGACGAGCCAAGCTCGAGCTAAGATGGTGTAGCTCGTTTCGAGCTCGAGCCGAGCTCGAACACCTTATAAATAAGTCGAGCCGAGCTCGAATATTGTAAAACTCGGCTTGGCTCGGCTCGTTTGCAGCCCTACTCCTGAGCTGTCTTGCCGTATCTAAAATGGCTTCGAGCATTTGGCTTCACCACTGAGCTCCTACTATTGTGAAGTTTTGTTATTTTATTTGATGTGGGAAAGAGAATAAAAGGAATGAGAACACATCATTTACAAGTGAGCAGCTCATCCCACATTGAACAATGACGAAGGCCTTCTCCTTCTCCCTTCCACCCAATAGTAACTACTCTAACCACTTGTCCCAGGTTGGTAGAGGACAAGAATTTACTATGCAGGGTCTTACATAAATACTAAAATTGTCACATGATTACCTGTATTGCTAGCAGGCTGGTATACAAAGTGGGGCAGCCATTGTGATCTTTGCTAGTACAAGGAAATTAGGACGTGTGATCTTACAAAAATTAAAGTCTTAGAATATGATTCAGACCGAAAAAAAACCATGTTTATTTAGTTTGGTCTGGTTTAGTTTCTCAGGGTCAGGACTCAGGATGGTTTGGTACTGGGTTGAAAATTGGGGAAAACCGACTTAGGTCCATTCAGTTGTCGCCTCTGGGTTCAACTTTGACCCAAGCCAACCTATGTGCACCCCTGTAAATGGTTGTTTAACCATCTATCTGTATATCTTTTCTTTTATTTTTTTAAATACAAAAACCAAGTACCAGTATGCATCATGCAAACTGGCATCAAAAGTGATCAGAATTCAAAAGAAGACGTAAGAACTAATTTACACATGCTAATTTTGTTTAAGATGTTGCATGAATTCTTGTTCTACCATATCTCAAATGGATTAATGTATGTATGGCTATACTTTTCTAGCTGTGAGAACCCTGAGTACCCGAAGGGAAAAAAAAAAAAAAGAGTACTTTTGATATGCTCGACTTTACCATTCTGTTCATCAATCAAACAATTATTCTCAAATTACATAAGCAAAAAACACATCTAAACACACTAATGTTTCAAAAGAAACAACATACCAGCATCTGTTAAGATCCTGGTAGGCGCAACCTATGGACCTATGGTATATGTTAGTGTGGTAGGTAGATGTGAGTGTGTTAGGTGAGTATTAGTGTGGTAGGTGAGTGCTATAGTTAGTGCCCCATATAGTTAGTGATATAGTTAGTGCTCCATTATGGTATAGTGCTCCATTATGGCTCCATTGTATCCCATTTCTCTCTATAAAAGAGAGCTCTTGTAAACACATTGAATATAAATCAATATAAATCAATAATATATTAAATTTTCTACATGGTATCAGAGCGGGTTTAGCACCTAGTATTTTTCGCTTCACCGGCGGGCGACAACCTCGCCTTGGCCGCCCGCCGGACCTCAACCTACTTCACTTGGTTTCTTTTCTTCAAACACCGGTTCCTCAGCCGATACAGCATCCGTTGCTTCAGCTGCCTCTTCAGCAGCAACTTCAGGTTCCTCAACAACTTCCTTAATCTTGGCTTCCACTGCCGGAGCTTCTGTTTCCGGGGCAGCTGCTGGCTCCTCTGTTGTTGCTGCCACCTCAGTTAGTTTTTCAGTCAATAGCAATATCTTCTACTGCCTGGACATCATCTTTCTGAAACTGAGAATGCTGAGTTGTATCCGAGGACAAGTGAGATGCATCCACATAAAGCTCAGAAGTCACAGGTGGCTCTAAGACAGGAGGCACGCCTGCAGCTGGTAGCTGCTCAATTAAGGGCCCCTCATCATTGGGAGAAAGGGTACCAACTCCTGGTTCAGGGTTTATCTCTGACACAGATAAATAAACTTCAGAAGAATGCAAATTGTTATGTGATGCATTGGATCGCGGTGCCTCAGCATGGAGGTGCTTCCCTTTTCAATGATGACATATATAAAAACATGGGTTCCTACCAGCCTCATACAAATTCTTTCGAACTTCGAGAAGTTGAAGACGTTGGTGTCTCTGTGTCATTAGTGACGTCAACCTTGCAGCAACTAAGTGTACAGGAGGACCGGGTGGAACCAGTTGAAGAAGATAATCATTCAGTAATAATTCCTAATCACCTTCAAGTCCAGAGTGCAGAGCTACTCACATTTGAGCTTTGGTAGTTTTGGATCTAGTATTAGTGCTGCCTTTCTGGGCCATTTCATCTAGGCCTTTGAAAAGTAATATTGAAGAGACATCTGCAGATGCAGATGCTTCACTAGTTGGGCACTCGGACACAACAAATCCCGAGTACTATGGGAATGAGCCTCTCAAAACTGCTTCGGATGGAAACTTAGTTCATAGAACTGGGTGCAAATGCTGGGTGTTATGATTCATCTCCGCTTCACAACCTGAAGTGTTGAAACAAGAAAATACTGAGGCACCACATGAAACTAAATACATGTTCCCTTCTTCTTCCGCTAATTATAACTTTGACAATGGCCAACAGTTGAATGCTGCATTTCCTCAGACGAGTTCTCATATGCAGAATCTTCCTCCTTTCTCGAGTGCATTACCAAGCTCTTTATTGGCAGCGAGTGTTCAGCCTGTGAGAGAGTCTGAGCTTCCGTACTCACCCTTTCTCATGACACAATCAATGCCTACAAAGTACGGCAACACAGTGTCTTCCATCAGCGGTTCAACCATTTCTATGCCAGAGTCTTTGAAGACGGTTGGTTTTCATCAACTCAGCCAAGTGCACAGATCCTGCCTGGAAGTAACGTCGACACAGGACCTGGTCTTCCTCAACATCTTGCTGTGCACCCATATTCCCCAGCCTAGTCTTCAATTGGGGCCATTTGGCTTTGATTTCTTCTCCAAGAATTAGAATACTCAGAAAAAGAAATCTGGGTCATCCAAAAAAAAGAGAAAGCAATTGCAGTAAGTCACAACCTTATTTTATTCATGCCTGGGATCAAACCCGATCACCATTTTACCAAAAAAAAAAAAAAAACACAAAAAAAAAAACACAAAACACAAAACAACCAAACCCCACAACCACCACAATCAACTGGCTCACTTCTTCGCCTCTTCAGCTGTCTCTTCTTCTTGCCTTGTCTTGGGCGTCCCTTGCCGGTGTGCCTCCGTGTTTCCCACGCGCCGAGCACTTTCACTTCCCGTGCTCCCTCAACCGTCACATATGGCGGACCTAAAAATCTAGCATCACGGTTGGCCTTCGCTTCAGTTCCTTATTTTCTGCCTTCAGCAATACATATCTCTGCTCGGGCATCCGTATACTGCTCTGGAGTAGAGCCAGTTGGGCTTTTACCTGGCTGCACTCATTTGTTCTACTCTGAAGCCGGTGCGACAGGTTGTTGACCGCCGTCATTGTCTCAAACATGACTTTAATGTGTAATAATTCGCCTCAATATCCGATTGTGCAGCCATTCTTTGCTCCACAGACAGCATCGGAAAGTTCAACGGAGCAAAAACCAGGGGCACTTGGTTGAGGTTCAGGGACAACCGCACGGTTATCTCTCTTGTGGACTCATTGAGGTCGGGAAAGAGAGTGAGCAGACCACGGGAAGAAGAGGCCATATTCCGGGTTGGTTGTAGAGTGTTTCAGAGATAACAGCTCTCAGAGAACGAAGAGTCTTTTTTCAGAAGTTTTTCAGCTGTTTGTTCTGCATCAGCGGCAGCCTCGCCTTGGTTTAAATAGGCAAGGCAGACCCGCGCCTCACGCGCCTCTCGGCGCCAGACGACAAATCGGCGCGCCTTTTGATGGCTCATTTTTTGATGGCTGTCGGGCACACCTTTTGATGGCACGCCTTTTGATGGCACGCCTTTTGATAAGAATGGGCACGCCTTTTAAGGGTGCGACTTTTGAGGGTCCGACAAGACTCTGTAAACTGTCCCGACTTTGATTCCAGTTAGCTTCTATATGGGTCCGACAAGACTCTGTAAACTGTCCCGACATTGATTCCGGTTAGCTCCTATATGGGTCCGACAAGACTCTGTAAACTGTCCGACTTTGATTCCGGTTAGCTTCTATATGGGTTCGACAAGACTCTGTAAACTGTCCCGACATTGATTCTGGTTAGCTCCTATATGGGTCCGACAAGACTCTGTAAACTGTCCCGACATTGATTCCGGTTAGCTCTTATATGGGTCGACAAGACTCGGTAAACTGTCCCGACATTGATTCCGGTTAGCTCCTATATGGGTCCGACAAGACTCTGTAAACTGTCCCGACATTGATTCCGGTTAGCTCTTATATGGGTCCGACAAGACTCGGTAAACTGTCCCGACATTGATTCCGGTTAGCTCCTATATGGGTCCGACAAGACTCGGTAAACTGTTCCGACATTGATTTCGGTTATCTGCTACAACGGTTCGACACAGCCATATAGTGTCTTCTACAACGGTCCGACATGACCTCGTAAACTGTTTTCTACAACGGTCCGACATGACCCCGTAAACTGTTTTCTACATCGGTCCGATATGACCCCATAAACTATCCTCTACAACGGTCCGCCATGACCCCATAAACTGTCTTCTACATCGGTCTGCCATAACCATACGGTCTTCTACAACAGTCTGACACAACCATACAGTGTCTCCTATCCACTTTTATTTTATTTGTCAGATTTTTTTCCTGTTTTGTTACTTTCTCCAAACTCAAGTTGGTTAGTTCCTATCCTCCTTGAGTTTGAGGGGGCTGTTAGTGTGGTAGGTAGATGTGAGTGTGTTAGGTGAGTATTAGTGTGGTAGGTGAGTGCTATAGTTAGTGCCCCATATAGTTAGTGATATAGTTAGTGCTCCATTATGGTATAGTGCTCCATTATGGCTCCATTGTATCCCATTTCTCTCTATAAAAGAGAGCTCTTGTAAACACATTGAATATAAATCAATATAAATCAATAATATATTAAATTTTCTACAATGTATTATTGATTTATATTGATTTATATTCAATGTGTTTACAAGAGCTCTCTTTTATAGAGAGAAATGGGATACAATAGAGCCATAATGGAGCACTATACCATAATGGAGCACTAACTATATCACTAACTATATGGGGCACTAACTATAGCACTCACCTACCACACTAATACTCACCTAACACACTCACATCTACCTACCACACTAACAGTATAAGACATGAGTTGAACTATCCTGGTATGGGATGGAATATAGGAATTGATCGCACACATTTCATCAAATCCAAGTCTTTTGGTTTGACCACTATGCCAAAAGACTTAGGTTTAATGGAATGCGTGAGATCAATTTTCATATTTCATCCCATACTAGAATAGCCCAACCCATGTCCCATACCACAGGTTGGGTTATGATCTCCCACAGATCGTAACATACTACCACGATTCAAACCCCAACATCCACGACGGCCCACTCTATCGACACTAACTCGATGGTAGCCCTTTTGTATTTGGCGACTCTACTAAGCTATTAGTATTCAACAACTAGCAAATATTTTAATCCAGCCCATAGGTCATCCTAGTTGCAGCTTGAACTTGTGACCCAGTGCTATCTCTGATACCAAATGTTAGGAACTTGACCAATACGCCAAAAGAACCAAGTTTGATGGAACGCATGAGATCAATTCCTATATTCCATCCCATAAAGGAGCAGCCTAACTCATTTTCATACCATAGAAAGGCCCACAAGGTCCTCAGTGTCTTGAACTTGTGAGGCTACGCTAGCTCTGATACCAAATGTTAGGAACTTGACCAACAACCAAAAGACCTAGGTCTCATGGAATGCACGAGATCAATTCCTATATTCCGTAGCATGCCGGAATAGCCAACCTATGTTCCTATTTTCACCTATCTTGAAAATGGTTGAGCACAATAAAAGATTTTAAGGAAACCATAGATGAGATCAAAATGCTGATCAACGAAGCGAATTT
This sequence comes from Camellia japonica, assembly GCA_030407325.1. Taxonomy (NCBI): domain Eukaryota; kingdom Viridiplantae; phylum Streptophyta; class Magnoliopsida; order Ericales; family Theaceae; genus Camellia; species Camellia japonica. Next base: position 55,612,096 of record JAPPVO010000029.1, read on the forward strand.
CGAAGAGAGAGAGCTTGATTCTCATGATGTTGGTGTTGTCCTTGAAGGATACATGATTTTTTATGGAGATGGTAATTTATCTTCTCAAAAAGCTTTCTTGACACTCTATTGAAGTGATTTATCAACTGTATTGTTTTTAAGTCACTTGAAGAACAAGAATACAATAATTTTCTGCCTGTAAAGATTGTATATTGCAATGTATTCACAAGTGTATGAAATCTGAGTGAATCTTGTAATGTTTATGTATTCCAACCTTGAGGACAAGGTTGATCTTGAGGTGCTTGGAATGACAAGTTCCACATTTTTGTAAAAATATTATTATTTTTATTTAGTTAATTGTTAAGATTATGTAGTAGCAAAGTGTGAGTATGTGGATTAGGTTTCCTAAGGCCATCTCCAACGTTTACTCATATCTTTAATCAAATTTAAATTTAATGAAAATTTGGTGAAAACGGTGCTCCAATCCTGTCATCAAAGTGATCAAATGAAGGAAGTAGCAGATTTTTCATCAAATCGAGGGAGCGTTTAACCTTTCATCAAATTTCAAAATTGACCGTTGGTAGATGATTGGATGGATGATCAGGGGGACAACCGGGTGGACGACCGGATTTTGATCAAATTTTACTCAACGTTGGACAACTGGCAAATTGATGAAAACAATTGGAGTGCATCATATCAGATCAAACTTTTCATCAAATTTTTACTCAAATTTGATGAACGATTGAGATGCTCTAAGTAGTTATATTTTAGTATGAGTCATGGGTTGTCAATTACCAATGTATTTGTAACCTCTTGTATGTAAGCATGTGTATTATCAATGAAATGACGATGTTTAATTTGGTTGCGACTTCTTTTTGCAGTGTCGGAGGCCTGGTTCCCCTCGAAGTGAACCAGATGGAGGTCTACCCCCTTCAAAATGGGTCTTTCCTTCCCTTGTATTTTTACTTTCGTTTTACAAGAGGGTAATCAACTTGAACTAGTGACATGGTGCTAGCTCTGATACCAAATATTAGGGATTTGACCAACATGCCAAAAGACTTGCGTCTGATAGAACATGTGAGATCAATTCCTATATTCTGTCCCATATCAGAATGGTCCAACCCATGTTTCATAGCATAGGTTGGGCCCACCAAGATCGTAAACACCCAACTGAGTCCCCTCCTCAGGGAAAAGGGGAGAGAGAGAGAGAGAGAGAGTTAAGAACATGTGACAAACCTCGGCTCTTTGGTTCGAAGATAGAATATACCCACAAAGCAGCATCCGATAAAAATTGACACATAAGCTATCCAGCGGTACTGCTCAATTGTGAACAAGGTAAGATTTAAAAAAAAGAAAAGAAAAAAGAAAAAAAAAGAGAGTTGTCCCTGACCAAATAAAAATTTCAAATAAACACACCTGGATTTCAACGTCTACAGGTGTAGTCGATGTACTGACATGGAAGACCACAAATGCAACTACATAAAGGCTGAGGTTGGCAACCTTGAAAAGTTTTCAACCAGTCAAATAAGGGGATAAAAATAACACCACCTTCAATGATGTTGAATAGTTATGACAATGACAATAATGCATAAAAATCAATTTCAAAGATGTTCTAACCATTGTAAAAGCATTGCGGCAGCTAGCCAACACCACTCTACTGGTTGAATTGAGTGTGATGCAATTCACCATAGACCTACAATAAATTCAAGGTAAACAAGGTAAGAGTTATTCCATGGCAAAGAGTATACAAAAAAGAAACATGACTGCATAATGAGGTCATTCAGACATAAGTAATTAACCAACTTCAATTCCAAATCATAGAAAGACAAGAAAATATTGAAAATACAAATAACACAATTCAATATAAACTAATAAATGACAAACTGGAATCACAACCAATCCTATGCAGATTTTAACTGGTCAGAGGAAGTCTTTACATGTGTGAAACTTGAGTAGCAGCCCAGCCCACATTGAAGATTGCTGCAAATGTGGCATACCCTATAGTTTGCACAGTATATGAATTGGTACCAAGGATTTGGCAAGGAAGGCAACCCCCAAAAACGGAAGAAAATGAAACAGCAACCAAAGCAGATCCCGCACCATGCCATATTTTGAAATGTCCAAACCTGTCTATCTATCAATTAAACAAATAACACAAGATTATCACTAGTGTACAAGAGGTCCCATCAGTCACTAAAAAGAAAGCATAAATTCTTGAAAAACTAAAAGATAACTCAGACAACTAATGTGATGCCACTGATTGAGAGAAGTATTATTAACATTCCTAAAAGTGGATGGTTACAGGAAGTTTCTCCAAATTGTGAGGTTTATAACTGTCTCCCCCATTAATCATTAACCAAAATTTCCTACTTCTCTGAATTTGCAACAAAATAGGAGTCTTACATCATTACTAATTCCTGTAATGCCCCTTACAGAAGAAACAATCCAATATAATTTGCTTACAACAATTGGTTCTTTTGGAGAAATAAGAAATTGACAGGGCTTCAAAACAGGGAACATGAAACCTGTGTTCTCCCTTTATATATTAGTAAGTAAACACGAGGGCATCTGCTTCTGAAAAGCCCCATCACCTCAATGCTTCTGGATGGAAGTTTGGGAAAACTAATATACCTATTTTGCTGGATAACCAGGAATTCAATTTGTCTCGTCAAAAAGATTTTGAATGATGAAAGAAAAGGGATGAGTTTCGAGTATTAAATGAAATTCCCATAGATTAAACAGTCAGAAAAAAATGAAGGTTTAAATAAGTTTAGCATCTGTGAATTGACCAACAAACAAATCGCACCCCTGCTGTCTGAAAAAGAAAAGTGCACCGGAACGAATCACGTCTTGATCTTGCATATAAATAATATATATGCATATTTATTTATCAACCAGGTCAACTGATGCCAGCATTATCACTATGCAAATGGAATTTCCTTAGTCCAGGAATTATCAAAAAAGAAACAGAATATGTGACTTCAAGTCTTTTAACATAGGCACCTGAGTAAGTAAACTCTAGTTGATCGAGCCTACTACAACAATAATGGCACAACTGAGTAGAGTTTTCCTTCTTAAAAGATCAGAAAAACAGAAAAAATAAGATTTGAAGTTTTAAATTTCTATTGATTCCTCTAGTTTCTGAATAACAAAATTAAATCATTAGGGGTGGGAGGGCATTTCGAACAATTCAACAGTTTCCTCACCACATAGAGTTATGAACATGCTCAAATTTGGTGCTATCAGTAAAACCTATTAGCAGAGACCCTTATAGATTATAGATGGTTTCTGTTTGACTAACTCAAAAGTGTGAAACCCAAATAAAGAATAATAAAGTTTCCATTCACACACATATGCAAAATTTGCATGTCGAAACTCTAGGTGGAACTGAATTGGATTATTTGTTTTTCTATTCTCTCCAGTTTTCTCAGAACCATTCAAAAATCTAATCAATATTATATTAACGCAAGGAGTTTGTGGTCATTTCTTAACATTTCGTAGTAACAGTCTTTTATCATGTTGTCATGCAGAATAGAATATATACCATAGTTTGTTCAACCAAAGTTATTGCATTAGTTGGAAGCTTTATGAATTACTATACAAATTTGTTATGGTTTTGAAACATATCGACAAATTAGCAAATTGAAGAATGGATAACAAATGCAAAAATTAAAAAGAAAAATCATATATAAAAAAGCATGCAAAAATGAAAAGAAAAAAAATGGAGAAAGTATGTACAAACAAGCTCCTAAGTTGGTTCCAATGCTGTGAGGTTCAGTTTAAGGACTTGTACTGGAATTCTTCATTGTACCAAAATAACTAGGACATGTCAATACTCAATAAAATAATGGTTATGTCTAGTTTAGGGGATACCAGTTCACCAGCAAATATGGTTGTGAATCCATCAGCTATCTGACCAGAAAGCATGACAGCAGCAGCATCCCTGTGAAATAGAATGAGTAATAAATGAAGCTCACAGGTCTTAAAAAGCAAACATAAAACTGAAAACCCCTTATATTTTTAAGGAGAAAAGAAAGGGGTGGGGGGTAAACTTCAAATATCCAACCAAACAACTCTTTTCCACAAGAGTTAATCCATAAATAACCACTAAAACTGTGATGAGAATAAATTGGCAAGTGTGCGTGCAAGAGGTCATACTATCTTCAACCATGATCTGAAAAACAGCAACCTGAAGTGGATTTGCATGGCTAATTTGAAAATTAATCAGAGAGAGTATTACAACTTCATAAAAAACAAGTCCCAAAAAGCACCAAGGACATATTTTCCTACGTCACATGGACTATGGTTTTGTGTCTATGGTTCACCTGATTCTCAAGTCCTAGGATACCAGACACAGCTAAAATTCATAATTATTTTTTATTCCCAATGATAAAAATGATGTTTTCAAGTAACGTAGAGAATTAAGCATGTGCACTTCACTCAAAAGTGCTGTTCTCTAAAACATATTCCCTTTTCTCCACCACACTATCAAAATGAACACTACTGATAAAACTGAAATCTACCCTCTGTCCTCCTGACAGCTCTAAACCCCCATGAAATCAGTCTCCAAGCTTTTCTAATCCAACACCAGAGGAATCAAAGAATTCATGAGCTCAAAACTCGATTAAATTAACCAAATACTAGCTGAGCAACAAATCAGGGTCAAATCTAGCAACAATTTTAGATGAAAAACCCTTTCGTCCCTTTAAATTATGCATACCTTTTGCGCAACTAATAGTACTCTATCAGAATCTACCTAACCTAAAAAGGTAATAGGATAATTTCTCCCCATAAAAATAAACGGGAATGAAAACAGAAGAAACAAGAAGCATAATACATCAAGGAAAGAAACATATTGATGACTGTAAAAAGGTAAAGAAATATAGACCACAAAACTTCAACTACCTTGGAAGTGCTAATTCATTGGCTCCCAATTGACATGTAGGAAAAGAGAAAGAGGAAACAGACAGGAGAAATTAAGCAACAAAAGAAGGAAGTGGATGGCAATCCAGTAAACATAATTTGTTGGATTGGAACTAGAATGTGCTCCCAATGGAGTCTAAGTTCAGTTGATGCCAGCCAGTGGTGTAACCAAGACCTTAGATTAGTTCAGCGATCTCTCATAAAAAATAGGCCAATGGTCGTAACCAATAATGCAATGAGATGTGATGAAAGTTAAAAGCATATGTATTAAAAGATTAAATTAAACATTTTAAATGATTTGAAAAAAAATTAATTGTGTTGCAACCAAATTAATTCCTATCCAGGAGAGCGAAAGTGTACCTTGGGGTCAGCCCAATATCTGTCAAGAACACTAAGAGATAAGTGAACCAACAGGCAGATGTTATGTCATTGAGCATGTGTCCCACGCCATAAAAAAGGACAGACCACCTTCCAAGGGGCTTGGTGCATGATTCTTCATCTTCCATATCATTAATCATCACGTTGCAAAGACCTGACTATCTAATTTCCCCTATCAACAGAAAACCTGCAAAGTCTGAATTGAAGCTTTATATTTAGAAAGATTTTAAAACAAAATGTTTTCAATTAATCACAATAATTTAAAAAAAAAATTCAAATTCATATATTAATACTACATGTCTACTATATCTAGTTATATGATAAGAAAATGTTGGAGATAAGATTATATTGTCAAAGATATCAGAATATATGGAAAATATTGGAACATATGAAGATCCCATGAATCATGCTTATTATGATTTTTTGTTTCTTTGATTTATTTCAATTCCTTAACTGAAGGGATTTAATTGTGTCTCCCACTCTATATATATGGTGTATCATGTAAACAAGAGTATCAAGTTGAGTGAATAAAAGATGTATCCCTTTAGGGCTTTGTGTGTGTAGATGTAGGCCAATATTGGCCGAACCATGTTGAACCTTTGTGTTCTTACTTTTCTATTTTCTGTCTCTATTATCTCTCTATATTCAACTTTATTGCCTCATTACAAAATTCAACTTGGTATCAAAGCCTACTGAACCCTAGGCATGTTTCTCTATGGAGAACTCGCTCCTCTACATTTTTTGTTATCGAGGTGTTTTCCCCTCTTTCTTGAGTTTATCACTAGTTTGCTGATGTAGTAAGTAAACTTTATGATTTTTACTTATTTCGGGGTTGCCGGTGGGTTCAGTAGCATTATTTTGTGATACAATGAGTTTTCCGGCTACTTCTCTACCCTTTTAGGGTCTCTATGCTAATATGGTAAACACATATTTGGTTCTTTTTTATTTTTTGGCTACTGGTTTGTTCGGTAGCATTCTTTCTGAGATGCCGTTTATAGGCCTTTCTGTTTGTGGTGATTTGCTGCTGCTTCGGCCTTGTTGCTTTCTCTCTCCCAATTGGTTTCTCTTACTGCCATCATGATTGATTCAATGCACGTTTCTCTGTTGCAAGATTTGATTCCTTGGTATGTTCATTGAAGTTGTCATTGAAGGGAGTTATTACGGGTCCATTTGGTTTAGTTTTAGATTTATGATTTGAGTGTAGAGTTGTGTTTTGAGTTTTAAATTTTTGAATCATGATTTGAAAAGAGAAAATTTGCTTGATTATGAGTTTTGAAAATAGTTTTGGAATGATTTGCAATTTTTTTAATATTTTGTGATTGATTGATGTATAGAATGTGAGAGAATGTGAGAGAAGAGAAGTGAGATGAGAGAGAAAAAGTAATTGATTGATTGATTGATTAATAATAAAAAAAAAAAGAGAAGAGAGGAGTTTTGAAAATAATTTTAAGTTGTATTTATGTTTGGTAAACATGTTCCATCTAAATCATGATTTAAAAATAGAGTTGAGTTTTGAAAAGTAAACCAAACGCTACCTACAATTGTTGTCTTTTGGTAACTTCATTGTAGTTATTTATAATGATCATACTATTTTCGACTTCAAGTTGGATACTTCACTTCCACCGTTGGATACTTCACTTCAACCGTTCCGTGTTCCAACTTGAGGGGGAGTGTTAGAGATAAGATTATATTTTCAAAGATATCAAAAGACATGGAAGATATTAGAATATATGGAGATCCTATGATTTATGCTTCTTATGATTTTTTCTATCTTTGATTTATTTCAATTCCTTAACTGAAGGGATTTGATTGTATCTGCCACTCTATATATATGGTGTATCCTGTAAACAAGAGTATCAAGTTGAGTGAATGAAAGATGTAGGGCTTTGTGTGTGTATAGGCCAATATTGGCCGAACCACGTTAAACCTTTGTGTTATCTCTCTATATTCAACCTCATTGCCTTATTACAAAATTTAACTGAAAACAAGGTTCAATAAACCAAAATGCTGTGAACAATTTGTCAAGTCCTTGTTGCTAACAACTGAAACAGAGTGTCTTAAGTAGGGCAACAACAAGCAATTATACTCTTTTTTAGTAGATTCTTAATTTTACCACTTTGGAAACTGTTAGACTAAACTAACATAAAAGAAAGCATCAAAAGTGTCCATGGACAAGTGGGAATGCAATTATAGAAAACTACTTCTCAACGAAATCATTAATGAAAATAATAAACTGACCCTTTCTTCAGAAATCATATCCAGATCAGGAAAATGGACTTCAACAATCAATCATATACAAAACACCATATGGATAAGTTCATAATTCATCCCTGATTCTGCAAGCCTGCAACATAAGAATGTGTTAATCTATAATATCTTTCGCAAGCACGTGCTTTATGCACGTAGGGGGTCAACTGTTACAATTAAGAACAAACAAGTAAAATAACTTCACTCACATCACCAGAAAAGTTTAACAATTCATTACACCTTAATCTGACAATTCAAAGAAAAACAATTTATCCCAATTCTGGGCCCTGTCTGCTAAGGAATCTTGCATTTGCGATCTGCACATCCCTCTATGGTGTCAAGATTAACTCTGTTGACCTTGGCAAACAAAAAACTTCACCAACCCATCAAATTTTCACCAAACAATTTATTAATTTTTTTAGGGCACAAAATTGATAACCCAGAAAATATATCATTGGTACCATCCACAAATCAATCCCAGTTAACCCCAGATTCATGTCTAAGTGTAACAAATTGGGGTAACAGAAATGTACACTTCTTTCTTACCCAGAAACATCACAAAACAACAACTAGTTATATAAACAATAGCAGAACAACAACTGACAGAATACACATCTACATATTTATGTGTGTTTAAGACTTTTGATTAGAAATGAGAATTCATACCTCTCTGAAGCTATGCACAAAGGCAAAACCTTTGCTTCAACTCAGAAGAAACTGAGAAGTCAAGTCCTGAGGAGAGAGAGAGAGAGTCTGGGAATGGCTTGCTGGTTGTTACTTCTTCATTCGTTTCTCTCTCTCTCTAAAAAAAGAAGGAATGTATCTATCTACTAGCATCGACGGTTTATTTTAGAAGATCGACGGTTTATTTTAGAAGATGCAATTATTGCCAGAACAATACTGGCTTTTCGCAGAGTGAGGTACAACTGTTTGATGCATTTAGAAGGCCGCTTGTTATTCTGTCAAAAGTAATTTAGGAGTTTTTTTTTTTTTTGGGGTAAATTACACCAAGGGTCCTTATAGTTTAGAGTTTGTGTCACTTTGGTCCTTGACTTTTTAATTGTGACACATTTGATTCTGAATTTTGAATCTTATTCCAAATAAGGACAATTGAAGATACTATTGGATTTTTCAAGGGTAAATTCGTCAATTTGATAAAATAAAAATTAATCTGACAAAAATAAATGTCAAAAAATTATTTTTGAATTTTTTAAAATTATTTCTACCTACTAAAGATAAAATTATATAAAATTGATAAATCTTTTAGATATTTAATTTTTTTTTACCAAATTAATTTTTATTATGTATTTGGATGATAATCATGTAAAATTAATTTTTAAAATTAATCATGTAATTTTTATTAATTTTTATCAATTTTATATAATTTTATCTTTGGTGGGTAAAAATATTTTTTAAAATATTTTTTTGACATTTATTTTTGTCAAATTAGTTTATATTTTATTAAATTGATGATTTTGCCCTTGAAATTAAGCAATGGTTTGTTCAATTGTCCTTATTTGAAACAAGATTCAAAATTCATGATCAAATGTGTCACAATTAAAAAATCAAAGACTAAAGTGACACGAGCCCCAAATTATAGGGACTATTAGTGTAATTCGCACTTCTTCTTTTTTTTTTTTTTTTGCCTCTTTCTTTTCAGACGGTGCGAATTTTTAATTATGGAGTTGTTTGCCGTATACTTAAAAAACTGTACCTTTTTGTTTTTCTTTTTGTTTTTGTTTTTGTTTTGTTTTTTAATTTTTTTTAATGTCAGATCACTTATTTATTTTTATATATATTTTTTTATAAAAAAATTAAAAAATATAATTATTTAACACTTTCCAAATAACCTCTATTTATACCAAATTTGAAAGTAAGGGTGATAGCAAGTCGATTGCGGTCATGTAACCTTCAATCCGTCATCCGTTTACTAGATTGGTGAATTGGAGAAAATTAATCCACATCTGTTTGCCAATCCGATAGATATGGATTAAGTAGATTGATAGATTGATGGATGTATGAATCGATTTGACGATTTAAAATTTTTAATATAATTCAATATATACACTTCGCAAAAAAAAAATAAAAACAAATGTGTACTTCCTTCCTCAACCACTACTTGTATGCAATGCATATATAAACACGATGCAGTGGTCAAATTTTCAACATATAAGTTCTCTTTGGCCGTGCAACTCACTTTTTCACCTTGTATTGAACTCCATCCACAAAATCTAATCACCTTATTTGTTTCCACTTTTCAAAAAAACACTTTTTAAAAAATTCTACTTTCTTATTTTTCGTATTTTTTATTTTATTGAATTTTTTTAATATTTTAAGTAATTTTTTTACTTTTTAGACACCTAACATAAATACACCTAAAAAGTAAAAAAAATTGTAAAAAAAATCTTTTAAAAATTTACTAAATACCAAAAATATAAAAAAAAATACAAGAATTCAGTACATTTTTTTTATATTTTTATGTATTTATTAATTTTTTAAAATATTTTTTCACAAATTTTTTACTTTTTAGATACATCTAAGTAAGGTATATCTAAAAAAGTAAAAAAAAATGTTTAAAATTTTAAAAATATTCACTAAAAATAAAAAAAACACGAAAACCAAAAAAGTTAGTTTTCAAAAAACTTAATCCAGAAACTCAAACCAAACACACTGAATACAATTATTTCATATAAACATATGAGAGTATTATGATATCCATAAATTTTGTATGATACAACCATCTAAAATAAAGTATTACAATCATCCGAAAAATTTAAAACATCTTAATACAATCATTCAAAATAAAGTATTACAGTCATCCAAAGAAAGTTTTCAAGCAATAGTCATATTTTGAAAATAACTTTAAAAAATAACTTACAAAGAAGCAATAAATCCATTCATTTTCTAGAGTCAAACCATGAGCCATCTAAACCTACACAACAAAAAAATGAAATTATTTAATAAAGAAAACACTAAAAAGTCTTAAAATTTAAAACAAGTAACATCAACAACATTTAATAAAATGAAAGTATTTTACCAATGATATTAAATTTTAATAAAACTATTTTCCGGACTTGGATATGAACATAAACTTAATTCTGAAACAACTATACATAAAATATAACACAACAAAAATATGTAAAGTGAAAATAATAAATTTTGAATAATATAAAATAAATAAAATTTAAAACAAAATAAATCATTGATATTATTATTTGAATGATACCTTTGGCTTTCCACACCACACTGATTTAAAAATTAATTTTGAATCAAAAAATTTAAAAACATATTGGATATTGTTTTTTCTCTCTCCTCTCCTTCTTTTTTATTAATAAATTAACCAATCATTTTTTCTCTTTCCTTTCTCATTCTTTCACATTCTATCCATCAATCAATCAAATTTTCTTTTACATCCATCTATTCAACCAAAAAAAAAATACAAATCATCTCAAAATTATCTTCAAAACTCATAATTAAATAAATTTTAATTTTTTTAATAATTTATTTTTTAAAATATAACTTAAAACTTAAAATGGAGCGAAATTTATCCCTGTGAGACTTTTGTTTTGATTTTAACATAAAGTGGGGTATGGGCCTTGATTGTCTATTTTGTCGATATACTAAGGGGTGTAAATTTGACCCAGCTCAATCCATGTCGGGCCTCGCGGACTCTCGCCAAAATTCGGGATTCGGCAAGCCAGGCCAGGTCACAGGCCAAAAAATTAAGCCCAGGTCCAGGGAGTATTCGGGCCTTGGGTAGGCTGGTGAGGCGGGGCTCGAGCTCGGGCTTGCCTGAACATTTTTTTTTGTTTATTTTATTTTATTTTTTTTATCAATATTTTATTATTTTCTACTAAAAAAGACACTGGGTCTCTAGCGATTCGGGCCTTTAGTGGGCCTTAAGTAGGCCAATGGGCCAAGCTAGGCGGGCCAGGCCAAGCTTGGCTTCAAAATGATGTCCTAGGCCCAGGCCTAGGGTCTCGAGTTAGGCTCGGGCCTGAGCCCAAATGAGCCGGGCCTACCTGAGCCGCGGACCATTTTTACACTCCTATATACTCCTACATTCTGATGTATTTAATGGAATTGGGAATTTCAAACCTAAAATAAATAAAGGATAAATTATAAATACACCCCTAAAGTTTGATTAAAATATAAATCGTTCTTTGTAGTTTTGGAAATTACATTTCGTCCTCCGAGGTTTCTAATTTCATAACAAATCGCCACTTTTATTAATAAATTATCAAGTCAATAAACAATTTTTAATGATATTAGAAATATGTTTCAATTAATACTTTAAATAATTTTATTATTATATAGGAAAACAATTATGAATTTTATTTTTGAAAAAATTAGTCCAAGGTCCCTCTCCCATTTTTGGTAATGGAAGAGATCCACAATATTATTTTATAATATCTAAATCCCTCAACCCCACACCCATGTATTACAGAGAAATTTGGTATATCTCACGGCTTCAAACCTTCACCCCTCTCTCTCAGACTCACGCCTTGTATCTTCTCTCTCCTCGCTGCTCTCCTCTCTCTCTTATCGATCTAGCTCGATCAATCCAAGAAGCCCTATGCCAAGAACTCCTCGGCCACTCTTGCTTCGATTGAACAGCCGTATGAAGGTCTTCCACCGTGGCTCAATGACGATCTCCGACCACTCTTGAAGCTTCTTCAAAGCGTTGATCTCCCGATCATCACCTTTCCTCCTCCTTGCTACGGTCTATGAAGAAAGCCATTAAAAACAATCATGATTAGATGTTAATCAATCAGATATAAATCTTCCCCCTTTATGGTGTCTTTGATATTTTCATACATTAATTCTTGCAAATTCAGTGTAACTCTGTAACTAGAAACAATATCTATTGAAGCTCTGGCAATGGCAGGTATAGATTACCTGGAATGTGATATAGATCTCGAGGCTTGGGAACGATGCGGACAATAACAACCACCTTCACATCTTCTAGCAGAAAAGCATTCAAGCAGTCATCAGAATGTAAAAAAAGGCACTACTGATGATAAGTTGATCATTATCAATGGTGAGTTGGTGATGAGAGCAAAAATTCAGGAATGGGCTAAGGTAGTGGCTTCTATGAAAAGTGCTTCTGGTTTTGAAAAGAGAAATACATTTGGAGAGACTTCTTCTAAATTAGTGTATTAGTTATTTATCTGTTGTTGTTTCCTTAATGGTCAAAAAAAGAAAACTTCTAAAAGAAGTTTGGATCCAAATCCAAGTGGAATGTTGTATTTTCAGATCCAAGTTCAAGTATGATCTGGGCAAGTTTGTAGAATTGATTTGCTTGAGGATATCATTGAAGATACAAGAAATAACAAGGTAGTCTTGCTAGTTTTTCAATTTGTTTATTATGATCATAAGCTACTAATAGTGCAAGTTTACAGAAATTCTTCCTTATTCAACTTTTTGTTATTAGGAACCCTTCCTTATAATCTCAGGGCAGTGAAAACAAAACCACCTTGCTGTTGAACCTTTTTCAATACTCTGTGTGAGAAATTTGTGCTAAAATTTATCTGGTTTGGTTAATTTTCTCTGCCTTGTTTAAGTTTTTCTATGGTGTTCAATTTTCTCTGGATAGATAGAGGGATTTGAATGTTGATCTAGAGAAATTTGTGAAAGGTTTAAGGGTTTTTGATATTAGTCCAGAGATTCAGAGAAATTTGAATATTAGTCCAGAGAAATTTGAAAAAGGTTTAAAGGTTTTTGATGTTAGTCCAGAGATTCAGAGAAATTTGATGTTAGTCCAGAGAAATTTGAATGTTAGTCCAGAGAAATTAGTCCAGAGAAATTTGAATGTTTAAGGTCTTGAACTCAAAGAAATTTCAAGAATTGCTTTGTATGTTGAATTCAGTATGAATATAGACATAAATATGGTTATTAGATCAAGTCACTTTTTGTAGTATAAGAGTAATGTTGGATCAAATAACTGAAGCCATCAAACTGCAGACAACACAAGTGAATTTCTCTGGTTGGAGGGGATTTTCTATGGGGTTGAGTAAATTTTTCTGGGGTAGAGAGGGAAATTCCTCTGGGTTGAATCCAGAGAAATTCTCTGGTGGGATTTTCTCTGTGATATGTCCAGAGAAATTTGGAATTTTCTTTATGACTTGTTTAGAGAAATTCTCTGAATCGAATTTTCTCTTGATCAATGTTGAGGGACCTTAGACATTATAAAAATATTGAGTGTCCTTTATGCTATAAAATCTTAATACCAGGGACCTTAAAATTTTTTTTTTTACTTTTTTAGTTAATTCTGTCAAATAAAAAATTCTAACAAGAGAATATTTATAGTTTGTCAAATCACAGGAAACAATCTATACTTTAAGTAAATTTCAAGGAGTGTATTTGTAATTTATCCATAAATAAAATAACATTGTGCTTGGGAGTTTAACTATTGGTCATCTAATTTGAAAAATCAGTTGAATTTAATGGTTGTATTTTAGGACCGACTTTAATGCTTTAAATTGTTTATTTTTTGAAAAAATTAATTAAGTAAAACATTTACATAAAAATTATAATAATTGGATATTTTTAAATTAATTTGTTTAAAAAAATAAATATAATTTAAATAATAATAATTATTTTTTAAATAAAAATATGATTAAAATATATAACTATCAATATCTAATTATCTTAAAGTTATTATATAAATATTCCATCAATAATAAATTTTAAAAATTAAACTGTCATATTATCAAAGTCAACTCCAAAATGAGCTCACTAAGTCTAATTGTTTTCCCAAGTTAGATGACTAACTTGAGAGAAAAATTTAGATTTTTATGTTAAGTTTTGATTATAAATTTAAATAGAAATTTAAAAAGAGAAAGATAATTTAACTTATATTTCTCTCTTTTTTTTTATTACTATTAGACTTCTATCAAAATCTATGATCTAAATATTGTCTTAATTTCAATCACAATGATGTAGTAAGGTAATCATGTTCTATATGATTAAGTGTATGATAAATTAAAAATTATCATGCCACAACATTGTAAATCAAATTATAAGAATAAATATAAAAAATAATAAAGATTGAAAGTTCTAATTTTAGAACTTCAAAGAGAACTCTAATGATGTGACAAGCAGTGAGGTCCACATATAATGTGATGTGTGTGCCTATGTTTTGTTTTTTTTTTTTTCTCTTACCACATCACTAAAACTCTCTTTAAAATTTTAAAATTAGAACTCTTTATCATTATTGTATAAAAAATTTAAAAATATTTCATACCAAAAAAGAATAAAAATCTTGGTGCTTTTGAATCATGGGTTAAGGTTTGTGGGTCCATTTTGTCTAACCGACCATAACTACCAGTCTCATGTGGGATTTGTGATGTATACCGACCAACATTTTCTGGCCTCGTTTGGGAAGTGGTTATTTTAGGAGGCTATTTGGTTTTTTAGCTATTTTAGTAGGTTATTTTAGTTTTGTGTTTGGGAAGATGGGAGGCTATTTTAGTTGAGTTGTTGTATTAGAAATTGTGTTGAAATGATGTTTAAATTTAAAATGACTAATTTATCCCTACCTTTTTATTTTTTAATATTATAAAGGGGTAAAATGGTAAATTTGTCATTGATGTAGCCTTTTCCGAATGTTGACAGTGTAGGCTGTGCCTACACTGTTTGCCGCAGCCCTATTTTCCTTTTTTTTTTTTTTTTTTTTTGAAAATCAAGAAAAGTTGCTACAGTGGGTGACTTTTAGGCTGCTTTCCAAATTCAGGCTATAATAGCCCCGAAGTGCGCTTCCCAAACAAAATTTGTATTCCATCCAAATTTGTATTCCATCTAAAAAACCAAACAAAATTTAGCCCCCCGGTTTAGTTTTCTTGCTGGGACTAAATAACTATATGGACAAAAAAAAAAGTTATAGAATTACAAAATGACAAAACACTTGATTTTAGATGTAAAATTATCAAATTGATCCATATATAAACAAAAAGTAAAAAAAGCATCATTTCTAAGTGGAGGGTAATTTTGTCATTCCAATACAAAAAAGTTAAAAAAACCAAATAAACAAAAAAATCACAAACTAAAAAAGTCAATAAAACTAAAAAGCCAACATTGTCAAACGATCCTGGAAGATGGGTTGGTTAATAATCCTATTTGGCAAGTAAAAATTAGTATAACAACAAAAATGTTATTATTAATATATTATATTATTAATTAAAATAACATATACAAAGGTTGAATATAGAGAAATTATTCAATATTGTTAGAGTAAATTTATATGACACTCTAAACCAATAGTTATTGGTTTAAATCATGGGACATACTACTTTTTTTTTATAAATGGGACCTACTATTTTTGTGTTAGAGTTTTAAGAGACAAAATATTAAGTGTCAATCTGTAAATTAAATAGAACAATACTCTTGAAGTATTGGATAATTTCACGTCAAATATAACTAATAATTTAATAACTTTCAAATATATATAATTCAATTATGTTTTCATAACAATTTATTATTAAAGAGTGAAAATATATATTAATGATGACATGAAATCACGCAATGAATAGAGATTGTAATCCATTGTGCAAGTTCATAGGAAAATGCAGAAAATTAAAAAATAATTCTTAAATTTATCTTTAAACAAGAATTGTTTACGTTATTAATTTATTTAATACTATAATCAATTAAGATCCTAATTCATAAGAAAAGATTATGGTACATACATCTTAAAGGGTGTGTATTCACCTTATAATTAAAGGAAAAAAATAATATAATTTTATATTTTATGAGTCATATTTAAAATAAAATAAAAGTAATAATTAAATAATATATGAGATATAACTAAAGATTTCATGAGTCATAACTAAAAAAAGATCATAATTAGAGAAAAAAAAATAATAATTAAATAACAACAACACAACATAACTTAAAAATATATATGATAGAAAATGTGTACAGTTGAATTTCCCAACTTCATATCATGTCAATCTAGATAACTTTATGAGTGATTATTTGAGATCAGCATCACTCCAACCTCATAGACTACCATTTATAAACTGCCATGTTCATTTTGGGGGATCCATAGATAGAATATCTACCCATTGCACTTGTTAAAGATGAGGGGGTTACTTTAATAGTATGATTTTTATTGATTAAAATAATAAAGATCACCATTTTTTTTTTTTTTGGTTAGGTTTTAAGAGCGATAAAACAAATGTCATGAAACGAATAATGGAGGGTTAGTTTTTTTTTCTCTTTTTTGGAAGACAAATAGAGGGCTAGTTTGGAAAGCAACTTTTTCTTTCTTTTTTTTTTTTTAATTTTTTAACTATAATATAAGGTAAAAAATTTTGTTTGGTTTAATTTTAAAATTATGATTTGAGATAACTGTGTTTTGAGTTTTGAGTTTTTGAATCATGATTTGAAAAGAGAAATTTATTCGGTTATGAGTTTGAAAACAATTTTGGAATGATTTGTAATTTTTTTAATTGATTGATGTATAGAATATGAGAGGAGAGATGAGAGAGAAAAAGTAATTGATTAATTGATTAATAAAAAAAAAAAAAAAGAGAAGAGAAGAGTTTTAAAAGTAATTTTAAGTTGTATTTTAAAAATATGTTTGGTTAATATATTTAATCGAAATCATGATTTAAAAACAAAATTAAATTTTGAAAAGTAAACCAAACATTACCTAAAATGTTTGAGAATAATTTTTAAACTTACAAAAAAAAAAAAAATGTACAAAAAATAAAAGGAATGAATTTTTGACAGTTTTATATTACTTTTTAACTTTTTAAACTAAAAAAATTAGTTACCAAATGCACCCTGACCATTACTCTAAAATCCCCAATTACCACTTTAATTCCTTAGAATTTTACATATCAGATGTGTTGAGACTTTTTTTTAAATCCTCCAAAGTTAGGGAATTAGTTATTTTAATTAAATTATTTATTTATTTATTATAAAGAGACATGTAAAGAAGTAGAGATAAGAATTATTTTTTAGTAATATATTTTTAACCTTTTAATTATTTTAATAGGTGTCAAAACTTTTGTAATTTTTTACAAAATTTAAAAAAATAATAATAATGGTGAAAAAAATATTTTATTTCCCGTTTTTTTTTTAAATTTATTTTCACTGAATTTTTTTTAATATTCTAAGCAGTTTTTTTAATTTTTAGATAACATAAATACACTTAAAAAGTATAATATTTATGAAAAAAATCTTTGAAAAATTTATTAAATACCAAAAATGTAAAAAAATATAAAAATTTAGTACAATTTTCATATTTTTGTGTATTTATTGATTTTTTGAAATATTTTTTAGAAATAGTTTACTTTTAGATGTATCTAAGTAAGGTGTGTCACGACCCGCTCCCCGTACCCAAGGGTTAAGTATCGTGATGGCCAGTAACTGAAGTTACCTACGGCCAATTCATAAATAAATTAACAAACGCAAGCGGAAGAAATATTTAAATAAGGGTACCAAAATAATCATCGGAGCTTCTATTTTTATTACAAAATTATATTGACCAAAAATGTCGTTATTTACATAGAGCAATATCATAAAAATTCTGTGTGTGTCTATTCCGCAGTCCCGTATCTAAGACTTTCCAAAAGCTATTTCCTGAAAATTGGTAAACAACTATAAGCACATGGCAAAGTGAGAAATATTATACCAAGAGTATTAGGGACACGAAATAACCATAGATAGTTAATTAGGCCAAAACATTTAGGATAACTTAGTCGGAACAAATAATCTTTTAAGTAGCAAAACTGAGATTATGTAAATATATCATTTATGTGGCAGAAACTGAAATACAAATTTTATGTAAATAAATAACCATAACCACGGTACTGAACAGAACAGAGGTCACAGAAGTGATAGTCAGAACAGAGGTACGGATTCAAGAGGTGGCTCGTACGGATTCTAGAGGTGGCTCCCACAATAGTGTAGCACTTAGTTCCACACAGCACTTTGGTCCGCACAGAATAGAGGTACGGATTCAAGAGGTGGCTTGTACGGATTCTAGAGGTGGCTCCCACAATAGTGTAGCACTTAGCTCTGCACAACACTTTGGTCCACACAGAACAGAGGTCAATGGAACCATGACAAACAGAGGACCACAAAGTGGTCAAACAGAGGCCAATGGTTATTTAAGTCCCCCAAGGCGTGGGACTCCCGTGGTGGTACTTACAAAACATAATTGTACATAAGGTCATAGCCAAATATTCTTAAAATATAAAACAAATATATCCATGGGTTTCCTTTTAAGCAAATAGGGTTCAGAAATAAAACCACGTAACTGAAATCTTTATAAAACATAATTTTTATTAATATACTAATAAAACATAACTTGTATAAAACAGATTTTGGTAAATCAAAACATACGTAAAACACATTTTAGTGATTCAAGGTATAATATAACTCACCTTATCTTTAATACCTTACTCTTCATTTCCACCATCAAAGACCCTTTTAACTTTCACTATTCTTTTCTTTTCATCTTTCCTTTCTTTTCTTTCTCTCTTTTTCTTTCTCTCTTTTTCTTTCTTCCTTCTATTTTCTCTCCAGGCGCCTTCGTATTTATAGGGAAAAGGCGCTACGTGGCAGATTTCAATAATAATTACAAAGATTCATTCTTATATTAATAGATATTTAGGATAATTAAATTTTGACCCAATATTTTAATATAATTAATAAATAAATTAATTCTTAATTAAATTACACTTTATCATATCAATAGAAAATTAATTATTTTTTTAGTACCACACCCATTATTATATTATATTATTTATATTATTATAATTATTATTTATATTTTGACCCATAAAATTTTAATAATTATATAAAATTACGCATAATAATATATAATAAATTAATATTTTTCGAACTGAGATTAATAATATTAGTAAATTCTAAAGAACAATTAAAATATGGGTTGTTACAAGGTGTATCTAAGAAAAATTGATTAAAATTTTAAAATATTTAAAAAGAAAAAAAAACTCAATTTCTAAAAAATGAGTCTAAAAAAATAAAATCAAACACACTAAATATGATTTTAAAAAAATAAAAAAACAATAAATATATTAATTAAATAAATTATAACTGGGAGTGAGCAGCGGATATACCGATCCACTACATTTTGGATGGATGCGTGATGACAAGCGGACGTTTGCGGATTGATTTTTTTCAATCTGCCTAGTTTTGGACAGATGGTAGATTTGAGGTTCCTTTGGCTGCAACCGAACTGCCAAACCGCGAGCACCCCTAGTAATTTGTAAGATTTTGTATTTTCAATTTGTTTAGATATTTTATTTTTGTTCAATTGAAAAGAGTTTAAATATTCTGTTGAATATATTTTGTTCAAAAAGAGTTTTCAACTTGAATATATTTTTTGAATTGAAAAAAATAAATGTATTATTTATCTATATTTTTTGATTTTTAAATCTAACTCAAAAAATAATAAATAAAAAAGATGATATATGCTGGTTGGTTTTTGTTTTCAAAAAAAGATATAGATGTAACAATACAGAGGCATACAATCTCTACTACTGTTCTGTTTATGGTTTTGGTGGTTTGAATTGCTTTATATTTTAAGAATCACAGATTGCAATACTTTATGTGGATTAGACATTTTGTAATTGTAATATTTTAAAATTTCAAATTTTCTTTCTTTGGATGAGACATATAGTGATTGTAATACTTTTTTAAGTCATTGACTGTAATACTCTTTTATTTTTTATTTTTTATAAAGACGTGCACAAGTTGAATTATGTTGAAAATTTATAAAATTTTAAACCGTTAAATTGATTCGCAACCATTCGCCAATCTGCCAAATCCACATTCGCCGAATTGAAGGACAGGTGCGGATTGATTTTCTCCAATCTACTAATCTAACGAACAAATGATAAATTAAAATTTTCGTATCCACAACCGACCTGCATCTGGCCTAGGTCCAACCCCATAATAAAAACAATAATAATTCATCCCTCTAATTTTAGAGTTCTAATTGAGCACTAATAAGGTGAAAATTCAAAAAAAAAAAAAAACATAAAGCCAAAACATCACATCAATGAGTGAAGACCACCCTAAACTCCTTTAGAGCTCATAGTTAGGAATGTAAGAAAAATCGAAAAAACTAACCTAACCGATTGAACTGGACCAAACTGGTTATATTTGGTCTGTTTTTTAACAAGAATCGGTATGTGCGGTTTTTAAATTTGAATTTTTTCGGTTTTCGGTTCGGTATCGGTTTAAGCACTTTGTGCACCGATATAAACCGAAACCGACCGTTTCAACATATATTGTATTTATAATATATATAATCTAATAATATAATGAAATTAATAAGTATATTAAATTATTAACCTTAATTAATTAATCTTATCATCTTTATAACTTAAATTTGTAAACTCTTATTATATATAATCGTAACTCTAACTCATTATTCTTGAAATCTTTGTATTTTTAAACTTTTTTTTTTGTTTTTATTTTTGTTAATTTAAGAATTGAAAAGTATATATTAAATGGATAGATTGGATATGTTTGAAATGGTAGAAAAATAACTAATTTAATATTTTTATATAGATTAACGATTATATTTAAAAGTGACTCAAGTTTAAAAAATCTTAAATTAATTAAATCGCACTAAATCGAATCGTTTCAATCAATTTGATTCAATACGATTTGATAAGAGAAATAATTTATATTAGTGTTTAAAATAATAAAATCGATATTACCAATTCGATATAATTTTTTACCTAAATACTAACTATATTAATCGATTATAACCTTTAGAACTTTCAAATATTTTTCTAATAAAAAGTGGCAAGAATTCAATTCACAATTAATTCAACAATTGCGGCCAACTAATTTCTTGAAGCTTTAAATGCACGCCGCTAATATCAACATTTATGGCAACCGTCTCGTGTTGTGTGCATCACAATTGTGTGTGCATCGTGTCTACATCCTCTCCTTGGCTTGTCTTCGTGGGGTTCGACTATGATACGCAAAAGTAGTACTCCCTCTGTCTCAAAATAATAATTTTTTTTTAAGAAATTTAATTTTTTTAATAGTATAATTATTGTATTTTAAAAAAATTAATTTTTCAAAATTATCCTTTTGATAGTACATTTTTAGGAATATCAATGTCATAATTGTACTTTTTATATTGTTTATTAATTTAAAAAAGGGCAAAATAGGAAATTTATATTATTTTTGTACTTGATTTTTGAAGAGGGACTAATATTTTGAGACAATAAAAAATGAAATAAGAGACTAATATTTTGAGACGGAGGGAGTAGTATTATACATAAAAATGAATTTTAAACTTTAGATAGGAATCTTTAATCTGGACCATTGAAAAAATAAAAAAAAATAAAATGGTTGAATTGGTCACCACACTGCTAGCGCGCTCTCTGTCTCTCTATTGTGTTTTGTCTCTTTCTCTCTCTACAGTAGACCCATCCATGTGTTCTATTCTTCTCTTTGAACTCAAATTCATCAGCCACAAGGTTAAGGACAAATCTAGGGAAAAAATCGTCGATTTCTATCTCAAAAACCCTCGTACTCGCCCACCCTTCTCTACTCTCACGGCAATGCTGCTGATCTAGGCCAGCTTTACGACCTCTTTGTTCAGCTCAAAGCCAATCTCAGAGTCAAATCTCATTGGTCAGCTTTTTTCCCTGATTTTCTCATATATATATATATACACATATAGATTCAGAGTTCTAAGAAAAAAAAAAAAAAATACTTTTTGGGTTTCTCTTCCTTTCTAATAAAAACACACACACACACACATATATATATGTATGATTTTTTTTTTTTGTTTTTTATAGTTATCTTAGAAAATCATACTATATATAATTATATATATTGATTTTTTTTTCCTTCTGATTTTTAAAAAATCTTTGATATGATAAATTTCATGAATTTTGTGGCTTTTGGGTTTTGGGTTTCTCTGCATTTCTAATAAACCTCACATTTCCCCCTTTCCCTCTCAAATCTGTTTCTACAATAAGAACAAAATGATGCATCATCCAAAACCAATCCAAATCCATATACTGTAAATTCATATTACACATTCTGAAGAACTCTAGCATCCATTAAAATGTTTTTTTTTTTTTTTTCTTTCCCTCCTTTTGTTAAGTTGTTACAAATTTATCTGATTTTGGTGACGTGTGAATGAGGGTTTGAGCTAGGAAGAGATCAACCTCAACTGAGAACAAGAAGTCTGCATAAAGGGTTTGAAAGGTAATTAGGAGACTTCAGTCGTTCTTATGATCTAATAATATATTGATATTGATTGGATTTATATTAATATATTTTTATTTCTCAATGTGTTTTTGTATGGTATTTTTTTTTGATTTTTGGTATGTGATTGGAGGTGGGATTTTTTTTTTCTCAATCACTTTAGCTGTCTTGCAATTTACATTAAAGCAAAAGGATAGTATCCCAGATGCAAAATGCATATGCGACTAAATCACCGAGTTTCCAATTAGACACTTGAATGGCTTCCACAACAAAGTAATGGCTATGGGGTACTTGGCATTTGAAGAATGGCACTTGGATTTGAAGAATGACACTTGTTATCTGTTTGCTATCAGTTTGGTTTGCTATCTGCTGTTGTGATTTGCTACTGTGAATTGGGATGGATGTGCTCAACTAAGGTGCCTTGGGATTAATTGTTGAAGGATTCAGTAGGAGATGAATTTTGCAAATTGTTTTTTTTGCTCTCCTTTGTGATTTTGCTCTGCTTTTTGGTTTGTCTTTTGCAAATTGTCTTTTGCTCTGCTCTGAATTATTAGTGCCTTAATGTTTGCAGTTGAGATGGGCAGGAATTATGGTTGCTTTTGCTTGATCTGGTGAGGATCTTGAGGAGCATTGGGTTGTGTTGAAGGAACCATTCAACTAGAAGTGATCAAGTGTGGGATTTTTATTGGGTGATACTTTTTGTGTGTGTGTGTGTGTGTGTGTGTGTGGTGGGGTGGGGGGGGGCGATTTTCTAGCTTAGCTAGGTGGATTGAGTACTTGAGTTGGCTTTGCTGCTATGTATTGTATAGCCTTGGTTTGTTGGTTTGTTTTTTATTTTTTTTGTTGGCTTCTCACCAACTTGTGAGGCTTGTGCTACCATATAATTGGGATGCTTTTCAATGGCAAATCTATTTGGGATTGTGAAGTTATATTTTGATGTTGTTTGCACTATCCTCTCCTATATTGATGTATTTTCGTATGTTCTGTGTATTGATTTCATCAATAGTCTTCTTTCTTTTTGCTGGAAAACAACAACAATAAGGTAATGGCTATGATTGTGGAATGCACGTCATCAATGACATTTATCTTCTTATTTCATTAGACTGCACTTATTTCATTAATCTTAGCTTACCATTTCATTCAACCATACTTATCACTTTTTTGTACTTCTCTTACCATTCAAATAAATCTCACTTACTACCACTTTATTAGACTTGATTATCACTGAAATAAACTTCACTTACCACATCTTTAAACTTGATTTACCACTCAAATAAATCTCGCTTACTGCCATTTAAATAAACTTTACTCACTATTTTATTACTTTTGGCGTACCAGTTCATTCAATCATACTTACTGGTCTATTTGTCATTTTTTAACGCTTCACTTATCATTCAAATAAACCTCACTTGTTAAGATTAGACTTATCTTTGACTGAAATAAACCTCGCTTACTACATCTTTAGATTTGATTTACCACTCAAATAAACCTCAATTAAAAAATAAATATGCAATTTCTTAATAAATATGCCAGGCTACTCTATCAAATTTGACTTGCTACTTAATGAGACTTCACTTTATCACTTTATCAAACTTGACTTATTACTCAATCAAACACTATTTACTACTCAATATGATTTCACTTAATACTCAATGTTTCTCTACTTACAACTCAGTGATACTCTAGTTACTACTTTATCAAGCCTGATTTACTACTCATTCAAGCATTGCTTACTACTCCATCAAACATCGCCTACTACTCTATGAGACTCCACTCACTACTCAATCAAACTTGGTGTACTATTAAGTCAAACCTACTTGTCACTCAATAAAAATCTACTTACTACTCTATTAGACTTGACTCTCTATTTAATGAGATTTTACTTACTACTTAATGATACTATACTTATTACTCCATTAAACTTGACGACTCTACTTACTATTCCGTCAGACTACTCTATTTACTATTCTATCAAACTTGACTTACTATTCAATCAAATTTACTTATTACTCAATAGTACTCGACTTACTATTCCATGAAATTTGATTTATTGCTCAATCACACTTCATTTACTACTAAATCAAACCTTACTACTATATTAGATTTGACTTACTACTCCACCTTCACTTATTATTTAATGAGATTGCACTTAAAATATTTAATACATGTGTGCATCTATTCACTCCAAGCCTAACTAGTAGAAATATCAGTAAAGAAAAATCTATAAATGTTACATCATCGAGTTTTAGAATTGATGATATCATCTTCATTACCAATGTTATATTCACCATCATTGGTATTATCATCATCTAATTCATATATAATATTATTAATTATGATAATATTTAACTCGGTTTAAAATTAATTATTGTCATTTAACCAATTAAACAGAGGAGAGTGGTGATGAAATGGAGGGGTTTAAGCAAATTTCAAACTAGTAAATTTGGATAAGTTCACAATTTCAAATTAAATTTACAATTTAATATTTTTACTCAATCTATTTGCCAAATAGCTTCTGTGTTCGTGACAAACTATTATGTTGTCACCAATATGGTAAGTAGAATCACAATAAGTGGTACATATTGTCTCAAATAGTAGTATGTAACGCCCTCAAATAATAACATTAAAGCCCATCAATTTAACATGCATTGATATAAAAGATAAATATTCTTCTATTTATCAGAGTAATTCATTACATTGAGTATTACATGTTAACAACAAAAGCAAATGCCCTACGGGCTTACAGCTTTCCAAGTTAACACTTGGTTACAAAAAGGAGAGTACTAACTCAAATACACATTAAGCCCTTGGCTTGAATTTACATGTAATACATCCAAAAGATAACAAAAACGACAAAAGTCTGTCTGCCTCTAGCCTCCCAAGCTATGTCCTTGGAGATGGCATGCTACCTGTACCTGAAAATGACGTCCCATAAAGGGTGAGCCACAGCCCAGTAGAAATACACTAAACCAGCTATGAACAATGACTAAAAGATTAGCAGTTGATAGATGGTCAACACAGATACATCCATATACATTACATTCCGGTTCCATGACATTAAGTCCAAGTTACATTTCATTTCCCAATTCTTTTTCAACCTTGAGTTTGAAAACAAGGCTCAACACCTAGCCAAATAACTTAATGAGATTAAGACTCATCTTTAAAACACTTTCGAATTTCATGATGGATACACATTTTAATGCTATATCGATAACATATAAACCATTTCCACACTTTACGAAAGATACACATTTTGGTGCTATATCAACATAACATAGAATCACTTTTATACTTCACAATTGATAACGATATACATTTTAGTACTATATCAAATCAATTCAAACACTTCCACAATCAACATTTGATACACATTGTAGTACTGTATCAATGTCACACAAAATCCGGTTTAGAGGTCCATCCCCTATCTTCCCCTAAACCGTGGAGTACATTATCCCTATCTCTCCCACACAACACATGTATATAAACATAGATCATATACAATCACTCAATACATAAAGTTAATGTATTATTCCAGCCGCTATATTCGATAGCATACTCAATCGATTAGTTTTAGTTTGCCTAATCATCATGCATTGTCTACAATAATCAAGACTATCCTCCACAGATAGCCCAAGGGAGTTATTTCTAAACAGAGAATAAATGCATCAAATGAATATATTATCAACATTTATAATTCAATTCTTCATTTCTCCAAATTAATTATACAAATTAATTTAACTATGTAATTATGGCATTTTTTTCCATAAGTTACATAACAACCCTAAGGTTCCATTTTCATCCATAATCCAACATTTAACTCATTTCTCTATGCCAAACATGCATATTGGTTTATTATAAACAAAACCCCAACTTTTGTAAAATTACATAAAAGACCCAAACTTCCTCATAATTACCCAACAATCCCCAACTTATCAAAATGCTAAAATTCAAAGACAAAGCTCATGAGAAGGAGTAGAGTATCCCTACCTCGAATTCGGAGCTCAAAGGAAGGAGATGACGAAACTCAAAGTGCTCCAAAACTCAATATGCTCGGATCAAAACGTAGCCCTCGACGATCAACACAATTTGTAAAGGCCAAAGGTGAGGAGACAACTCTCACTAGATCAATACCTAAAGAGAAGGGAAGGGTTTAGAGAGAGAGCTCTCCAATGGTGTCTTTTGAAAAAGTAAGAGAGAGAAGAGATGTGAAAAAGTGATTCAAAAATGGAATCCCGAAGTTGTTATAAAAATCGCCTCGCTCGAGCGTGGAAAACCCCGCTCGAGCGTCACTCACAGACTCCTGCTCGAGCGTCAAAACTCCCGCTCGAGCGGCGGATACACACTCCCAGGAGTTTTACTGAACCAGGTCCCTGCTCGAGCGTCACACAAACTCCCGCTCGAGCGTCCAAACGCCCGCTCAAGCGTCCAATACTGCAGAGGAAATACTAGGAGATGGAAAATCACGCTCGAGCGTTAAAACACCCGCTCGAGCGGAGAAGCAAAACGAAGGGCCCGCTCGAGCGTCAAAAGCTCCGCTCGAGCGTGAAGGCAAAAATCTGGGCAACTACTTTTGGTTTCTAAGCTCAACCAACCTGTTTCAAACCTGTCCAACACAACCCAAGACTCAAATACAAAGAGTAAAGGATGTAAACAAGATATAAACAACTACTAACATCCACGGAAACAAGTCCGGATCATTGTACAACAAGGGGTAAAACCCGGGATCGCTATAACCTCCCCCCCTTAAAGAATTTCGTCCCCGAAATTAAGCACAAGTTTTTTTTAAAAACAGGTTTTTCTCCTTTTGAACAATGTTACATTTCAACATTAAACAACTTGACCCATCCCGGTCATTTCATCTCTTGTCAAGAGGCATTTCACAACACATACATTTCAACATGCATTTCCTTTCCAATTTCAACAATTTCATACCATAACTAATGTTCATGATACATTTCCAATTCTACAATACTCAACATATGCAATGTTAGATCAAACTTCCATTTTGAGGCAAGTTCCAAAACATTTCTATTAAACCAAAACATAAACCATGTTTTACAACCTAAGATATATTCAATACTCTTAAGGTTCAATAATACAACAAAATATACAATACATGCTCAAACATCCACAAATAGATCCGGATATTTCTCTCGGACCTCCAACTCACGTTCCCAAGTGGCTTCCTCCACTCCGTGATGTTTCCACAAAACCTTCACTAGGGAAATGGTCTTGCCTCGCAAGACTTGCTTCCTGCTATCCAAGACCCGAACCGGTCTCTCCTCATACGAGGCATCCTCATCAACCTCTAAGTCAGTCCAGTCCAATATGTGCGATGGATCTGGCTCATACTTCCGAAGCATACTTACATGAAACACGTCATGAACTCCGGACAACTGCGGCGGCAAAGCCAAACGATAGGCAACCTCGCCAATCCTCTCAAGGATCTCAAAAGGGCAAATAAACTGAGGGGATAACTTCTCACTCTTCCCAAACCTCATCAATCCCCGCCTAGGTGATATCTTCAGAAAGACATGATCACCCACCTCGAACACCAAAGGTTTCCTCCTATGGTCGGCATAAGATTTCTGACGACTCTGGGCGGTAACAAGCCTCCTACGGATAAGCTCAACCTTCTTCGTCGTTTCCCTCACCAACTCCGGACCCAACAAAGGTGCATCACCCACCTCGGCCCAGTAAACTGGAGACCTACACGGTTGGCCATACAAGGCCTCAAACGGTGCCATACCGATACTAGACTGGAAACTGTTGTCGTAGGCAAACTCCACTAAGGGCAAGTGCCTCTCCCACGTCCCACTAAAGTCAACGACGCAACCCCGAAGCATATCCTCAAGGATTTGAATAGTACGCTCGGACTGCTCGTTAGTTTGAGGGTGATAAGCCGTGCTAAAGGTCAACTTAGTACCCAAGGCACTCTGCAAACTCTGCCACAACCTGGCAGTAAAATGAGGATCTCTATCTGAGACAATCGTCACTGGGACCCCGTGCAACCTCACTATGTCCCGAATATACAAGTCGGCAAGATGATCTACCGAATCTCTTACGCGCATAGGGATGAAGTGCGCCGACTTAATCAACCGGTCTACAACCACCCAAATAGCATCACTACCCCGCTGAGTCCTCGGAAGATCTACAACGAAGTCCATAGTGACATGCTCCCACTTCCACTCGGCAATAGGCAAGGGTTGTAACAAACCCGCTGGCCTCTGATGTTCGGCCTTCACTTGCTGACAAGTAAGGCACTTTGACACGAAAACGCCACATCTCTCTTCATACCCCTCCACCAAAACTGGCGCCCTAAATCACGATACATCTTGGTGCCTCCGGACGCACCGCAAAGCGTGAATGGTGAAACTCTCGGAGTACCTCCTCTCGGCAGGTCTCCGGCACAAACAATCGGTCTCGGTATCTCACACTCTGGTCGGGATACTCAAACAAACCCTTCTCAACCTTCCCGCTGGAGATCTTCTCCCGAAGGGATTCTACCTCAAGGTCACCTCTCTGTGCCTCTAACACTCTAGTCACAAGTGTAGGCTGCGCAACAACAGAAAACAAGGCCGCAGCCTCAACGGATTCGCCCAGAAGCAAATCAAACTCACCAAGTGCACCCAACATCTCCCACTCCCGGATAGCTATACAAGCTACATCACTTATGGATTTCCAGCTAAGGGCATCGGCCACAACATTGGCCTTCCCCGGATGATAATGCAACTCGAAGTCGTAATCCTCAATAAACTCCGTCCACCTCCTCTGCCTCAAGTTCAAGTCTTTCTGTATAAACAGATATTTCAGACTTTTGTGATCCGAGAACACCTCGAATCTCTCACCATAAAGGTAGTGCCTCTAGATTTTCAAGGCAAAGATCACTGCTGCTAATTCTAGGTCATGTGTAGGGTAATTCTTCTCGTGTATTTTCAACTGACGTGAGCCATAGGCAACCACTTTCCCCTCTTACATCAACACACAACCCAAACCCTCTCGTGAGGCATCACAATAGATTGCATAACCCAATCCTCTCTCCGGAAAAATCAAGACTGGAGCGGTGGTCAATCTAACTTTCAGCTCTTGGAACGACTTTTCACAAGTCTCACTCCATACAAATTTGACTCCCTTCCGAGTCAGTCTAGTCAACGGTGAAGCTAACCTGGAGAAATCCTTCACAAACCGGCGGTAATACCCAGCTAATCCTAGAAAATTACGGATCTCAAACACACTCTTAGGCTGTGCCCTATCTTGCACTGCCTCAATCTTGGATGTATCAACAGACACCCCTTCCCAGAAACCACATGGCCTAAGAACTTGACTTCTCTAGCTAGAACTTACACTTCCCAAACTTGGCATACAGCCTATGGGTTCTAAGTAACTCGAGCACCACTCTCAAGTGTTCCTCGTGCTCCTCCTTGAAGGTGAATAGATGAGAATGTCGTCCACAAAGACGACCACAAAGCGATCTAAGAATTCCCGGAAGATCCGGTTCATCAAATCCATAAAGACTGCCGGTGCATTGGTGAGCCCAAATGGCATCACCAGAAACTCATAATGGCCATACCGCGTACGGAATGCCGTCTTCGGAATATCCTTTCCCTGACCCTCAACTGGTGGTAACCCGATCTCAAGTCTATCTTAGAGAAACAACGGAACCCTTCAACTGGTCAAACAAATCATCTATACGGGGCATAGGGTACTTATTCTTGACCGTAGCCCGATTCAACTTCTGGTAGTCGATACAAAGTCTCAAGGCACCATCTTTCTTTTTAGCAAAGAGGGCCGGTGCTCCTCACGGCGAAACACTAGAGAGAACAAAGCCCTTATCCAGCAACTCCTGGAGCTGAATCTTCAACTCACTCAACTCGGCTGGGGCAAAACGGTAAGGTGCCATAGAAATCAGCGCCGTGCCGGGCACTAAATCAATGGAGAACTCAATCTCACGGTGAGGTGGCAAACCAACGAGATCCTTGGGAAAAACATCCGAGTACTCACAAACCACTCTCGGTAATACAATCTGGGTCTTATCACACTCACTACTCAAAAGGCTAGCAAGAAGACCACTAAGCTCACTCCGCCCTCGCGGATCATATACCAGTGGTAACACACTACCAACCCGATCCCCCAAGAAATGAAAACACTCCCCGCTCAAGGTATATACTGTGACCCTCTGGCGGTAGCAATCGATAACAGCCCGGTATGACGATAGCCAATCCATACCCAAAATAACATCAAAACCCTTCATGGGCATAACTACAAAAGGGAACGGAAGCCGATGATCGGCGACCTCTATATCACAACCTCTACATCCGTGCTTCAAAATCAATTCACCCCCAAGAGGTGATACAACACATATAGGAGATGCTAATTGTGCTAACTCCAATTCCAAAACAGATGCAAATGCAGCAGATACAAAGGAATGAGACGCACCGTATCAATCAATACACTAGCAACCGAGTTGCAAAACAGAAAGGTACCTCTCACAACTGATGGAACCGGTACCAGGTCCTGCGCGGTAACAGCATACACGCGCCCAAGGCCCCTGATCTACCTGCTCACCCCTCGGAGCATACGACTGCTGCACAGACTGGGACGATGAAGCCCCCTGATTGGCCCTCGAGGCCTGCACTGACTAAGCTGGCTGAAGACTCTGCCTCTGCCCAGATGCACCAGATGTGCCACTCAACTGCGGGCAAAACCTCTTCAGGTGCCCCGCCTGACCACACTGATAACAAGACAGTGGCTGACCCCTGCCCTGACTCTGGTTCTGCGGTCTAGTAGAAGATGAAGTAGCTCTCTGACCTCCTCCCCTCTGTGGGCAAACCGAAGCCTTGTGGCCCAGCTGATAACACTTGTAACAGGTGAAATCTCCCTGGTTGCCTCTCCCCGAGCCTGCACTCGGCACTGGAAAGGTCGATCTAGCAACACCACCCTGAGACTGCTGAGGGTTAGCACCCCTCTGTCTCCTGCTATCACTCTGACCATCCTGGCTCCTCTTGGAGCCCCTCTGTCCCTCCTCCTCCTGCATCATGATCTCCATATGGGTTGCAGCATCAACCAAGCGCCCATAATCTCTAATCATAGAACCACCAACTCTCATCTTGAGGCCGCGCCTTAACCTCTTTTCAAACTCGATACAGCGGCGCTCCTTGGACGCCACAAGTTCAGGTGCGAACCTGGACAAGCTAGTAAAAGCAGCCTCATACTCGGCCACTGAAGAACTCAATTGCAAAAGCTGGCAGAACTGGTCTCTCAGCTTCTCCCTGACTGCTGGAGATAAGAACTTCTCCTGGAAAGCACCCACAAAAGCCTCCCAAGTGCCACCAATACGACCCTTCATGAATTTCCACCACTGACCCGCATCCCCTTCAGCTGGAAAGATGCCAAGGTCACTTTCAATGCTCCGTCCTCGATGCCAAGCATCTCGAACGTCTTACTCATCTGCTCCAGCCACTCATCAGCCTTAAGTGGCTTTCGGATCCCCAAAAACTCATCCGGATTTGACCGGAAGAACTCCCTCTTCAGAAAAGAAGGCCCTGCATCAACAACCTGGCCTGGACTTGATTCTCAGCTCTGAGAATGTCCATGGATGCTCTCAATGCTCCTGCCATCTCGCGGGCTAAGGCGCCCATGGCCTGCTGACCTGCTGGCTCGGCCACATTGGCCTGGCCAACACCCTCCTGCTGCGCCGGAATATCATCCGGTATAGGCACCTCTGCCTCCTAGGCCTACCTCGCCTACCACCACGTCCTCGTCCTGACATCCTAATAAAGGTAAAAGAACATTAGCACATTCACAAATGTGCCGAAGCTATAACACTCGCGTCCTAATGCATGGACAACTGTAATTCACTCCACGTAAGCACATAAACACATAAGCACTTACGAATTTCATTTCTGGATAATGATAGTCCCGAGGCGTTGCTAGAGTTCCAGTTAGAAACAGCATTGATCAAGTGCTTTTCCAATAGGACTCCCAGAAACCCAAGGATCCAATCAACATCCTAGAAACTAAATCCCATACCCAAATAGTCACATAAACATGTTATCACATAAACACATAACATTACACTTAAGTCTCTAACAAGCGAGACAAACCCATTGTGATACTAATCACTTCCCACGTACCCAAAGTATTCGAACCCGGTACGCTCTGATACCAAGTTGTAACGCCCTCAAAATAATAACATTAAAACCCATCAATTTAGACATGCATTGATATAAAAGATAAATATTCTTCTATTCATCAGAGTAATTCATTACATTGAGTATTACATGTTAACAACAAAAGCAAATGCCCTACGGGCTTACAGCTTGTGATGACCCAGAATAAAATAATAAAATAAATAAATAAAAGAAAAGGATTTGTTTTTATAAAAGAAAAAATGGAATATAGGCATCATGATGTTTCATTGATGGAAAATAAAATAAGTAAAAGAAGAGATTATTTGCAGAGTATGTTTCAGTGGTGGAAGAAGAAAAGGTGCTGGAATGGGTAAAGAAAATATAGAATAATATTTAGAGAGAGAGAAATGGGTCTGATGCTATACACACACAGACACACCTAGTCACTATCATTTTCTCTTCAAGGCCATAAAGTTAAGAATGCAGCAACGACGGCTATCTTCTTGCTTTCTCTCCGTATCGTTTCTCTCTCTCTAAAAACCATCTTCGTCCTTTGGTTTCTTCAAATCCATTGGGATTTTAGCCATAGTTCCTTCGCCAAAATTGTGTAATTTCTCGAGGGCTTTGTTGTGTGTGGTGGAGATCGAGTTTCATCGTCGTTGATTTTGGGGTTTCAACTCTTTTCATCTTCTCCATTTGAGCTTCGAATTTGAGGTAGGGATATCCTACTCCTCCTTATGAGCTTTGTCTTTAAATTTTGGTATTTTGATATGTTGGAAGTTGTTGTGTAATTTTCAAAAAGTTTGGGCCTTTGTGTAATTTTACAAAAGTTGGGGTTTTAAATATATAAAACCTATATGCATGTTTGGCTTGGAGAAATGGGATTAATGTTGAAACATTGATGAAAATGGAACCTTAGGGTTGTTATGTAATTTATGGGAATAATGTCTTAATTACATTGATAAATTAATTTGAGAAATTAATTTGAGAAATGAGAAAGGAAATTGAAATTGTTGGAATTGGGGATGTACGAGGCTAAAGGGTGTAGTGGGACAATTTACCGCTCACCTAGTTGAAATGTTGATTTTATGTCCATTTGGTGCATTTATTTTCTGTTTAGAAATAACTGCTTTGGGCTATAGGTAGAGGATAGTCTTGATTGTTGTAGACAATGCATGATGATTAGGCAAACGAAAACTAATCAATGGAATGTGTCATTGAGTATGACGGTTGAAAGAATACATTAACTTTATGTATTGATTGATGATGTGTATAATAATTGTTTATATGCAATGTGTTGTGTTGGAGGAGATAGGGGATGTACTCCACGGTTCAGGGGAAGATAGGGGATGGACCTCTGAACCGGATATTGTTTGGGAGAAGATAGGGGATGGACTCCGTAGATACAGCTCATATGCTTATCTATTGATATGTTGATACAGCTCATATGCTTATCTTTGAAAGTGTGATATAGCTCTTGTGCTTCTCTGTTGATGTGTTGATATAGCTAATATGCTTATCTATTGTGAAATGGGATGCCATGGTTATGAATTGAGAAATGAATAAGAAATGGAAAATGAAAAGCAATATGGACTTGTATGTCATAAAACTGTAATGTGATATAAGTGGATGTATCAGTGTTGACCATCTATCAACTACTAATTCTAGTCATTGTTCATAGCTGGTTTAGTGTATTTCTACTGGGCTTAGCTCACCCTATACGGGAATATCATTTTCAGGTGTAGTGAGATGTTACCTCCAAGGCAATAGCATGGATGGACACTCGGGAAGCAAGAGTTTCCTAGTTACGCTTTATGTGTGCATGAGTGTTATTTGTAAAGCCAAGGGCTTAATGTGTAATGAGCGAGACTCTATTTGTGTAACTAAGCAATGTCTTGGAAAGATGAAAGCCTATATGGCATTTAATTGCTTGCTAAACAGTGACCTCTGGTATATGAATTTATGTTGTTTCTTATATTTAGTCCGCTTATGAGTTATCTTTATTGCATTATTTCGGGGCGTGACAACTTGGTATCAGAGCGTACCGGGTTTAAATACTTTGGGTACGTGGGAAGTGATTAGTATCACAATGGGTTCGTCTCGTTTGATAGAGACTTAGCTGTACTGTTATATGCTTATATGATAACATGTTTATGTGACTACGTGGGTATGGGATTTAATTTCTAGGATGTTGATTGGATCCTTGGGTTTCTGTGAGTCTTGTTAGAAAAGCACTGGATCAATGCTGTTTCTAACCGGAACTCTAGTAACGCCTCGGGACTATCATTATTCGGAAAGGAAATTCGTAAGTGCTTATGTGTTTATATGCTTACGTGGAGTGAATTAAAGTTTTCCATGCATTAGGACGCGAGTGTTTAGTTTCGACACATTTATGAATATGCTAATGTTCTTCGTCTCCTTTATTAGAATGTCAGGACGAGAAAGAGGTGGTCGGCGTAGTAGGCCTAGGAGGCAGGAGGTGCCTATACCGGATGAGATTCGGCAGTACAGGAGGGAGTTGGCCAGGCCAATGTGGCCGAGCCAGCGGGTCAGCAAGCTATGGGTGCCTTGGCCCGAGAGATAGCAGGAGCTTTGGGTATTCTCAGAGTAGGGAATCAGGTTCAGGCCCAGGTTGATGCAGGGCCTTCCTTCTTGAAGAGGGAGTTCTTCCGGTCTAACCCGGACGAGTTCCTTGGAGATCCGAAGGAGCCACTTAAGGCTGACAAGTGGTTGGAACAGATGGAGAAGACGTTCGAGATGCTTGGCATCGAGGACGAGGCTCTAAAGGTGACCTTGTCATCCTTCCAACTGAAGGGAGATGCGGGTCAATGGTGGAAGTACGAGAAGGGCAGTGTTGGTGGTGTATGGGAGACTTTTGTGACTACCTTCCAAGAGAAGTTCTTGTCTTTAGCTGCCAGGGAGAAGCTGAGAGAGCAGTTTTGCCAGCTTAAACAGCAGGGTTTGTCAGTGGCCGAATTTGAGGCTACGTTTACTAGCTTGTCCAAGTTTGCACCTGAACTCGTGGCGTTCGAGGAACGCCGTTGCTTTGAGTTTGAGCGGAAGTTGAGGCGTGGCCTCAAGTTGAGGGTTCGAGGACCTTTTATTCGAGAGTATAGACGTTTGGTGGATGCTGCTGCTCATATGGAGCTTATGATGCAGGAGGAGGATGATGAGAAGCATAAAGGCTCCAAGAGGAGCCAAGATGGCCAGGTGATGGCAGGAGACAGAGAGGTTTTTACCCTCAGCAGTCTCAGGGTGGTTTGGCTAGATCGACCTTTCCGTGCGAGTGCAGGATTGGGAGAGGTAATCAGGGAGGCTTGACTTGTTTTACATGTGGCCAGCTGGGTCACAAGTCTTCAGTTTGCCCGCAGAAGGGAGGGGGTCAGCGAGCTGCTTCTTCTTCACTAGACCTCAGGGCCAGAGTCAGGGCAGGGGCAAGCCTTTGTCTTGTTATCAGTGTGGACAACCTGGGCACCTGAAGAGGTTTTGCCCACAGTTGAGTCACTTCGGGAGCGTCTGGTTCTAGGCAGACGCAGAGTTATCGGCCAGCTCAGTCTGTGCAGGCCTCGAGGGCCAATCGGGAGCTTCGTCATCCCAGTCTGTGCAACAGTCGTTTGCTCCGAGGGGTGAGTAGGTGGATCAGGGGCCTACAGGCGCGTGTATGTTGTTACCACGTAGGATCTTGTACCGGCTCCATCTGTTGTGAGAGGTACCTTCTTGTTTTGCAACTCGGTTGCTAGTGTATTGATTGATACGGGAGCATCCATTCTTTTATATCTGCTGCATTTGCATCTGTTTTGGGGTTGAGTTGGCACAGTTAGCATCTCCTATATGTGTAGTATCACCTGTTGGGGGGTGAATTGATTTTGAAACAAGAGTTGTAGAGATTGTGATATAGAGGTCGCCGATCATAGGCTTCCGTTTCCTTTTATGTTATGCCCATGTCGGGATTTGATGTTATTTTGGGTATGGACTGGTTATCGTCATACGGGCAGTTATTGATTGTTACCGCCAGAGGGTCACAATATGTACCTTGAGCGGGGATTGTTTCCATTTCTTGGGGGATGGTTGGTAGTGTTTTGCCACCGGTGTACGATCCGCGAGGGCGAAGTGAGTTGAGTGGTCTTCTTGCTAGCCTTCTGAGTAGTGAGTGTGATAAGGCCCAGACTGTGTTGCCGAGAGTGGTTTGTGAGTACTCGGACGTCTTTCCCGAGGACCTTGTTATGTGCCACCTCACAGAGAGATTGAGTTCTCTATTGACCTAGTGCCGGCACGGCGCCGATTTCTATGGCACCTTATCGTTTTGCCCCAGCCGAGTTAGTTGAGTTGAAGACTAGCTCCAAGAGTTGCTGGATAAGGGTTTCATTCGCCCAAGTGTTTCGCCATGGGGCGCACCGGCCCTCTTTGCTAAAAAGAAAGATGGTGCCTTGAGACTTTGTATCGACTACCGGAAGTTGAATCGGGCTACGGTCAAGAACAAGTACCCTATGCCCCGTATAGACGATCTGTTTGACCAGTTGAAGGGTTCCCGTTGTTTCTCTAAGATAGACTTGAGATCGGGTTACCACCAGTTGAGGGTCAGGGAGGAGGATATTCCGAAGACGGCATTCCGTACGCGGTATGGCCACTATGAGTTTCTGGTGATGCCATTTGGGCTTACCAATGCACCGGCAGTCTTTATGGACTTGATGAACCGGATCTTCCGGGAATTCTTGGATCGCTTTGTGGTCGTTTTCGTGGACGACATTTTGATTTATTCACCTTCAGAGGAGGAGCACGAGGCACACTTGAGAGTGGTGCTTGAGTTGCTTAGAGCCCATAGGCTGTATGCCAAGTTTGGGAAATGTGAGTTCTGGCTAAGGGAAGTCAAGTTCTTAGGCCATGTGGTATCCGGGGAAGGGGTGTCTGTGGATACATCCAAGACTGAGGTAGTGCAAGATTGGGCACAGCCTAAGAGTGTGTTTGAGATCCGCAGTTTTCTGGGATTAGCTGGGTATTACCGCCGGTTTGTGAAGGACTTCTCTAGACTAGCTTCACCGTTGACTAGATTGACTCGGAAGGGAGTCAAATTTGTATGGAGTGAGACTTGTGAAAAGTCGTTCCAAGAGTTAAAAGGTAGATTGACCACCGCTCCGGTCTTGATTATTCCGGAGAAAGGGCTGGGTTATGTAGTCTATTGTGATGCCTCACGAGAGGGTTTGGGTTGTGTGTTGATGCAAGAGGGGAAAGTGGTAGCTTATGGCTCACGTCAATTGAAAGAACACGAGAAGAATTACCCTACACATGACCTAGAGTTAGCAGCAGTGATCTTCACCTTGAAAATTTGGAGGCACTACCTTTATGGTGAGAGATTCGAGGTGTTCTCGGATCATAAGAGTCTGAAATATCTGTTTACACAGAAAGACTTGAACTTGAGGCAGAGGAGGTGGATGGAGTTTATTGAGGACTACGACTTCGAGTTGCATTATCATCCGGGAAAGGCCAATGTTGTGGCCGATGCCCTTAGCAGAAAATCCATTAGTGATGTAGCTTGTGTAGCCATCCGGGAGTGGGAGATGTTGGGGGCACTTGGCGAGTTTGATTTGCATCTGGGCGAATCTGTTGAGGCTGCGGCCTTGTTTTCTGTTGTTGCGCAGCCTACACTTGTGACTCGAGTGTTAGAGGCACAGAGAGGTGACCTTGAGGTGGAAGCCCTCCGAGAGAAGATCTCCGGTGGGAAGGTTGAGAGGGGTTTGACGGTGTATCCCGACCAAAGTGTGAGATACCGAGACCGTCTGTTTGTGCCGGAGTCTTGCCGAGAGGTACTCCGAGAGTTTCACATTCGCGCCTTGCGGTGCATCGGGAGGCACTAAGATGTATCGGGATTTGGGTCGCCAGTTTTGGTGGAGGGGCATGAAGAGAGATGTGGCAGTTTTTGTGTCTAAGTGCCTTACTTGTCAACAAGTGAAGGCCGAACATCAGAGGCCAGCGGGTTTGTTGCAACCCTTGCCTATTGTCGAGTGGAAGTGGGAGCATGTCACTATGGACTTCGTTGTAGGTCTTCCGAGGACTCAGCGGGGTAGTGATGCTATTTGGGTGGTTGTAGACCGGTTGACTAAGTCGGCGCACTTCATTCCTATGCGCGTGAGAGATTCGGTAGATCATCTTGCCGACTTGTATATTCGGGACATAGTGAGGTTGCATGGAGTCCCAGTGATGATCGTCTTAGATAGAGATCCTCGTTTTACTGCTAGGTTGTGGCAAAGTTTGCAGAGTGCCTTGGGCACTAAGTTGACCTTTAGTACAACTTACCATCCTCAGACTGACGGGCAGTCCGAGCGTACTATTCACATCCTTGAGGATATGCTTCAGGGTTGTGTCCTTGACTTTAGTGGGACGTGGGAGAGGCACTTGCCATTGGTGGAGTTTGCCTACAACAACAGTTTCCAGTCTAGCATCGGTATGGCACCGTTTGAGGCCTTGTATGGTCGACCGTGTAGGTCTCCAGTTTGTTGGGCCGAGGTGGGTGATGCACCTTTGTTGGGTCCGGAGTTGGTGAGGGAGACGATAGAGAAGGTTGAGCTTATCCGTAGGAGGCTTGTTACAGTCCAGAGTTGTCAGAAGTCATATGCCGACCGTAGGAGGAGACCTTTGGTGTTTGAGATGGGTGATCACGTCTTTCTAAAGATATCACCTAGGCGGGGATTGATGAGGTTTGGGAAGAGTGGGAAGTTGTCCCCTCGGTTTATTGGCCCTTTTGAGATCCTTGAGAGGATTGGCGAGGTTGCCTATCGTTTGGCTTTGCCACCGCAGTTGTCCAGAGTTCATGAAGTGTTTCATGTGAGTATGCTTCGGAAGTATGAGCCGGATCCATCACATGTATTGGATTGGACCGACTTAGAGGTTGATGAGGATGCCTCGTATGAGGAGAGACCGGTTCGGGTCTTGGATAGGCGGGATCAAGTCTTGCGAGGCAAGACCATTCCCTTGGTAAAGGTTTTATGGAAACATCACGGAGTAGAAGAAGCCACTTGGGAACGTGAGGTGGATGTCCGTGAGAAATATCCGGACTTGTTTGTAGATGCTTAACTTTATATCGGATTTTGTAATAATTGAACTTTAAGAGCATTATATATGTCTTAAGTTGTAAAACATTGTATATGTTTTGGTTTATGGGGATATTTTGAAACTTGCCTCGAAATGGAAGTTTATTGTAACATTGTATATGTTGAATGTATTGTAGAAATGGAATATATCATGAATATTGAAAATGATATAGAAATGTGGAATAAATGTTGAAATTATTGAATTCAAGGAAAAGCACGCTAATAATGCATATTGAGTATATATTGTGAAATGTCTCTTGACAAGAGATGGAATGACCGGTAATGGGTCGAGTTATTAAATGTTGAAATGTAACATTGTTTAAAATGGAGAAAAACTTGCACTTAATTTCGAGGACGAAATTTCTTTAGGGAGGGTAGGTTGTGATGACCCAGAATAAAATAATAAAATAAATAAATAAAAGAAAAGGATTTGTTTTTATAAAAGAAAGAAGGGAATATAGGCATCATCATGATGTTTCATTGATGGAAATAAAATAAGTAAAAGAAGAGATTATTTGCATGAGTATGTTTCGGTGGTGGAAGAAGAAAAGGTGCTGGAGTGGGCAAAGAGAATATAGAATAATATTTAGAGAGAGAGAAATGGGTCTGATGCTATACACACACAGACACACCTAGTCACTATCATTTTCTCTTCAAGGCATAAAGTTAAGAATGCAGCAACGACGGCTATCTTCTTGCTTTCTCTCCGTATCGTTTCTCTCTCTCTCTAAAAACCATCTTCGTCCTTTGGTTTCTTCAAATCCATTGGGATTTTAGCCATAGTTCCTTCGCCAAAGTTGTGTAATTTCTCGAGGGCTTTGTTGTGTGCGGTGGAGATCGAGTTTCATCGTCGTTGATTTTGGGGTTTCAACTCTTTCATCTTCTCCATTTGAGCTCCGAATTTGAGGTAGGGATATTACTCCTCCTTATGAGCTTTGTCTTTAAATTTTGGTATTTTGATATGTTGGAAGTTGTTGTGTAATTTTCAGAAAGTTTGGGCCTTTGTGTAATTTTACAAAAGTTGGGGTTTTAAATATATAAAACCTATATGCATGTTTGGCTTGGAGAAATGGGATTAATGTTGAAACATTGATGAAAATGGAACCTTAGGGTTGTTATGTAATTTATGGGAATAATGTCTTAATTACATTGATAAATTAATTTGAGAAATGAGAAAGGAAATTGAAATTGTTGGAATTGGGGATGTACGGGGCTAAAGGGTGTAGTGGGACAATTTACCGCTCACCTAGTTGAAATGTTGATTTTATATCCATTTGGTGCATTATTTTCTGTTTAGAAATAACTGCTTTGGGCTATGTGAGGATAGTTGATTGTTGTAGACAATGCATGATGATTAGGCAAACGAAAACTAATCAATGGAATGTGTCATTGAGTATGACGGTTGAAAGAATACATTAACTTTATGTATTGATTGATGATGTGTATAATAATTGTTTATATGCAATGTGTTGTGTTGGAGGAGATAGGGGATGTACTTCACGGTTCAGGGGAAGATAGGGGAAGGACCTCTAAACCGGATGTTGTTTGGGAGAAGATAGGGGATGGACTCCGTAGATACAGCTCATATGCTTATCTTTGGAAGTGTGATATAGCTCTTGTGCTTCTCTGTTGATGTGTTGATATAGCTAATATGCTTATCTATTTTGAAATGGGAAAATGTCTAATATGAGTTAATGTCTCACATAAGTTGCTTGGCCAGGTTCTGAGCCATGGTTATGAATTGAGAAATGAATAAGAAATGGAAAATGAAAAGCAATATGGACTTGTATGTCATAAAACTGTAATGTGATATAAGTGAATGTATCAGTGTTGACCATCTATCAACTACTAATCTTTTAGTCATTGTTCATAGCTGGTTTAGTGTATTTCTACTGGGCTGTTAGCTCACCCTATACGGGAATATCATTTTCAGGTGTAGGTGAGATGTTACCTCCAAGGTAATAGCATGGATGGACACTCGGGAAGCAAGAGTTTCCTAGTTACGCTTTATGTGTGCATGAGTGTTATTTGTAAAGCCAAGGGCTTAATGTGTAATGAGCGAGACTCTATTTGTGTAACCAAGCAATGTCTTGGAAAGATGAAAGCCTATATGGCATTTAATTGCTTGCTAAACAGTGAACTCTGGTATATGAATTTATGTTGTTTCTTATATTTAGTCCGCTTATGAGTTATCTTTATTGCATTATTTCGGGGCGTGACACAGCTTTCCAAGTTAACACTTGGTTACAAAAAGGAGAGTACTAACTCAAATACACATTAAGCCCTTGACTTGAATTTACATGTAATACATCCAAAAGATAACAAAACGACACAAGTCTGTCTGCCTCTAACCTCCCAAGCTATGTCTTTGGAGGTGGCATGCTACCTGTACCTGAAAGTGATGTCCCATAAAGGTGAGCCACAACCCAATAGAAATACACTAAACCAGCTATGAACAATGACTAAAAGATTAACAGTTGATAGATGGTCAACACAGAAACATCCACATATATCACATTCCGGTTCTATGACATTAAGTCCATGTTACATTTCATTTCCCATTTCTTTTCAACTTTGAGTTTGCAAACACGGCTCAACATCTAGCCAAATAACTTAATGAGGTTAAGACTCATCTTTAAAACACTTTCGAAATTCATGATGGATACACATTTTAATGCTGTATCGATAACACATAAACCATTTCCACACTTTACGAAAGATACACATTTTGGTGCTGTATCAACATAACATAGAATCACTTCTATACGTCACAATTGATAACGATATATATTTTAGTGCTATATCAAATCAATTCGAACACTTCCATAATCAACATTTGATACACATTGTAGTGCTGTATCAATGTCACACAAAATCCAGTTTAGAGATCCATCCCCTATCTTCTCCTAAACCGTGGAGTACATCCCCTATCTTCTCCCACACAACACATGTATATAAACATAGATCATATACAATCAATCAATACATAAAGTTAATATATTATTCCAGTCGCTATATTCGATAGCATACTCAATCGATTAGTTTTAGTTTGCCTAATCATCATGCATTGTCTATAACAATCAAGACTATCCTCCACCGATAGCCCAAAGCAGTTATTTCTATACCGAAAATAAATGCACCAAATGGTTATATATGTAATCAACATTTCAACTAGGTGAGCGATAAATGAATCTAACTACACCCTTTAATCCCATATGCATCCAATTCCAACATTCTCAATTCAATTCTTATTTTCTTCAAATTAATTATACCAATTAATTTAACTATGTAATTAGGACATTTTACCCATAAGTTACATAACAACCCTAAGGTTCCATTTTCATCCATAATCCATCCTTTAACTCACTTCTCTATGCCAAACATGCATATTGGTTTATTATAAACAAAACCCCAACTTTTGTAAAATTACACAAAAGACCCAAACTTCCTCATAATTACACAACAACCTCCAACATATCAAAATACCAAAATTCAAAGACAAAGCTCATAAAGAGGAGTAGGATATCCCTACCTCAAAGTTTGAGCTCAAACGGAGATGAAGACCAAAAACCAACGTGCTCCAAATCCCAAGTTTTTTCAGATTAAATCAAAGCCCAAGTCACCCTCTATCTTTTTAACAAAGGACCTAGGATAGATTCACACTAGAGGGAGATGAAATCCTAGAGGCAATACAAGTCTAGAGAGAGAGCGTCTCGGATCTAGGGTTTGAAAAAGAGAAGGGGATGAAAGAGTGATGTTAAAATCGTTGCTACGATCTGATATATAACAGTCTCGCTCGAGCGAAGGATAGATCGCTCGAGCGACCAGACACAAAGAATACTCGCTCGAGCGAAGAAAGTCTCGCTCGAGCCAACAACTCGAAGCTTCAGGTCTGCAACCCAAAAGCACGCTCGAGTGACAGAATGCTCACTCGAGCGAGGAAACTCAAAACATACACCTCGCTCGCTTGAGCGAAGGAAAGCTCGCTGGAGTCAAGAAACACAGCTCTCAGGTCAAAATGAGACGCAGACGCATGCTGAGCGCAAGACTTCTCGCTCGATCCACCAGACACAAAACTCAACTCTCTCGCTCGAGCGACCAAACCCTGGCTCGAGCGAAGGATCCAAAACAAGAGCTCGCTCGAGCGACAAACTTCTCGCTCGAGCGAAGGACCAAAATTCTGGGCACAACCATTTGCTCCCAAACACACCAACCACACAACCGGTACAAATGCCTAACACATCCTATAACTCAATACAAAGTTTGAAAGGACGTAAACAAGATTTAAACAACTGCTAACATCCACGGACACAAGTCCGGATCACTGTACAACAAGGGGAAAAACCCGGGATCGCTATAATTTTTATATTCTATTTTTTTATTTTATTTTTAGTATTG
Organism: Camellia japonica; assembly: GCA_030407325.1. NCBI lineage: Eukaryota > Viridiplantae > Streptophyta > Magnoliopsida > Ericales > Theaceae > Camellia > Camellia japonica. The sequence goes on from JAPPVO010000029.1 coordinate 55,656,455, forward strand.
GAAGATAAATCACAAATATTACACGTTTTACATAGGGATGGCAATGGGGGTCAATGGGGTGGATATTAATTCTCCATCCCCATTCCCCTATAATTATTTTTCCCCATTCCCCATGGGTACTACCCTCCCTATCTCCTAATCGGTTTGGATATTCCCCAACCCAACTTGACCCCCCCCTTTTATTTTTTATTTTTAAGATTCACAACCAAAACTAAATATACATTCAATCTTTTTTTTTTTAAGGTTCACAAATTTTTTTTTTTTTTGGTAAGATTCACAACCAAAAGCTAAATATACATTCATTTTTTTTTTAAGATTCACAACCAAGCTATATACATTCAATCTTATTTTATTTTATTGGCTCAATAACAAAACAAATACACATTAAGTTAACATGTCACATTATCTTGTCAAATTTTATGTAATCCAAAATTTTTAAAATTTATTTTGAAAAATTCAACTCTTAACCAAAGCTAAATATACATTCAAATTTTTTTTATTATTTTTAAGATTCACAACCAAAGCTAATATACATTCAATCTATATTATTTTATTTGGCTCAACAAACAAAATCAAATACACATTAATTAACATTGTCACATTATTATTCAAATTTTGTATATAAATTTTTTAAATTTATTTAAAAAATTCTATTCCTAACAAAAAAAAAAAAAAAAAAAAAAAAATTTCCATCTTCTTTTTAATTTTTTTAAATTTTATGTATCCTTCTCCTCTCTATTAATTGATCTTCGATAATCTAAAGGTGAGTTATTGCTCTCGTTTCCTATTCTTCTTCTTCTTTTTTTTTAAAAAAAATTATTTGCATTTATAGAATAAATTTTCTTGTTTCAATATCTCCTGCAATTTTTTTATTGGATTTCTTTCTAATTTGATGGTAACCTTAGATTGAATTTTTCAATTTTCATCTTAATTAGTGATCACCTTAATTGAAATTTTGTACAATTTTGTCTTCAATTTCCATGTTTTGGTTATGATTAATTGCACATTTTTGATCGACAGTCATAATCTTGTCACCGCTAGATTGTCGTCATCGCAAATCGCCGTTGTTGTGAGAGAGAGTGAGAATTAGAACTCTAATTGTCAATAGAGTAGGGATGACAATGGATAACATACCATGTTGTATCCATGGAGACCCAACCCAAATACTTGGGTTTCCTCTTTTTTCTTGTTCATCGGGTAGGGTAAGTGATATTCGTTAAATCTCAACCGAGGATGGGTAGGGTAAGTGATGTTTAAAAAAAAAAAATGGTTGTGAAACTAAAAAATAAATTAATAAATAAAAGAAAAAAGATCGCATGTATATTTAGCTTTGGTTGTGAATCTTTAAAAAATAAATAAATAAATAAAAAGGGAAATTAGTGGGGTACCCATCCCCTGTGGATATTTAAAGAATATCACTTATCCTACCAATGGATAAGAAAAAAAAAAAAAAAAAAAAAAAAAGGAAAACCCATGTTATTTGGCTTGGGTCTCCATGGATACCCACAGGGTAGGTTATACATTGTCATCCCTAGTTTTACAATAAAAAATCGGTAGGAGAGATGTTTTAGAACATTTACGTCATCTCTCTCCATTTATTCACAAGGTTGGACTTCATAGATTTTTATAAAATCTTTTAAATTTTCTATGTGTGGGAGTGTGGTTTGGAAATACTCTTCGAATCTTGGAAGACGCCAGTGATCCTCAGCTAGTCACCTGCAAAGACACAAATACTCCGGTCGGTGGTGCCGGAATTAGCACTCCGACGGACAAATCAGTTCTTCTACTCAAGAAAGCTTGTTCACTAAGTTTTTAGAAGTGATTCTTACATACCTCCACAGATCTGAAGCTCTTGTATTTATATCCATTTTTTGGGCCTCGGGGCCAGAGTCTACTTTTTATTTAATATTCTTCCTTTTGTCCTGATATGCCTTCTCAAGTATATTCGGCCTTAAATTCGTAGTCGGCATCTCAGTTGAGCCGAATGGAGCCATTCAATTCCCGGCTCCCCGGGTATATCAGATTTTGTTTCCCTATGAATTCGGCTCCCACAATTGCCCCCCAAGCGTTCTCTCAATGACAGTTGGGTGAAATGCTTGGTTCCAATTTTCAAATACTCTGAACCGAAGTTCGGGGATCAGACTTATTACGCGGACGTTTAATTACTCCCCCTTTAATAATTGCCTCAACTCCCCGACCCTTCGTACACGCCTATTTATTATGATTTTAAAATCTGATGTCCTTTCGAATTCATATTCTATGGCGCTGATTGCTGGGTGCTCTTCGAATCGTTCTTGCAATTCTTCCGTATGTGATACTTTCTTCATTTTTGTAAGTTTTCTTCTCCCTTGCTTTGAAGCTTTTCCTATTTTGTTTATTCCGTCACGTGTTTTCATAGACAGTAGTTATGGCGAAACATTTGAAAGACCTACTTTCGTCAGACCGTATTGTTGGCTTTAGGCGCCATTTTCTGTTCCTGACGATGTCCACTTGTCGTTTGTGGCGGACGGCACTCTTGACATGGAGATGGAAGACGAAACCACGATTGTCTTTCCCCTCTTGTCAATCGCAGAGGGTGGAGTCCGCTTTTCCTCTTCACCATTTTTGAGGGCTGTTCTTCGCCATTGGGATTTAATCCCCTCCCAACCCAATGTGAATTTCTTTAGAATTATAATGGGGGTCGTAGCGCTGAACCGCTGCCTTGGGATTAACCTTGGCATCCCTGCCATTCGGCATTGTTATGCTTTGGCCAAGTCCTCTGGTCGGCACGGGCGTTACTTCCTCAGAGCCAAGGATACAGACCATCAGTTAATCACTATGCTTTCCAGTTCTGGGAAACGAGTTGATGATGTTATGGTCGTTATCCGCGGCAACTGGGAGTTCAACGAAGGGGAGGACCATGTTGATCCTATTCCTAGACGTAGGGCGAACCAGGTCGCCGAATGCTTTCTTGCTTGTGTTGTATGCTCATATCTGCCATACCGTTTTCTTGAGTCTTATGGTTTGTCTTTTGCAGGGAGCAATTTAAAGAAGATACGAGCTTCAACTGACGACGCCGTTCTTTCGGATATTAGGATTGCTCTTAGTTATTTTGGCCGTCGTAGTCTTCACAAACAGGGAAGAGCGGCTCACGTTCTGCTTTGCTACGAGCCTACATATACGACCTTTTCGCTGCGGAAAACATACCGATTCCGGAGGGGAAGATTTTCTTGTTGCTCGTATTTTTTTCGACTTCAAAAACTTGAGACGAATAGGTTTTGAAGGGTCCGATTCGGACAACACTTGAAATATCCCATACTGCCGAATCAGATCACTCCGAGGCCGAATCGGAAGAGGTATTGGATTCTGCCGACCCTCCCTCCACATCGGGGGGGGGAACCTTTCCGTTGGCGACGTTCTTCAACGTACAGACAACCTTCTCCTCTCGGGATCTACTGACATGGCTGGGTTAAGCCTGACAAAGCTCGCTAAGAAGGCGAATGCGGAGAGATTAGCCACGGCGAAGAGCGGAGGGTCTTTCGACCGAAACGCCCACCAGTACATCTCAACATTCCCTCCCAGTTACCAAATCGACGTCTTTAGGAGTTGTTGGGGACGGCAACAGATAAGAATGCCGAATCCGCATTGGTTGGGAAAGCTGTTCAGGATGTTGATGGAAAGACGGGAGAAACGCGTTAGGGATCATGAGGCCAGCTTAGAAGATCTCGGCGGCAAACGCTCCTCGAATGGGGGATCGAGCGAGGTTGTGCCCTTTGTGATTCGACCAATGGTAAGGAACACGCCGGTTCCTTCGGATGCCTCTGCACGTAAAGACCTAGAGGTTGCGTTTGGCGTGGCAACGTCTTTGTCGTTGCCGTCTGATATGGAGGCTTTCCAGTTGGAACCGGATTTGAATGCGACAATGTTAGCCGCACAGTCAGCCCTTTTGGTGCGTATTCTGACTTTTCCTTCATCCAAAAATTGTGCCGTTATGTTTTCTGACTTTTTCTTTTGCAGACCGTTGGTAGGATAGCCGATGTGGGCCGCCGTCATCTCGACGCCGTCAAGCAGATTAGTCATTTACGAAAGCAAGTTGAGGACCAGAGGAAGAGGGCCGAGGATGAATTTCTAAGAGCGAAACAGGAAGCTTCTCGGGCAGAGGACGAGGTAGAGAGAGCTCGTCATGCGGATAAGTTGAGAGCGGAGTCCGAGAAGAAGGCCGACAATATGGAAGCTGCACTTGGCTTGTCCCAAAAGGCAGTTGCTAGACTGGAGGCTGAGTTGGCTTAAAACGAAAGCGGCAAAGGAGATTGCCGATTCAAAAGGGTTCGAAGCCGGGAAAGAGGCTGGACTCGCCGAGTATGTGGACCAGGTCTCTAGGTTGAGAATCGGGGCTTCAAGCATGGTTGGGAGAAAGCCCTTGCTGCAGCTGGAGTTCGCTGAATATGCCAATACCTATGAGCAAGTGGACATCGATCCGTTGGAGACTGATTCGAGGGTTGATCTTTACGATACACAATTGTTATGATTTCGAGCGTAGTTTTTCCGTTTGTTTTTGTATTTTGTATTTGTTTATCGGACGTTTTCCGTGCGTCGATACTTTTTTGCAGTTATAAAATGTTATGAATGCTGCTCGATGTGCTGATGTTTCTGTAATTTTATGGTGATATTGTTTTAATAGATCTGCCCTTGCCTTGGCCAGGGCGCGAGCGTGAAGAGCCTAATTGGTTCATACTCGTGGGCTGGCCGAGGCATTCTCTGAAAAGCTGGCCGAGTAAAACGAGGCCGACTAGATTAATAAATCTGCCCTTGCCTTGGCCAGGGCGCGAGCGTGAAGAGCCTAATTGGTTCATACTCGTGGGCTGGCCGAGGCATTCTCTGAAAAGATGGCCGAGTAAAACGAGGCCGACTAGATTAATAAATCTGCCCTTGCCTTGGCCAGGGCGCGAGCGTGAAGAGCCTAATTGGTTCATACTCGTGGGCTGGCCGAGGCATTCTCTGAAAAGATGGCCGAGTAAAACGAGGCCGACTAGATTAATAAATCTGCCCTTGCCTTGGCCAGGGCGCAAGCGTGAAGAGCCTAATTGGTTCATACTCGTGGGCTGGCCGAGGCACTTTCTGAAAAGCTGGCCGAGTAATCGTGACATCCACGAAGGGCATTCGGAATCAATGAAGGGCGCTCCGAATCCGGAGACTTATTCGGCCCTAAGGTGTGCACCAAAGGGGGCTCCGAATCCGGAGACTTGTTTTGGCCAATCGTGACATCCACGAAGGGCGCTCCGAATCCGGAGACTTTTTCGGCCCTAAGGGGTCCTGCCCCAGAGGGCGCTCCGAATCTGGAGACTTGTTTTGGCCAATCGTGACATCCACGAACGGCGCTCCGAATCCGGAGACTTATTCGGCCCTAAGGTGTGCACCAAAGGGGGCTCCGAATCCGGAGACTTGTTTTGGCCAATCGTGACATCCACGAAGGGCGCTTCGAATCCGGAGACTTTTTCGGCCCTAAGGGGTCCTGCCCCAGAGGGCGCTCCGAATCCGGAGACTCTGTTTTGGCCAATCGTGACATCCATAACGGCGCTCCGAATCCGGAGACTTATTCGGCCCTAAGGTGTGCACCAAAGGGGGCTCCGAATCCGGAGACTTGTTTTGGCCAATCGTGACATCCACGAAGGGCGCTCCGAATCCGGAGACTTATTCGGCCCTAAAGTGTGCACCAAAGGGGGCTCCGAATCCGGAGACTTGTTTTGGCCAATCGTGACATCACGAAGGGCGCTCCGAATCCGGAGACTTTTTCGGCCCTAAGGGTCCTGCCCCAGAGGGCGCTCCGAATCCGGAGACTTGTTTTGGCCAATCGTGACATCCACGAACGGCGCTCCGAATCCAGAGACTTGTTTGGCCAATCGTGACATCCACGAACGCGCTCCGAATCCGGAGACTTATTCGGCATTAAATGTTGAGCGCAAACATGTAAGAACACGAAACCTTGCATTACAACGACATTGTACAAGTATCAAGCCCACAGGTCGGGTCATTGATAAAATTTACGTAGATGTGTTGAAATCCACGGCCGTGGCAGGCTTCTTCTGACATGTCGGAGAGCCGATACGCCCCTACGCCTGCGACGGAATCTATCTGATAGGGGCCGTCCCAGTTCGGACCAAGCTTTCCATCGGCTGGCCTCGGTCGGCTGGCAGTACCTTCTTTAGGACCAGTTCACCTGGATTGTAGCGGAGCAACTGAACTCGAAGATTGTATGACTTGGCAAGCTGCTGCTGATATCGTGCCATGACGCTAAGGCGCGGTCTCTCCGTTCTTCGATCAGAACCAGGTCCAGAGCGAGCATCATGTCATAGCGGCCTGTGTCGAAGGCTTGCGATCTCAGAGTTGGCAAGCCGATCCCTAGGGGTAAGATTGCCTGGTTCCGAAGCATAAGGCAAACGGCGTTTCTCCGGTAGATCGTCTTGGCGTTGGTTCGATGGGCCCACAGTACACTCGGCAAACTCTTCAACCCATCTGCCTTTGGCGTTTTCCAGCCTCTTTTTAATGCCGTTCAAGATGGATTTTTGAAGCTTCCGCTTGACCGTTACTTTGGGGGTAGGCTGGCGTAGAGAAGTAGGGCTCAATACCATATTTGCTGCACAATTCTCGGTATACGCCACAATCGAACTGAGTACCATTATCTGAGCAATGCTCGTGGTATGCCGAATCGTGTAATGATGTTCCTCCACACGAAGCGCTTAATGTCGGAATCCCGTATATGGTTAGAGCCTCCGCTTCGACCCACTTTGTGAAGTAATCGGTTGCTACGATCAAAAATCGCTTGTTCCCTGGGGCCTTGGCAATGGTCCCACGATATCGATCCCCCACTGAGCAAACGGCCAGGGGCTTGTGATAGAATTCAAAGCTTCTGCCGGCTGATGAGTTAATGGGGAGAACTTTGGCATTGTTCGCATTTCTTGACATAATTTTCTGCGTCGGCTCTCATCGTCGGCCAATAATATCCCTGTGTTATCGCCCGATGGGCCAGGGAGCGTCCCCCCGAATGGGCACCACAACTGCCATCATGTATCTCAGTGAGCAGCTCCTCTACTCTGTCCGGGTGCACGCATTCCAAGTATGGTCCAGAGAGGGACTTTTTGTAAAGCCCTCCTTGTGGATCTAAGTAATACCGCAGGGCCTTGTTTCGCAGTTTGTGTGCTTCTTTTTTGTCCTCTGGGAGTTGCTCAGAAGAAAGGAATGCAGCAATGGGGTCCTTCCAACTTGGAGCGGATTCTATAATGATGTGGGTTTCCTCCGGAGGGCCGATACTTGGTTTTGGGACGAAACCTACTTCGATGGTACGCTTGAGCTCGGAGTTGATGGCGGAGGCTAAGCAGGCCAGGGCATCCGCGTGTGTATTTTGATCGCGTGTTATTTGGTTTAGTTCATGATGGTCGAATTTTGTCAGCAAGGAGTTAGCCGTTTTCATATAGGCCGCCATACGCTCGTCTCTTGCCGCGTACTCCCCCTTTAGCTGGTTGATTACCAATTTTGAGTCGCAAAACACCAACAGCCGCCGCGCGCCGAGCAGATGCGCGTTCCGCAGTCCGGCTAAAAGGGCTTCGTATTCGGCTTCGTTATTTGATGCTTCGAAGCCGAGCTTGACGGCCTGCTCAATTACTGCGCCGTCTGGAGACATAATTACTACGCCGGCGCCGCTGCCCCACAACCTTGGTTAGATCCATCACAGTATAATTGCCAAATGTCCCCAACATAAATTCTCCAATCTGGCTTCGACCGATCTTCGGCCTTTGGCTGGAGGTCATCAGGCTTGAGGTCGGCAAGCCCTCCTGTGAATTCGGCAACAAAGTCGGCAAGCACCTGCCCCTTGATTGCGGTTTTGGGTAAAAACTGAATGTCGTATTGGCCGAGTTCGAGAGCCCACTTCGAAACACGCCCTGATGCTTCTGCATTCCGTAGTACTGACCGGAGGGGATAGTCTGTTAGCACCCTAATGCTGTGTGCTTGGAAATAATGCATCAGTTTTCTTGCTGCCATGACCAAGGCTAGGACGAGTTTTTCCAGCGGTAGGTAGCGTGTTTCGGCGTCCACCATTGCCTTGCTCACATAATACACTGGCTGTTGCTGCCCTTCCTCCTCTTTTAATAATACGGCGCTGACAGCCCTGTCGGAGACTGCCAGATATAGGATGAGGGGGTCGCCGGTGGCGGGGTTGTTAGAAGAGGTACTGTCCGGAGGTAGGTCTTCAACCCGTTAAAAGCTGCTTCGCATTCGGCGGACCATTCGAAAGCTCTGCCCAAACGTAGTGTTTGAAAGAATTGTCTGCATCGGTCTGTAGATCGGCTGATGAACCTGTTGAGTGCAGCAGCCATTCCCATCAACTTTTGGACTTTCTTTCACAGAACGGGGGAACTCAGCTCCAAAATTGCTGTGACTTGCCTCGGGTTGGCTTCGATTCCTCGGTGGTTGACGATATAACCCAGGAATTTGCCGGAGCCGATTCCGAATGCGCATTTGGAAGCGTTTAGCTTCATTCCGTATTTGCGTAGGGTATTGAAGGTCTTTTCCAGATCGGCTATATGGTTTTGCTCTTCTTTGGATTTGACCACCATGTCATCGATGTATACTTCCATAGTGTGTCCAGCTGTTCTTTGAACATTGGTGACCAGTCTTTGGTAAGTTGCCCCTGCATTCTTCAGTCCAAAAGGCATAACCTTAGCAGTAGGTACCTCTTGGAGTGAGAAATGCAGTTTTGTCCTGATCATCCGGATTCATGGCGATCTGATGGTAGCCCCTGTAGGCATCGAGGAAACTCATGCGCCGATGGCGTGCCGTCGCATCGACGAGTTGGTCATTCTTGGTAAGGGGAAGCAGTCTTTGGGGCAAGCTTTGTTCAGATCTGTGAAATCGACGCACACTCGCCAAGTTCCATTTTTCTTTTTCACCACCACGGTGTTGGAGAGCCACGTGGGGTAGGTGACTTCTCTGATTGCCCCGGCGTCAAGCAGTTTGTCAACTTCTTCTACAACGGCGGTGATGTGTTCTGCGGAGGATCGCCGGCCTTTCTGAATGATCGGCTTGCACCGGGGGTCGACATTTAGATGGTGTTGTGAGACTGACGGGTCTATTCCCGGCATCTCGTATGGAGTCCACGCAAAGACATCGAGGTTGCCGAGTAAGAAAGTGATCAGCTGCTGTCTGTCGACCTGGCTCAGAGAGGCGCCGATCATAAAAAACTTTTCTGGGCTTCCATCAATGTCAACCCGGTCTAAACCTTCCGTGGCCTTTTCGTTTGGTTGACGCCCGACGTCATCCAGAACCTCTCGATTGGGCACTTCGATGGAATTTACTTGCAGTTCCTTCGGCGTCTTGGCGGCGAGAAGATAACATGTTTTCGCTGACTGTTGAGAGCCACGGATCTGCTCGACGCCGTATTCCGTTGGGAAACGTAGTAGCTGGTGGTAGGTGCTTGGGACGGCCTGCAGGGTATGCAACCATGATCGCCCCATGATGAGATTGTACGGGGACGGTAACCTAACGACCAAGAATTCCACGTCCACCGTTCTGGAGCCAGCTCGAACGGGTAGACTGATCTTTCCCAATGGGTACTCCGGGTTGGCGTTGAAGCCGAATAGTGGATAAGGAGCGGGAGTCAGATCCGAATCGTTGAACCCGAGTTTGACGAAGGTTTTATAGTACATAACCTCCGAAGTGCTTCCCTGGTCGATAAGGACGCGTTCGACGGTGAATCTGTTTACGCGCAGCGCGACAACCAGAGGATCTACGTGGGAGTGTTATGCCGCTCAAATCAGAGTCGTCGAAGGTGATGCTTGGCGCTTCTCGGAGCCGGGGTCGCTTTGTTGGTGTGAGCTGATGCTGGGGGCCTGGAAGTGACTGGATTGCATGTACAGTCGGGGCTATCGGCAGGCTGTATATCATATGTACAGTGTCAAGCGGGACGTCTTTTGGGCGACGTGAATCCTCTGTCACCGCGTCAAGGTAATCGGTTAAGGCGCGGTGACCTCGAGGTCGTTGAGGGCCTGCCCTTGGGGATCGCTCAGGAACTTTGAGCCTTGCCCGCTCGGACTTTGCTTTTTCTAAGGCCAAATCGCGGCGAAGGCGTTCGTTCTCAGCGATGATGTTGTCCAAACTCTGTTGGATCTGTCTGGCTTGTTCTACGGTCGCTTGCATCATTTCCTTCGTTGAAGTCGTTGGTGAGTTAGAGCTCGAGACGCGTCGCTGCGCAACAGTTTCCTTTCCGAGCGTATTTGCCGGAGCGAAGTCGTCTCTCTGTGCGGTTTCGTCGGTGGCCATCGGAGGATCGTCAGTCACGTCTTTCATAGATATATTTGAGTATTCCACAGACGGCGCCAGTTGTGGAGTGTGGTTTGGAAATACTCTTCGAATCCTGGAAGACGCCAGTGATCCTCAGCTAGTCACCTGCAAAGACACAATACTCCGGTCGGTGGTGCCGGAATTAGCACTCCTCCGGACAAGTCAGTTCTTCTACTCAAGAAAGCTTGTTCACTAAGTTTTTAGAAGTGATTCTTACATACCTCCACAGATCCGAAACTCTTGTATTTATATCCATTTTTTGGGCCTTGGGGCCAGCGTCTACTTTTTATTTAATATTCTTCCTTTTGTCCTGATATGCCTTCTCAAGTATATTCGGCCTTAAATTCGTAGTCGGCATCTCAGTTGAGCCGAATGGAGCCGTTCAATTCCCGGCTCCCCGGGTATATCAGATTTCGTTTCCCTATGAATTCGGCTCCCACACTATGAATCAATCATTTACCCTAAACTAAAAAAGAAACAAAGGGGTGATTTGGAAACCCAAATAAAAGCTGCATTTTGCAGCTTCAAAAATGCTGCCTGAGACAATTAAAAACGCCAAAATATTATTTGGGAAGTTAGCAAAATGCAAGGTGTGAAATTACATGAACTACCCTCCATGTTTACAAGTTGAGAGCTAGGGCAAATCACCATTTTGGGATATTTTAGTCATTTTATTGTGATGTGACATTATAAATAAATATTAAACTAAAAAAGTAAAAAAGTAATTTTTTACCAACTTCCTAAATCACTTTCCAAAAAAGTCAAAAAAACCTTAGTTAAAAGCAAAAACCAATTTTTAACCATTTTTTCAAAATATCCCACATTAAACCATAATATACAGTCAATTTCAATACCTCAACTAACAAAATTGAAGCATTCGAGCGAATCCTAAATTTAGCTTTCAACCCAGCCAACTCCGATAACTTACACCCCTACCCTACTAACATCCTACATAAGAGAAAAAAGAAAAAAAAAATTATGAAAATATAAAAAATAGTAACCAAAGACAAGTTTTTATATAGTCATATATTTATCCAATAAATATAGAAAGAGTTTGGCCGTTCAATTCTTCCTCTAGGTAGCTATCCTTCTCATTCTTGATTTTAAAAGAAATTTTTTATTAATTACCCAAAGATAATAAAAATATAATTTGTCACTCTCAAAATGTTAAGATGAAGTAGAACTACAAATAACATTAAATTTTACAACCAAAATGAACTTTCAAATCATCAAATATTTAGGGAAAAAAATTGATTTGCTTTCTCAAGTAATCTCCAATCGCTTTGTCAACTTTAATGTTAGAAATTGGAAAACATTTAAATAAATAAAAATAAATTGTTAATTTGTTAATTCCCTTTTCATATAAAACAAGTTTTTAGTCAAAATGCTTTTTGTATGTTTTGTTTCAATCATGAATTCATGAACAAAAAAAGGAAAATGAAAAGAGAAAATAAGCAAAAAAAATAAAAGAAAATAGCTAAATTCTTTTCTTTTGTGGGGAAACTAATCAATGAGTTGTTTAATTTCATTTTTAATCCTCAAAGTATGAGATTTGTATCATGTTGGTTTTCGATGTATAAAAAAAAAATTCAATTCGGTTTCTCAACCAAACTCCGTCAATAGACACCATTAAAATTAAGAGTAAACGTGTAATTTAAGGATGTGTTTGTTTGAACGAACCGAATAAGGAGTGATTGGAATCCACCGGACTATTAGTCCTGGGATACATTGTCCTCAGACTATTTGGTTTGACTGGATTTGTATCCTATTTTTGTTTAGTCATGGGATTAGATGTCTGAATTGGACTATTATACTGAATCCTATGTTTGTTTGGAATATTATGAAGAATGATAAATGCTAAAATGACTATTTTATCCTTTTCAATTATTTACTAAGTAATAGTTATATTAAACATATTTTTAATATTTTAATTTTTTTAGCTAGATTAAATAAAAATTTATTTTATTTTATTTTTGCACAATTAAATAAATTTATTTTTAAAAAATTTAATAAATTAAATATGAATAAAAATATATGTTATTTCTAAATTAAAATTTAAATAAATTATTTTAAAAAATAATAATAAAAAAACATCTATTAAAATTTAAATAATGAAATTAAATTAAAATATTTTAAAAAATTTAAAATAAAACATCAATAAAATATCTATAAAAAATTATTTTAAAAAATTAAATAAATAAAACATCAATAAAAATTAAATAAAATAATTTTATTTTTAAATTGAGACATTTAAATTTTATTGGATTTTATTAAATATAATACATAATTAAATAGTTGTAGACGTCCCCGAACGCCCCGGGAGGGTTAAGTCCCGTTCTGTTCATATTGGGGTCACTACAGTTCAAGGACTCAAATGTTACGGTTCTTAATCTTGAACCAAAGAGTCCAAATCCGGCAAATCGTTTTGAAAACAGATTTTTTGAAAGAAGTGCCAAACATGGATGCTTCGCCAGATACAGAGTCGCCACCTAAATATTTTATTTTTGGGAAATTTAGGAAACCCTGACTCGGTGCCAAAGGCCACGTGTCCGTCATCACCAAAGTTGCCTCGGCTCGGGAACTTGGGTACGACTGGGGAAGGTCACTTCGTGAGCACCCCCGCTCGCCCGGTCAAAGACCGGCCTCTACTAACCATGATATCTGTTTTTGGAAACCTTGTATGCTTTATTCCGGTTATTAGCCTAGGTTACTATGTGATGCTCGCAGCAAATAAGTATAGACTGAGTTTCCTGAATTGGAACAAAACATTTCATGTTTGTTTGTTTGAAAATGGTTTGATGGTGCTACCCGCAGGTAGGCTAAGACGCGGATTTGCCACCCTCAGGTGGGCTTAGAAAACATGATTTTGCCACTATCTAGTGGGCTTAAAACAAACATTTGCTGAATCGTCCCAATTCAAGTAACTCAACCTCCACCCACAGGCATTCAAGGCAGTTATATCACATAAGCACATAGCCTCATGGTAAGCATGCTATTCATGGCAGTCACTCACACGCATGCAAGGATGCTAAAGCAAAGAAACTTACCGAGTACTCCAAGCCAAAACAGGAACTTATTAGAAATCATGCATGATCCTAATTATACAGAAATGTCTAATGCAACGCATGCAATAATGCAACTATAGTAGGCTCGGCTATTCTAATCATGGTATATGGAATGCTACAACTAACACGTATTCAATTTGGAATTGAAATACAAATGCAGTTTGTATGATGCGCCGAGCCCGGTGCATGCAAAACAGATGAATGATGCAAACATGCTGTCATACTGTATGCTAATTGAAATATGCCCTATATCTAACCATCGTAAGCGGATAAATAAAAGGGAAGAAAGACGTGGGGTTGGAAGACATACATCACACTCACCCACACTTATTACAATTATGCCCTCGCGCAGAGGGTCCGAATAAATAATACAGTCCGAAATGAAAGAATAATACAGTCCGAAATATACAGTCCGAATAATGTACAAATTTCTAATTTAATTAACAAATTAAACTAAGAAAGCCTTAAACAGGCATGCAAGCCAGGGGCTGCCTCGCTTCTGATGAATGATGTATGCTGGGCTGCCTTGCGCAGAAATCCACTGGGATGCCCAATTTAGCCTCTGTTTGCAATTTTTCTCGAAATGCGCGCCAGACTCCGAAAAGTTGCTGATTCCTTGTTTTGCTGCAACAGAGAACAGGAAAGGGGCATAGCAATGTATTTCACAAATATATGCATGCCTCGATCCTCGTGCCACCAATCACGCATATCGATGCATGATGGCCGAGGAATCGGATTGCACAACTCAATATAGGGTGCAATGCAGATGAATGCTACAACAAAACCTAACTCCATCATGGGTAATCCGGAGTGTCGGTGACCTGGGAATTGAGACCCATTCCGTCACTCGGAGTACGAAACGTGCCTCGTTTCCCGTGCCCGGGCTAACTCCTATCCCGAACACGATGCAATATACATGATATGCATGAATGCAACTAAAATACAATCTAGCATGCACAATGCTATGAAAATGAGATGCCTCGAAATGCGTGCCAGATGGGCACGCAAACTGAGGAAATGATCCTAAAGCATAAAATGGCGTACACAATGCAAGTGGACTTACACTAACATGAGTGAGCCTCAGCCATACTCACATAAGAGGCCGTCGGATAAAAATGAGATGCCTCGAAATGCGTGCCCACGGGCGCGCAAACCGAGGCGATGCATACAGAATGCAAAATGACATGGAAATGATATGTAATGAGGCTAAAGGCCTCGAAGCGCGTGCCTGCGGGCACGCAAACCGAGAAAATGGCATACGGAATGCAATGATGCGAAAGTGGCATACAGAATGCAAAAATGGGCTTATACCAACATGAGAGGACCTCAGCCACTCTCATACGGGAGGCCGTCGGATAAAACGAAGTGCCTCGAAATGCGTGCCCACGGGCGCGCAAACCGAGGCAATGACGTACGCAATGCAATGAGACTAAAATGATATGCAAAATGCAAAATGGACTTACACTAACATGAGTGAGCCTCAGCCACACTCATATAAGAGGCCGGTGGATGAAAATGAAGTGCCTCGAAATGCGTGCACATGGGCACGCAAACCGAGGCAATATATTAAAGCATGAAATGGCATTCCAAATGATATGCAAACATGCCAATGGATTTCAGCGCTTACAAATGATACAAAACAGCCCCGAAAGGCGGGAAAATGATACCGAATGCACGGAATGGTCCCGAAATGCGATAATAAGCACCCGGAATGGCCTATAGCCACACTAAACATGCATAATTGGTACATGACATGCAAAACAGTAGCAAGGCAGCCCCCAAAATAGCATTTTTCAGTCACAAAAAGGGCTAAATAGAAAGCATGGATAGGGCAACAATAGCATGCAAAAATACGAGCCAAGAGAGGGGTATTGAAGCAAGTGGCGTATGCGATGCTCAAACTGAAAAATACCCTTCTACAACACTGATGAGGGACTAAAAATATGCACATTTTTAGTAAATGACATCCCTCAACTCAGTATGAAAACATGGTAAAAATGCTATGCAAAAATGAGGATATATGAGGCTATAACATGAAGTATCCCAAACATCCATCAAACCAGCAAAGACCCTCAATGAGATATGACAAGAAGGCCAAAATATGGATATTTTCAGTACTGATGATGGCCGAAAACAGAAGCTAGATAAGCTCAAAAAGGCATGCAAAATGGGGTCAAATGGAGATATAAAGGCAAGTATAACATGGAGACCCCAAAAAAAGTTGATCCCTTCTACAATGTTGTATAGGGACACAAAATAAGCTCATTCACAGTTCATGGAATGTTCCAAAACAGACTTCATGTAGGTCAAATAAATCATGCAAGTTTACGGTAATTTGAAGGAATTATGAAGCAAGTGCATGGTAGAAAGGCCAAACAGGGTTGATCCCTTATTCAATGTTGAAGAGGGGCTCAAAATAGGCCCACTCACAGTTTATGTCATGCTCGAAATCAGATCACTCATAAGCCAAATATTTCATGCTAAAAACAAGGGTAAAACATGGATTCAAAGCAACTTGTACATGGAGCATGAAAACAGGGTTGAGCCCTTCTTCAATGTTGAATAGGGGCTCAAAATAAGCACAATATCAGTTCATGAGATGCTCCAAATCAGATCACACATAGGCCAAATATTCAATGCAAAATATTGACATAGAAGATGCTATTGAAGCAAGTGTGCCATAGAGGGCTCAAACAGGGTTGAGCCCTTAATCAAAGATCAAAATAAGCTCAAAAGGGGACCACTTTCAGTAGGGGTCGAAGCTCAACATAATATGGAATAGGGTTAAGAAAGGAAGCAAGGAATGGTACAAAAGAGGGATTTGAGATTTACCCTTGAAGACAAGACTTTTGCTACCTCTTTGCTTGATGAAAGTTGCTTCTAAACCCCAAGAACTCCTCCTTGCTGCTGGAAATGAAGTGGTGTTGGTGGTGCTAGGAGATGATTGAGAAATGGCACTAAACTTTTAAGATTTGAGAGAAATGGAGATGGATTGGTGTATGTATGCTTGAGGTATTTTTCTAACCCTAGACACAAGTTTTTGGCTGCCTTATATGGACAAAAGGAGGGGTGTAAAGGTGGAGGGAAATGCACCCAAGCATTCCCCTCCAAAATATCCCCCGGATACAGATCTTTTCTGGGGGAAAAAGGTGCATAGCTGGAATGCACACAACCCAAGGAAGCTGGCCGGCTAGCCCCCTTTATTGGAGGTGGCCGGCCGGCCACCCCCCCTGCCGGCCGGCCAGGGGCAAAATGGTCAACTGAGAATTGCTGGCCGGCCACCAGATGATGGTGTCCTCCCAGGTTTCCTCAACACAACCCTGTGGTTCAAATCTTGCAACTCTGAAACAGAGAGAAAGGCCAACTCAAAGAGGGGTTCAAAAGGTTCAAAGAGTTACTGGCCGGCCATGTGTTTTTAGTGTCCTCCCATGTGTGTACATCACAAATATGTGGTTTTGGCTCGAAGAAAATGGCCCTAGGGTGTTCAACATTAGCCCGGAAGTGAGAAAAACGGGCGCCGGGGGGCGCCGGAAGACATAACAGGTTGCTTGGACAATTGCTGCCTCCCACCCTCCAGTGATCTTCCTGATGATAAAACAGGGTACCTGCCAAAAATGAACAAAATCGATGCAAATGAATGCTCGGGGCCAAACCGCGAGGTTCGGGGCCCGAAAACCGGCTGTAAGCACCGAAAGTGGCATTCAGCCACGAAGTGGGTATCTAAGACCCCAGTGTGCCTCGTTATGATAAACAGAGGTACCTGCCAAGAATGAACAAAAACCGATGCAAATGAATGCTCGGGGGCCAAACCGCGAGGTTCGGGGCCCGAAAACCGGCTGTAAGCACCGAAAGTGGCATTCAGCCACGAAGTGGGTATCTAAGACCCCAGTGTGCCCGTTATGATGAAACAGAGGTACCTGCCAAGAACCGGAGGAATCGGAGATGGTTGGGTGGTCCCGAACCGAGGCACACGGCCTGACGGCTCCGAAAACGGGAACCGGGCTCCGAAATGGGCAAAATGGCCTACGGCCACGAAATGTAGCCCACGGCCACTGAGAGATGTCTGCGACCTCTCCCTCCCTCAGGAAAGAAAACAGAGAAAACCGAGTCTGGTTCGCAAACCGAGGCAAGGCACAGAAGAGGTTCGGAAGTCCGGAGGCAGGGCGCACGGCCGCGACTCTGAGACTTCTGAACGAGCACAATATGCAACATCACCGAGCGCTCAATCGGTGACGTCTGAGTCTTAAGGTCGGTCAAAAATGGGGTGTCTACAGTTGCCCCTCTTTGACAGAACTCGGAAGTCAAAAGTGACGGGAGTGAATGTCAAAGCCCAGAGACGACCCATTTTTGACAAGGCCGAAGACTTAGACAATCATACAAGATGAACAGAGATATGCCCGCAGGCGTGCCCGCAGGCAGGGGGGGCAAAATGCAAAGCGACATGCACAGAGCCAAATGATCATGCAGATGCAGCGAGCTGTAATGAGGCAAGTATTCGCAAATAGATGCAACAATTTTAAGCAAGAATGCAAAGCAACAACTACATTTCATGCAGTTAGGAATGCGGAGAATGATTCGATTCTCGTCGCGTCTCACACGGAGAAGATACGATACCTGCGCGATTCGTCTGGTCGCACCAGCCTCAAATGAACCGTACATACAATATCGTGCCTGCAAAAGAGAGAAATTCAACAAGAACAACATGCTAACAACATATATTCAATGTGATTCCTGTGATTCCGAAAGTTTGACACGCACAGTGTCGGCGAGTAAATGCATCACGATGCGAGAAAGAAACGTGCGCAACAACACATGCACAAGCACAGAGATATGGTACACCAAGATATCATGCATGACAATGCAAAATGTTGATTAGAATGCAAGTTATACGCACAACAATGCAAAATGAGCACGGATCAGGGTGCCCGTCGGTTGTGAAATAACGAGCAAGAAAACGCGCATTTCGGCGAAGGCAACTCAACCGCGGCCTCGGTTTCACCTCCCGGAGAGGTTACAACATGATTAATAAGGATACACCTCGATTTTGATGAGTGATGATGAGACACATATCAGAAATTGCAGCTAAAATTCCGACGGAGCAATTTCGCGCCAGAAAGTGCACTTTTCTTGAACTTTTTCAGGTCCCGGGAGCTCCAATCTTCCTCAAAATTTGCAGGGAGCTAGAGGGGGGTGTGGGGGAGGCTGCCGGCCAAGTGGTGACCTAGGGGGAGGCCACCGGCCATGCTGCAAAAAGCAATTGGCCGGCCAGCCAGGAAAGGTGGCCGGCCGGCCATCTGCCAAAAGTAGGGGCATTTTGGTCATTTTTCTCATTTCTATATATACACCCATCCATTCCATCCGAAATCACTCCCCCAAGTGTGAAATTCTCTCCTCTTGCTCTCTAAGCCATTTTTCCTTTCAGATCTGCACTTTATACGCGCTTTTCGGCCTTTTTTGCAAGTTGTTTTCGCGAAATTCTTCAGATTTAAGCACTTTGAGGCGACTAAATTTTGATTTCGAAGCTTCTTTTCTCATTTTCACCACTTGAGGTAAGTTTGTCTCAATATTTGGAATATTTTCTCGGGAGTTGACTTTTGTTGACTTTTTCTTTCCCGGGAGTTGACTTTTGTTGACTTTTTCCAATTTTGGCTCATTTTTGCTCATTTTTGCTCCTTTTTGCAGATTTCTCGAAATGGCAGGCAATTTCCCTCACGGCGGAGGTCCTCCAGGCGCCGGAGATGATTTTGATATTATGGCACTCCCCCCGAGGGTCCGTCCTTTTGTCCCTGAGAGATACGCCCCGGCGGTGCACATCCTTCCGCGAGCGGTTTTCCGTCATTTCACTGACTTCAACGACCGGGCACCTGGGGATTTGCTTCTGCGAGAGCCAGAGCATCACCTTTCTTCCGATGCACGAGAGGTATTTTACCTTATTTTCTGCATTTTCCGTACACTTTGTAGCTTTGCCATGCTTAAACACACAGTTTAGCCTATGACATGATACTTTGTTTGCACCCCGAACATGCAACTCAAACACTTGAATTGCTGAACACACGGCTCACTGACTGATTGATTGTGAACACACGGCACACATTAGTTAAGCATTGAACCACGGCTCAAACACTGATTTGTCGAACACACAGCCCGAATTTGAAGGCGAACACACAGCCCACACTGATTAGGATTGAACACACAGCCCAGAACATAGCCCAAAACATAGATTTACTGAACACGCAGCCCAGATATAAATAAAGTGAACACGCAGCCCACTGAATTAGGATTTGAACACGCAGCCCAAACACTGATTTACTGAACACGCAGCCCAGATATAAATAAAGTGAACACGCAGCCCACTGATTAATGATTTGAACACGCAGCCCAAAACACTGATTTACTGAACACGCAACCCAGATATAAATAAAGTGAACACGCAGCCCGCAGATTTTTTCTAAATTTGAACACGCAGCCCAAATACCAAATTTACTGAACACGCAGCCCAGATTTAGTGAACACGCAGCCCACAGATTTTTTGAAATTTGAACAAGCAGCCCAAATACCAAATTTACTGAACACGCAGCCCAGATTTAGTGAACACGAAGCCCACATATTTTTTCGAAATTTGAACACGCAGCCCAAATACCAAATTTACTGAACACGCAGCCCACAGATTTTTTTTGAAATTTGAACACGCAGCCCAAATACCAAATTTACTGAACACGCAGCCCAGATTTAGTGAACACGCAGCCCACAGATTTTTTCTGAAATTTGAACACGCAGCCCAAATACCAAATTTACTGAACACGCAGCCCAGATTTAGTGAACACGCAGCCCACAGATTTTTTTCTGAAATTTGAACACGCAGCCCAAATAACAAATTTACTGAACGCGCAGCCCAGATTTAGTGAACACGCAGCCCACAGATTTTTTCTGAAATTTGAACACACAGCCCAAATATCAAATTTACTGAATACGCAGCCGAGATTTAGTGAACACGCAGCCCACAGATTTTTTTCTGAAATTTGAACACGCAGCCCAAATACCAAATTTACTGAACACGCAGCCCAGATTTAGTGAACACGCAGCCCACAGATTTTTTTGAAATTTGAACACGCAGCCCAAATACCAAATTTACTGAACACGCAGCCCAGATTTAGTGAACACGCAGCCCACAGATTTTTTTCTGAAATTTGAACACGCAGCCCAAATACCAAATTTACTGAACACGCAGCCCAGATTTAGTGAACACGCAGCCCACAGATTTTTTTTCTGAAATTTGAACACGCAGCCCAAATAACAAATTTACTGAACGCGCAGCCCAGATTTAGTGAACACGCAGCCCACAGATTTTTTCTGAAATTTGAACACGCAGCCCAAATACCAAATTTACTGAACACACAGCCCAGATTTAGTGAACACGCAGCCCACAGATTTTTTTCTGAAATTTGAACACGCAGCCCAAATACCAAATTTACTGAACACGCAGCCCAGATTTAGTGAACACGCAGCCCACAGATTTTTTTCTGAAATTTGAACACGCAGCCCAAATAACAAATTTACTGAACGCGCAGCCCAGATTTAGTGAACACGCAGCCCACAGATTTTTTCTGAAATTTGAACACACAGCCCAAATATCAAATTTACTGAATACGCAGCCGAGATTTAGTGAACACGCAGCCCACAGATTTTTTTCTGAAATTTGAACACGCAGCCCAAATACCAAATTTACTGAACACGCAGCCCAGATTTAGTGAACACGCAGCCCACAGATTTTTTTTCTGAAATTTGAACACGCAGCCCAAATACCAAATTTACTGAACACCCAGCCCAGATTTAGTGAACACGCAGCCCACAGATTTTTTTCTGAAATTTGAACACGCAGCCCAAATACCAAATTTACTGAACACGCAGCCCAGATTTAGTGAACACGCAGCCCACAGATTTTTTTCTGAAATTTGAACACGCAGCCTAAATAACAAATTTACTGAACGCGCAGCCCAGATTTAGTGAACACGCAGCCCACAGATTTTTTCTGAAATTTGAACACGCAGCCCAAATACCAAATTTACTGAACACACAGCCCAGATTTAGTGAACACGCAGCCCACAGATTTTTTTCTGAAATTTGAACACGCAGCCCAATACCAAATTTACTGAACACGCAGCCCAGATTTAGTGAACACGCAGCCCAAGATTTTTTTCTGAAATTTGAACACGCAGCCCAAATAACAAATTTACTGAACGCGCAGCCCAGATTTAGATAAAGTGAACACGCAGCCCACTGATTAGGATTTGAACACGCAGCTCAAACACTGATTTACTGAACACGCAGCCCAGATATAAATAAAGTGAACACGCAGCCCACAAATTTTTTTTGAAATTTGAACACGCAGCCCAAATACCAAATTTACTGAACACGCAGCCCAGATTTAGTGAACACGCAGCCCACAGATTTTTTTCTGAAATTTGAACACGCAGCCCAAATACCAAATTTACTGAACACGCAGCCCAGATTTAGTGAACACGCAGCCCACAGATTTTTTTCTGAAATTTGAACACGCAGCCCAAATACCAAATTTACTGAATGCGCAGCCCAGATTTAGTGAACACGCAGCCACAGATTTTTTCTGAAATTTAAACACGCAGCCCAGATAACAAATTTACTGAACGCGGCAGCCCAGATTTAGTGAACACGCAGCCCACAGATTTTTTCTGAAATTTGAAACGCAGCCCAAATAACAAATTTACTGAACGCGCAGCCCAGATTTAGTGAACATGCAGCCCACAGATTTTTTTCTGAAATTTGAACACGCAGCCCAAATAACAAATTTACTGAACGCGCAGCCCAGATTTAGATAAAGTGAACACGCAGCCCACTGATTAGGATTTGAACACGCAGCTCAAACACTGATTTACTGAACACGCAGCCCAGATATAAATAAAGTGAACACGCAGCCCACAGATTTTTTTCTGAAATTTGAACACGCAGCCCAAATACCAAATTTACTGAACACGCAGCCCAGATTTAGTGAACACGCAGCCCACAGATTTTTTCTGAAATTTGAACACGCAGCCCAAATACCAAATTTACTGAACACGCAGCCCAGATTTAGTGAACACGCAGCCCACAGATTTTTTTTCTGAAATTTGAACACGCAGCCCAAATAACAAATTTACTGAACGCGCAGCCCAGATTTAGTGAACACGCAGCCACAGATTTTTCTGAAATTTGAACACGCAGCCCAAATACCAAATTTACTGAACACGCAGCCCAGATTTAGTGAACACGCAGCCCACAGATTTTTTTCTGAAATTTGAACACGCAGCCCAAATACCAGATTTAGTGAACACGCAGCCCACATTTAGTGAACACGCAGCCCACAGATTTTTTTTCTGAATTTGAAACACGCAGCCCAAATAACAAATTTCCTGAACGCGCAGCCAAGATGTTAGATAAAGTGAACACTGCAGCCCAGCTATTAGGATTTGAACACGCAGCCCAAACACTGATTTACTGAACACGCAGCCCAGATAAATAAAGTGAACACGCAGCCCACAGATTCTGAAATTTGAACACGCAGCCCAAATACCAAATTTACTGAACACGCAGCCCAATTTAGTGAACACGCAGCCCACAGATTTTTTCTGAAATTTGAACACGCAGCCCAAACCAATTTACTGAACACGCAGCCCAGATTTAAAGTGAACACGCAGCCCACAGATTTTGAAATTTGAACACGCAGCCCAAAACAATTTACTGAACACGCAGCCCAGATTTAGTGAACACGCAGCCCACAGATTGAAATTTGAACACGCAGCCCAAAACAAATTTACTGAACACGCAGCCCAGATTTAAAGTGAACACGCAGCCCACTGATTGAAATTTGAACACGCAGCCCAAAACAATTTACTGAACACGCAGCCCAGATTTAGTGAACACGCAGCCCACATTTTCTGAAATTTGAACACGCAGCCCAAAAACAATTTACTGAACACGCAGCCCAGATAGATAAAGTGAACACGCAGCCCACTGATTAGGATTTGAACACGCAGCCCAAAACACTGATTTACTGAACACGCAGCCCAGATATAAATAAAGTGAACACGCAGCCCACAGATTTTTGAAATTTGAACACGCAGCCCAAAACCAATTTACTGAACACGCAGCCCAGATTTAGTGAACACGCAGCCCACTGATTGAAATTTGAACACGCAGCCCAAAACAATTTACTGAACACGCAGCCCAGATTTAGTGAACACGCAGCCCACTGATTAATTTGAACACGCAGCCCAAAACAATTTACTGAACACGCAGCCCAGAGATTAGTGAACACGCAGCCCACTGATTGAAATTTGAACACGCAGCCCAAAACAAATTTACTGAACACGCAGCCCAGATTTAGTGAACACGCAGCCCACTGATTAATTTGAACACGCAGCCCAAAACAATTTACTGAACACGCAGCCCAGATAAATAAAGTGAACACGCAGCCCACTGATTAATGATTTGCAGCACGCTCTTCATTTCATTTGCACACAGCTTTTACTTGCATACAGCTTGCATTTATGTGTACTGAACACATGTATTCATTCTGAATGCAGGTTGGCTCTCGTACTGTACGAGGATATGGCTCTACCGCGCGAGAGACTGGTATGCTGAGCTTCCAGAGGCCGTCCGGGATCTGGTTGATCTAGCAGGATTTGGACCATTCTGCGTGGGATTAGCACGTTGTCCTGCCAGCAGGACATTGTTAGCTTCTCTGGTGGAGAGATGGTGGGACACCACCAATTCCTTCCATTTTTCCGCCACTGGGGATATGACCATGACCCCGCTGGACTTCGCTGTGCTCACCGGCCTAGACACAGGCGGTTGGCCCATTCCTTATGATGAGGATATGGGTGAGTGGGAGGCTGCATGGATACATCTATTGGGGGCTCGCCCACCTGTAGATAGAGCTTCCGGGAGGGTCCGGTACACCTGGTTCTCTTCCCGTTTCGGAGGCCAGAGATGGAGCCTGAGTCTCCTGAGGAGATTGAGCAGTACACTCGGGTTTCCTCATGTTCCTCTTTGGCACCACTTTGTTTGCCGACAGGGGGAACACTGTTGGGCTGTATCTGCTGAGCGCCTTGGTGGACCTATCACAGGTCAGGCGATATGACTGGGGTGGCGCTGGCTGGCTACCCTTTATTGTTACATGAGCGCAGCCTCTCGCGGGCGGGGAGACTTGCTTGGCGGCTATTGGAGAGCCTGGGAGGTACGTTCTGTCCTCTTGATGATTTACATTTCTGCTTCTCATCACTTGTTCATTGCACACACGGCGCAGTTTCACATTCTGTATTTGCCTTTAGCACTTTGATTCACATTCCGCACTGCTTTCTCAGCTATGGGTGTACGTATACTTTCCCACATTAGCTCCGGAGATGGAGGTGGCTGGAGTCCTTATGACTCCGTTTTCACTGGTATTCGAGGGCGAGCACCGAGCGAGACCTCGAGAGACTCTCTTCTACCTGCGACAGTATTTTGATACTGTGCGGACGACAGAGGTATTTCAGAACTCTCAGTTCCTTCATTTTCATCTTTGATTGCCCTGTATACTGATTTCTGATTGATTTATGCACTGGTTATCCGCAGATTACCTGGCAGCCCTGGGCGGTCTTTGGCGATGGTCTCCGACATCAGTATCCCGGAGGATCAAGTAATTCCCAGTACAGGTTCCTGCTCGAGGGACCAGTTGGTAGGGCATGGTTCCTGGGGGAACGCTTTTGCGCCAGGTGTGGGGGTATGATTCTCAGGACCCTCCTGCTGTACCTCCAGCCACTATGCGGACTGCGGATAGGCTATCTTCCCATGAGGTCACAGTGCCATGCAGGGCACCGATGCTTTGTTATATCTCATGGAGGGGGACTACGCCACCTATCGTCGCATATATCTGATGCCCCCCTTGACGGGAGTGCGTGCTCCGACGCTGAGGCCTACTGACTATGCCATCTTCGAGTCGTGCCCGTGCTACGGGTATCCCTCCTCTAGCAGGGCTGGTGCATCTAGGGGTAGAGGTAGTTCTATTCCTCCGATCCCTCCGTCTCTTCATCCTCATGCTGGGTGGCCAGACATGCCGACCGAGCTGACGAGTTGGCGGTTCGGGACTCCTTACCAGGTCCGCTAGAGCCTCCTCTTCCTGACCACAGATATGTCAGAGACCCTGACTCACCCCGGTATGTTTTTCAGCTTTGATTCATCAGTCAGATATTTGGACATTCATTCCTTTACTGATAGTTTTGCATTTGTATTTGCAGCCTCCAGTTGAGTACACGGACGAGCTGCTCGGGATGCTGGCCACATTCGAGGGCATGATCCTACGGAGGGAGGACATCTAGCCCTCATGGGCGTGCAGGTTCGTATTTAGCATAGTTCTGATAACATACTGGTTTTGAACATTCTGCTGTATTGATAGTCTGTGTAGAGCACATCTGACACACACCCACTCACATATTGTTTGCATCTGCTTTTCATATTTGAACTGATGCATTGAACTTTCACTTTCAGATGCCTCCGTATATGATCCATCGCAGGCCAGGCCACCCGGGCCTTCTCAGAGAGGTCGAGCTGGGCCATCTGGGCCCTTTCGAGGAGCTGGGCCATCCAGGCCTTCTCAGGGAGCAGGGCCATCTAGGCCTGTCCGAGGAGCTCGAGGAGCAGGGTCGTCTCGCAGACGCAGGGCACCCATTATTGAGGAGGAGGAGGAGGAGGTCGCAGACCGTGAGTCAGAGACATCTGCTGGGGAGGAGGCTCCGGTCTTGGTTCCGGGAGTGGAGGTGAGGCTGAGGGGGATCCTGAGGATGACAGCTCTGACCCGGATGGTGATGATGGTGCAGAGGTTGTCCCGCAGAAGAGGATGAGAGGGCCTCCTCATTCCCGTTCCCGAGGATATTGATGTTATTTCCTGCTTTATTTACTTTTTGCTAGTAGTTTGTAGCACTTTGCACATTGTGTTAGGCAGTTTTATATCCTGTAAAACTTGTACCTCTATTTGTTGTAAAACATGATGGAATGAAATAGCTTTTGACAAGATGTTTGTATTTTGAAATTCTTAGCATCGCATCGCATTGCATCATTTTGCACAAAAATGGAATTGAATGGAAATGTGCTTGTGTATTTACCAGGTCAGGTAATGAACCAACGCAACAAATCAAACAACTCGACTCACTAAGAAATAACAGAATCTTAGCAAGTTTACAACTCGATAAGCAAAGTACAACAATGCTAACGACTCGATAAACAAGACTTAACAAAATTGCGTAAACAAAGAGTAACAACTCAAAGCACAAAAAGCGACAGCTCGACAAAACTTACAACTCGATAAACAAAGCAACAACTCGATAAGCAAAAGTACAACAAAGCGCACTTCGGATGGACGGTCTGGATGATGGAACGTATCCGAAACTGAGAGAAATGGAGGCCTTCGACATCCCCGATGCGTAGAAATGCCTCAAACTTCTTTCCGGAGGGTAAAACAGGACCAATGCGTGGCCGAACACATTTCGCATTTGGAGACTAGAGGGTGGCCGGCCTACTAGGATAGATGGCCGGCCGGCCACCTCCCCCGCAACCTCCAGATTTTTGACACGTGTCCTTTGAATAGTGTTTTACCCCCTATAAAAGCCCCAGCCCTGGAACTAATTCATTTC
The DNA here is from genome assembly GCA_030407325.1 of Camellia japonica. Classification (NCBI taxonomy): domain Eukaryota; kingdom Viridiplantae; phylum Streptophyta; class Magnoliopsida; order Ericales; family Theaceae; genus Camellia; species Camellia japonica. The sequence continues at coordinate 55,683,516 of JAPPVO010000029.1, forward strand.
ATCACCGTTTCTCACAAAAATGGAGGCATTTCTCGCAGAAAATCTCACAACTTGGATTTCTTCTCTAGACGGCTCGGAAAAGTTGAACTTCCGGGGTTTTGGCTTAAATGCACTATTCACGCTGCGCCGGACTCCGCTACATCTTCCTTTCCTCATGCCGCGGCGAGGTTTTGGAACCCGGTGACGCACGTCTTCAGCTTTGGAGGGCAAGAGGTATGTCCCACTTTTGAAGATTTTCAAGTTTGATAGAATCTGAACGCTCAGAAGAGATTTGCCTCAGTCTCGTTTTGGCCATGCCCAAGCTTTAGGGCGGATGTGTGGACTCAACGCGCATGATGCTCGATCCTCTGATTTGTAAGGGATGTTGGATATCCCGACCTGATTTACCGATTCTCTGATGCGGTGACCGCAGCGACCATCATTGGCAAGGTTTCCGACAACATGCCCTCTGCTTGTTGCATGCTATCTCATTTTCTGTTTGTCTCGGCTCCGGAGGCTAGCATCCGTTGATTGAAGTCGCTCAAGGCTTGCGAGAAGGAAAGAGCTGTATCGCCATGACATTAGCCGAGACACTGATGGGCTTGGATGCTTTCTACCGCCAAGAGACAACTAGATTTGCAGGGAGTCCACTACTGCTGCAGGTAATGTTTCCCACCCAAGCTTACATATGCATTTGCTCACATCACTCGGCCCTCAGGCTCGGTTTTTCTCACAAAACCCTCATCTCACTTTTCTCTCATCGTACATCTCTCTATTCTTTACTCTCTCATTTTTCATCCCTCCCCAGATATGGTTGATGGATAAATTGCAAGTTGTGGACTCTTGCCCTGCTTACTCAGCCCGCGGCTACTTCTTTCGACAACGCCGGTTGACGCCCTTGATGAGGGATGGTGGTTTGAATGGATGTGCAATTTGTCTGCGGTCACATTGCTTGGCGCTGTCCTTGGCTTAACCTTCCGGCGATGAGCTATAGCATGTTCCAGGATACTGGGATCCGTTGATCGGCTTGACCATTGTGTATTCTATTTCCCATTCCGTATTCTGCGCCAGTTTGGTCATGATCAGACTTGCCCACCGGAGGGATTGAGTACCGGTACTTTCCAGTTCGAGGTGCACACCTTGCCCGCATACTACGGCCTGGAGGACTAGAGAGCTCCTACCCCTGCCCCTTTTAGTTGCACTTTGTCTGATGAGTGCTGGGATTGGCTCAACGAAGAAGCACAGGTTGGGCCTAGGTTGGCATCAGAGGCTTCAACTAGCTCTGGCAGGGGCGCAGGGACACCTGACTTGACTATGCCCCGGATTTATTGCTTTACTAGTACTTTCAAGTTTTCTTCCTGAGTGTAATAAAAAGCAACTTCAATTGTATGCAAGAGCAAGAGAACTCTGTTTTGAAATCAATGAAATTGAAGGTTGTGGTACTGAAAATTCTCCGCTTTGGTCCAAAAATGGTCTTAGTTGTAAAAAGATTAATTTGAACAAAGTCAACTTTTATTAAAACTTTTCAAAACTATTTTCGATATGGATCAGAACTGGACACGCCTGAGATCTGTCACTGAGATGCACAACCCCGGATCCTAGCAACTGGAAAGTTGCCCCTAGTTTGAAGGTACCGCAGCACTTCACGCAACGGAAAGTTGCCCCTAGTCTGAATAGCACTGTACCGGAGATCACGATAAATGCTGATGAATAAGATGACTGAGATGATCAAATGGACAAAGTTGATCGGGGAAAAGATTGTGGCTGAACTTCAAGACGAAGTTGCCTACGTATCCCAAAGATGGGAATCAAGCCTTACGTAGTTCAGGCTCAGGTTCGCTCGGGTATTTTCACTCTCCTTTTGCGCTCTAACTTTTGCCAAGGCCGCCCTTTGCGGGTTTTCAACCTTGCGAGCTCAGTTTTTATAATTTCAAATTTTCTGTGCTCTGAGTTTTGCCTAGGTCGCCCTTTCGGGTTTTCGGCCTAGCGAGCCTCTCAGGGTAGTATTTCTTCAACTTGTCCATGTTGATCGGTTGGGAAAACTCTAAGCCATCTAGATCCATCAGAACCACAGCTCCACCAGACCAGATTGACTTGATGATGTAGGGACCAGTCCAATTAGGTCTGAACTTGCCCCTTGGGTCGTGGATGGGAGCTCGGTTGTCTTTGAGCACCAAATCTCCTTCCTTCAAATTCCTGGACTTAACCTTCTTGTTAAAAGCCCGGGCGATTCTACGTTGATAACTTTGGACGTGGTACAGTGCTTTCAACCTTCTTTCATCGAAGAGCATGAGTTCCTCAAATCTGCTTGTTGCCAGTCTGCCTCAGCTATTTGACACTCGGCCAATACTCGTAATGACGGAACCTCAATCTCAATAGGTAGAACGGCCTCCATCCCATAAACCAACGAGTACGGAGTCGCCCCAGTAGAAGTTCTGATTGAAGTCCTGTAGCCCCACAGAGCAAACGGCAACTTATCTGGCCAGTCCCGGTAGGTTTCCACCATCTTCTGTAGTATGCGCTTGATATTCTTGTTGGCGGCCTCAACCGCTCCATTGGTTTGCGGCCGATAGGTAGATGACTTATGAAAAGCCACGTTGTATTTCTCCAACAAATCAATCACCTCCTTCTTGAAGTGGGAACCATTGTCTGAAATTATCTCGTTGGGACCCCATAGCGACAGATGATGTTGTTTCTTGATAAATTTGCTGCAACGTGCGAAGCCTTCA
>JAPPVO010000029.1:55686323-55814066 GCA_030407325.1 Camellia japonica
TTAAGTCCTTTTATGAAGGGTCTTACTAACAAGAGCCCTTAGGACACAAGAAAATGACAAAAGATATGTCAATTTCGAGATGTTATTAAATTTAATACACTTTTTATGAATTTTAAAATACTTTATAATTTTTTTTACACTTTTACAATACGCTTTTTCTCGCATTCCCAATATTAATAAGGACACTTGTTAGCATTTATCTTTACGTTTTATGAATAATCTACACGTAAATACTTACAAATAAACTATTCGAATCACTAAAATAAGATCTAAAATGAGACAAACAGGCCCAACTGGATCAAATTAAACTTCTCTCTCGATGAATGTCAATGTATTGGCAACAAACTAAAGAGCAAAGTGTGGAGAATAACAAATAGCAATAACACTGTATTGTGTTTGGGGCTTTTAGCCCGCATGGCTTCACAGAGAGAGAGAGAGAGAGAGAGAGGAACATCAAGTGAATATGATGCGAGTCATACAACATTGAAGCCAGGTCACATATATACAATGAAATAACACTAGGTTCATTCATATAACTGAGAATGAGAGTGATAATCAATCAGGGATTTATTTTAAGCACACTCATATAATAAAAAAGTGTGAAATGAAAAACCATAGAAAGAGGACACCAACAATGACTTCTTCCAATCCCAACCACCTCTTCCCAATGTAATGACCATCACTGCTGCTGGCACTTGTGGCATTGGCTTTAATGTTTCCCCCCACACAGACAAATATAAAACACATTTGAGAGTTTTGTAAGCAAAACTTATTTAATATCACTATCACAAAATCATCTCAACTATGATCTAATTAATAATTCCATTCCACCAAATCAAAAGACAAAAATATGAGGAAATTTCAAATAAATGGAACCAATTTAGTTTTCAGAATTAAAAAAAAAAAATTCAAAAAAATAATTTGGTGAATTTTTTTTTTATTATTTTCATATGGAGGAAATAATTTTTGAAAATCCAAAAATATATTTTTTGATATTTATTTTTGTCAAACTTAGTTTTAAGTAATTTTTTTATAATTTTTTTCTTTTGAAAACTCAACCAAAAAGATCCAAAGAGACACAAGTGGACTCGTAAATTGGTATAAATAAAAACTGTGTTGCCGTTCAAAAAAAGAAAGAAAGTATAAACCGTGTTCTTACTTGCACAAAAATATAAAACCCATTTATATGTTCATATTTTATATCGTGTTTGTTTTCGAAAAAATGGACAGAAAATATATTTTAAACATAAATTATCAATTTTTTTAGGAGATAAACACAAAAAAATAAAAATGTTATGATTATCAAATCTTTTTTTTTTTTTTATGAATGATAAAAACGAAAAATTTTACAAAATAAATAATTCGTATCATCAAAACTGGACTTGTGGTGAATTTCATGGCTTGTCAATTTTTTTTGAAGTTAAATTTAAAAATTGAGAGAAATCACACTTAATTTTATTTGTTCCCAGTTGATGGGATTGTAAGCAAAACTTATTTAAAATCACTATCACAAAGTCGTCCTAATTAATTAATACTTCCACCGAATGAAAAGATAAAGAAATACTAGGTCAAAAAATGTTTTAATAACAACCACTAAATACTAATCAATTTTTTTTGAAGTAATATTTAAAAATTGAGAGAAATCACCCCCTTATTTTTATTTGTTCCCAAAATATTGATGGGATTGTAAGCTATAAAATCACTATCACAAAGTCATGCTAATTAATTAATACTTCCACCGAATGAAAAGATAAAGAAATGTTAGTTCAAAAAACGTTTTAATTACCACCACTAAATACTAAAATTAGAAGGAAAATAGAAAGTCAAAAGTTATTTTAATTGCCACCAGAAATACTTAAAAGAAGAAGTAAGTCAAAAGTAGTGATTGATTACCAGTGGCAACAGCAGGAGTGGTGGTGGGACTAGTAGTAGCATTGGAGGAGGAATGGCCATATTGATAGAAAATCTGTGCATCAGTTGAATTTGGAGCCAAGTGGAGAAGAGCTGCATCCATCACATTACAATTTACAACCATCAACATCAATATGAGTCTCTCCCATAAAAAAAAAAATAATAATTGAATATTGAGTCTACAAGATGTCATTATAAACTTCATGAAAAACCCAAAAATGAAAGACTAGTACATTAAAATTCTAGCAATATCTATACAAACACATAAAATTTTTTAAAAAATGCAGTTCCCTAGATTATGTGCATTATTTTTTATGAAAAATTTGTTTAGAGTATTATTGAAATTCTGGCAATTTTGTAGGTAATTTAAGTCGATGCATATGTTCAAGTCTTATTAAGAGCCGTGAGGACTTGTAATTTAATGACACTTCCCCAACACTCTTGTATGAGCGGTTGAGGGTTTAAATTTCGCCAACAGTGTAGTGAGGAGGAAGAGTCAATGAGAAAAATATAGCTACAAAATTACATCTATTGTGATTATGTGATTAAATTGTAGATATCTTAATCTAATGAAAATATAGTTACTAATTTCACAGTTGGCATGTTTCTCAATAGTTTTTTTTTTTTTTCTTTCAGTTTTAATCTCGTTGTTTTATTAAAATGCATTATGGGCTTAATTTGGACCTTTAGGATGGGCCTATGGTCAAGCTGCTAAAAGCTCATTGGGCCAGACATAAGGTCAATCCAGGGGCCCTACACTTCGGCCCAATGCCATGGGCTCTGAATTTTTTTGATGAGGCTTACACAATGGTAGATATAAATATATAAAATTATTAAATATACATATAAATTATTAGTAATTAGATAATATTAAAACTTTTAGATCATATTCATTATGTATATCATGTACACAAATAATAAAGTACAAAAACTCTCATTTCTCTTGCTTACTCAGAAATGGCAAAGATCACTATAGTAGTGCGGTGGTTACTCAATAATCTTTCTCATATCTCTATTTCTCTCCTTAGATAAACTATTATGCTCATCCAAAAAGGAAAAAACAAGGATAAACTACTATGTTTTTAATGATTAAAAAAATTAAATATGTGGGCATAACAACCCTTAAAAAAAATTTAAATGCTAATGACCCCTCGATGAATAGTTATTAGTCTTGATGTACGTGTAAAAAATGTATAATATTATTTAAAAATATTTTAGTAATATGAGAAAGTTTATTGAGAAGGTAACTAATTTGATAAATTTTCTACTTTAATGGTAATTTATTGAACTGTCATTAGCATGAACTAAAACCACAAAAAAAAAAAACAAAAAGAAGTCACGCATGCTAATGAACCAAGCTTACGGAAAGCAAGTTTACATTGAGTCTTGCATAGTTATGGAAGTCTTAAGTTTTAACAATACCACAAAGTTAACAAAATTAATAGAAAATATTCAAAAAAGTAAATTTATATAGATCAAAATGATTCACCAACTTTAAATTTACATCACACATCTCACTTTCATAATAACATTCGAGATAACAATTCATGGTAAATGGTATTTTTCTTTTGACATTCTATATAGTTATAGAGTAGACAATACATACCAGGGCACTGAGAAATATTGGCAGGGGAATTGCAAACAGTAGGAAGGCCCAAAGCAAGTGTGACATTTATGTCAAGCCCTAGTTCTGGATTATTTCTGTCCTTTACAATCACACAGAGGCACTTTGGGCTTGTCTTGAGGGCTTGTTTGAGACCACTGCAACAGTCTGGTGTTGGAGCTTTGGAGTTTCCTCCAACATAAGGCAGACAGGTTGCAAGTCCAACCAACTGCTGTGTACACTCCTCTCTGTCCTTGGCATCATCTGAGTTTGCACATGAAAACATCATTAATGCTAATAACATCAATGGAATTCCCATTCTGATCATGTAGTGGATATCCGTTGTGAATCTGTGATGTTGTAAAGATAGAGAAGGTAGTGTATAGTTGAGGGGCTTTGTGGGTGGGGTTTATGTCCAATCACCTTCTTGGCTATTTATATGAACAAAGTAATATTCCAAAATAGAAGGGGTTAATTATTCAATGTGCTTCTGACTAATGATATGGTTAAAATTTTTATAAATTGAGACAATACTGACTCATGTTTGTTAAGTAAGAAGCGGTTCAAGGTTCTTTGAGATTTTAAGCTAATCAATAAAACGAGATTTTATTTTAATTGAGTGCTTGAAAAAAGGAAGCCTTTGATAATAAGATTTTTTAAAATTTTTTGGGAGGCTTTAGACGATTGCCTAAGTGGCTTAAGAATTGAACCACTTGTGAAGTTGAGACACAATAGATGACTCACTTAATGTGTTTTAGAATTTTTCATATGTCAAGAATACTATATAAGTAATGTCACACAGTGTTTTAAGATTATCTATAATAATCTTAAAAAAGAGGAGGATTATTACACGTCACTTGTGTTTTTTTTTTTTTTTGCACCATTTATTAAAGTATGTGATAAGATATTATTTGTTTTCATTATATTTTTATAAATATTCACATAAACTATGATACAAAACAATAATAAAGAACAAATGATATATTATGTTTCTCCAAAAAAAAGAAAAGAAAAGAACAATAATATTAAAGTGTACCAAGAAATGCAACTCAGATTTCATTCAAAAATAGATTTGGAGCACATATCAATTTTATTTTATTTTTGTTTTTTTGTAATTTTGTTTCTTCCATTCACATGGTCGGACTTAAAAGAAGGAAGAGGGTGGTGGTGGGAATGAACCATATGATGGCACATTTGCTTAGAAAATAAGATGGTGGACCCTATACTTGAGTGGGCAAAGACATATATTCATTTCAGTGACAAATGTTAAGATGTGATTGGGTTTTCTTAAATCTCAAGGTGATTGATCATGTTCTAACAAATAGAGGAGTCCATTCTATTCTACTGTATATGGGGTTTGAGATTGTGGGGGGATTAAGTGGATCAAAAAGGTGTCTCACTTCACCTACCCACTGAAGGGTGTGGAAGCAAACACAAAATGAGATGTGTAGATAGATGCTTTGCATTAATGTGCTTATGTACACGTGTCATCTGGACAGGACATCATTTGGCATCATCACAAACTTCTCATCAATTGTATGTATTGAGTGCTTGAATTGAATCCATGAAAGAAGAGATACCAACAAAATGAGATGTGTAGATAGATGCTTTGCATTAATGTGCTTATGTACACGTGTCATCTGGACATGACATCATTTGGCATCATGATCTCATCATCACAAACTTCTCATCAATTGGATGTATTGAGAGCAACCGTATCGAATTAGCTAAAATCGTTTTTTAGTTAAATTAGTGATACTATTATTAAAAATGGACGTCCATCAGTCTTATTACAGTATCTTGCTAATTTATGATTGCTACAGTATCTCACTACAATAAGCGAGGTACTGTTAATCACTAAAACATGAAGATTAGTATTATTGGATGTCCGGCCGGTCAATAGGTCAATGGCCAATTTTTATTTTTTTTTTAAAAAAAAATTGTTTGGTTGGTAACTCATCAATTTAATAAAAAAAAAGAAAGAATAACAAATATAATAAGAAAATAATATTTTAATAAAATTAAGTTAAAATAAAGAGTTTGATACAGTATCTACTAAACAGGTGACTAGCCAAAATAGTAAGATAGCTTTTTTAGCTATAATTTGACTAAAAATTTGAAGAGGCTGGTATGAATGCTCTGAGTGCATGAATTGAATCCATTCACATGTTTTGAAAGAAGAGATATGAACAAGTTCTTTCATTAGGGAACTCCCATCAAAACTTATCCCAAAAAAAGATACAAAGAAAAAGAAGCATAAAAGAGGCAGCTGCTTTGCTTGGCTTGTCATTTTTTTTTCCTACCGTTTGGTAGTTTTTTCTGGATTTTCCAATAGTTCTTTTCTCCATTTTGTTCTCTTAGCCCCGTGTCTCATTTTTTTGTTGGGTCTAGGGTTTTTTTGGAGGGTGAAGTAGAGGGTTGCTTTTCCTTTACTGCGGCTTTGTTCCTCTCTTTGAGTGTCACATCCCGAAATAAATACAATAAACAATCCACGACGATAAGTAAATGACAATGTAAATCAGAGTATGATATCCTTCCATTACATAAGACTCAGCTGTACAAAAGGATGACACATGCGAATATACATTCATAAGTTCTAACCCTGAATTTATAGCATGTGTCAACAACAAAGATATGAAATAGAAGTTAAATAGATGATTGAAATGCCCTAAAGGTTACAACTTTCCAAGGCTGTCCTTGGTTACATCAAAATGGATCTAAATCCAGTACATTTAACGGGCCATGGCTTGTACAAAACAAATACACAATTAAACAAAAATGAAACTCTTGCTCCAAGTCCTCTCAAGCTATTGCCTTGGCGGAGGCATATCACCAACAACTGAAAATGTTTTTCCCATATAAGGTGAGCCAAAGCCCAGTAAAAATAATCCAACACAACATATGAATTTTAACAAAGGTATAAGGTGAATACATATGCAATGCTCGTGATAAAATCATATATAACTCTTTTGCAAAATCACATTATGTTGAACTTATATCTCAATCCATTTTATCTCTATTCATGAGTCATTTCCATTTTATTCAGACAACCAAATTGAGGGTACAACTCAGTGGGTCTCTAACCAATATAACCATCACACAAACACTTCTATTTTCCATTTTACGGATATTTCGTCCGCGGGAATCGACACCTATGTATACTCGTGGTTTTCAGGACTTTCACCCTGGACATTCTGGCCAACTTAATTCAATGAAGTACATCCCTTTTTTTCTCCCAAATATGGAGTACAACCCATTTCTTCTCCAAACATCATACATTTACAATGTATTAAAGATGTGACAACACTCAATGTAAATAGATGAGAAATTAATTTCAATTCACCTATTTCTCGTGCAATTTCTATAACAATCATAGCTATCATCCACCGATAGCCTAAAACAGATATCTCTAATAAATAGAAAATTTCAATAACAATATACATTATTATTATTTCCAAGATGTGAGCGATATAATATATCCAACTCTACCATCATCATCAATATCCTCCATCACCATCATCAATACGTGAGTGATATTACAAAACCAACATCATCCTTCAATATTTTTCCAACACAAGTGAAACCCATGGTTTTAGAACAAACCTTGTTTTTCTTTCAAAATCATTTTTGAGTAGAGAAAGACATCATTCCAATTACATAAAACCCAACATCATTTCCATTATCTTTACAAGATCAACATTTGAGATTTCTAGGGCAAAATCCCATTTTTCTTTACAAATCATTTCCAAAGGTAAAAATCTATCACTTCATCGTAGGTCAACAATAAACACCTTTCTACAAGCATTTTCAACAAACCATTTGAAAACTTCTCTTTTTGATTTCTAACCAAAACCCTAGATTTGTCCAAAATCTCCAAAAATCACAATATTTTTTTAGAAATATCAAATAACTAAGTTAGAACTCATAAGAAGATGCGGAGAATATTTATCTCAAATTTAGAAGAGAAAGAATGAAGAAAAGCCCAAAAGTTGACAGTGACAAAACAACGATTTGCTCTTATCAAAATGAAGCTCTCGACAAGCTCTACACTTAATCTCAAAGGAACAAGGTGAGGAGATGCTTCTAGGTGAGTAGATCTGAAGATCTTTGAGCGAAAAAGTGAGTTTAGAGAGAAAAAATAGTGACTCACGGTTTAGAGAGGGGAAAAAGAAGATAAAGTGAAAAAAGGGTAATTGAGGGCCCTATTTATAGTGCAAGGTTAAAGTGAAATAAAGTCCCGAAGTCAACCCAAAAGAACAAGTCAAAATCCCCAAGAAGTAGGGCCCAAAACCGAGCTAAAATCTGGAGAAAGACTTGTAGGAGTCGACCTTTCCCAGACTAGTGTCAATCCTTTAGGAAAAATTGAAGAAAAACAAATGCTGGAAGCAAACAAGGTGTCAACCCTTGGACTCAAGGTGTCAACACTAAATTTCAACAACCAAACCTAGGTTTTGCTATATACAAGGGTCGACCCTTGGAGCTTAACAAAACAAAGATAAAGAAGGCAGTGTCGACCCCAACAAAGGCGGTGTCGACCTCTGAAGCCAAACCAAATATGATGGGAAAAGAACGACAATCACGAATACCGAATTCAAAAGCAATAAATGGATCGGGTCTAAGCACAGATCGCTATAACCTAACCTCCCCCCTTAAGGAATTTCGTCCCCAAAATTATAAATCAAACTTTAAAACCAAGTTTTAACCAATTACAACAATAGCAATCAATCAATTCCATTACCATAACCCATTCTCCAGTCATCCATTCTCATCAACTTGATACACAAGTTCCAACATTGAAAGTACAATTCACATTTTCCAAAACATATACAATGTTTCCATATTTTCAAACATATACAATGTTTTCATATTTTATTAACATAACATAATCTTAATACATGCTCGAACATTAACAAATAAGTCTGGATACTTCTCACGGACCTCTAACTCACATTCCTTGCTTCCTCAACTTCGTGATATTTCCGTAACACTTTTACCAAAGGAAATGTCTTGCTTCACAAAACTTGGTCTTGAGTATCTAAGAATCTTACCGCTCTCTCCTCGCCTTAACATTCTCAAGGCTGCAAGGATGTGGATTTCTATCCTCATAACTCTTCCTCTTTTGAGAGGACGAGGCTTCTACTTGCGAGCTGCTCCCTCCTGTAGAGGTTACTGCAGTAACTCTGCTACTGCGAGAGTAGCGATCGCTGTCACGAGATTTGTTTAAGGGACCAGTGGTACTGAGGTTCCTAGCTGCCTCAACCAAGGCTAAAAAGATAGGTAGATTATGGTTCACCAAGAAAATTTTGTAGTCTCGTATGGCACCCTCTACGCATATGTTGACTAAGTGAGCCTCATCCACTGGTTCATGACAGTCAATAGCCTTATCTTGGAACCGCTTAACATAGTCTAGTATATCTTCGCCTTCTTTTTGGACATCTCGCCTAAGTGTGAGGGTTGTAACTTTCTCTTAGACTTGGAAGAACTTCCTGTGCAACTTGTTCACCATCTCCTCCCAACTCTTGATCGAGTTGGGAGCCAAGTTTACATACCAACTGTAAGCCCTTTCAGTGAGTGATTTGGAGAACTCCCGAAGGCGCAGAGAGTGGTCACTGCCATGGACACCAAGAGTTTCAATGAACCTCACCACATGTTCTCTAGCATTGCCTTGTCTTCCATCAAACCTAATAAACTTGGGCACTATATACCCAGTTGGGTATGGCATAGTCAATATCTCCTGAGAGTATGGGGGCTTTACATCTGGGTCTGGAAGAGATGACAGTTACTTCTTGCTGCGCTCTTGCTTGAGCATAGCTTGTATATTGGCTAGAGTAACAAAGTGAGTGGGCTGGAATGGTCTAGTCTGCTCCTAGGTAGCTGAACCAGCGGCCGTATCGTTCGCTTGAGGTACCACAGAGGGCACCTGGATCGGAGCCCGAACCTCAGGGAACAAGTTAGGCACTGGGTTTGGGACTGCTACAGGTGAAGGTGCCTGCACTGGAGCTGGCCGAGAAGCCATGGCCATAATAGCCTCAGTGAGAGTTTACAAGGCTACCAAGATCTCCCTATCTGTATCTTGGAGTGACTGAACTGCCTCAATCACGATATTGTGGTCATGGTCCTTCACATGTGCTGTTCCGCCATTAGAAGAGCCTTGCTACCATGGGGGTTACTGAACTTCATCCTCTACCATCTTTTCCAGTGAAGTGTGTAAGCCACTGCATGAACCATCAACAAAGCAGCCTCCCCAGTGGAGTCGCCAGAAATGTAAGGGGTTCAAGGTTAGAGAAATAATTAGAGAGACAAAACTATGTTGATGGTCCAATAATGGTGGAAGTGGCTAGAGAATGAGTAGCAGCAACAGTATGGGAGTTGGAAAGTGTGTAGTTGGATGAGGGTGAAGCAAGTGGCTCAAGAAGAAGACAATGGCAGTGCCAAAATGGGCAGCATCTCTCCCAAATCCCCAAAATTCCTCTTGTTGAACCTTGGGAAATGGGTCCTATTTATAGGCTTTTCCTTGGTACCAAGAGGACACCAAGTGGCCAAATAGAGAGAAGACATGTGTCCTAGAGGATCACATGGAATATTCTGCCTTGAGCCACCAGGCTGAAGGTGCCACGTGTCCCTCTGCATGTACTGTGTACTATCTGTTTGCCTCCGCAACTACCTTTTTGAGCCTTAGTAAGTGTAGTTGCGACGGGAGTGTTTGCCTCTACACTTGCCTTCTCAGCTTGAACCTCAGCAAGTGCACTTGTAGTGGTGAACCTTGCCGCTGCACTTGCCTTCTCAGTTCTATTTGGTCAATACATGCATTCTCAGGACTTCATTAGTCTGCTATCGACTACGTTCATGCCTATCTCAGCGAAGCCCCTATCCTTAGCCACCTAACCACAAACTCCCCAGCTTCCCAAGGCGAAGGCCACAGCCAAGCCTGCTATCAGCCAGGCTGTACCTTAATACCAAGCCCAAGGGGGCTTCCTTAGTCCTGCCTGTGCGACTAAGGCAGGTCTATGACCTGGGTAATGGGAAGGGAGTCCCTTATGTTCGGTCTACCCTGCTCCCGTCTTTGCGGGATCGCTGCAGTAAACTGGTATCTCTGGGCCTGCTATCAGCTCTAACTAGTAAGTCTTGGGGCCTACTATCAGCACCAAGTTAAATGAACTTTAGAGAAAGGGAGGGGCCTGCTATCAGCCCTGGGCTAATAATGCCTTGGGGCCTGCTATCAACGCCAAGCATTAGCCTTTAGTTGCAGAGGAAGGCCTCTCTCAAAGGATACCTTGGCAGGAATTCCCTCTGCAACTTAGTTGCTGCGGTAGTAGTTGTTGCGGTAGTCATTTCCTATGGCAAGTTTAGGCGGCAGGACTGAAGATATTAGAGATGGCAGCGCCGACAAAATGCCTCCGCAACTTGGGCGCTGCAAGCACTGCCTCTGCAACTTAGTTGCTTCGGTTTTCTCCTTTTCTCAGCAACTCCAGATGGTTGTGGTATTGACATTACTTGGAATGGCGGCGCTGAAACAAAGTGCCTTCGCAACTTGACTTTGGCAACTTGGTTGTTGCAAGTGTTGCCTCTGCAACTTAGTTGCGTCGACTTTCTCTTTCCCTCAGCAGCTTCAGATGGCGGCAGAGCCGAAGATATTAGGAATGGCAGCGCTGAGGCAAAGTCCCTTAGCAACTTTCCCGCTACATATGTTCCCTCCGCAACTTCACCGCTGTAGGTGTTGCCTCTGCAACTTGACTTATCTTTCCTTGCGGAGTCCATCTGGAGCCCTAGTGGGTTGGATCTGCCTCGGTCCACTTGTTAGCCCACTTCCCTTGGGCTTTGGCCCATGCTCCTTTTTTATTCCTAGTCGCCTCTTTGGGACGACCTCAGAGCTTAGGCCCATACTTAGTTTGGGGTTTAATTTCTGACCCTCTACAAAACCTATACATCATGCCTAATAAATTAGCACCTCATCTAGTAGAGTAACTACTGACTATCCTATTATTTTACAAATCATACAAAAAATAAAATAAAAAAAGAAATTAAAAAGAAGGAATTAAACAACACCAAGTAAAACAATATACAAGGCTCCCACTTGCAGTAGTAGGTATGTAGTCTTTCTCGGCTCATTTTTTGTGGAGAGCCAAATTGCATCCATGGAAGCTAGCTTTTCGAAAGGGAGAATGATTTGTAAACAAAATAATAAACCAGTTTATGAGTTTTTTTAGTTTGAAACGAATGAATATAAATTTAACACATTACTTTTTATAAATTTTATGTATAACTTTTTTCTTTCTATATCATTATTCTTTTGAAATTCAAATGCAAGCCACAATGTTGAAGAATCAAGCCCACATCCATTGATTTTGTTTAAGAAATTTGAATAGAAAATAGGGGTATTTTACCAGACGATCCCAATAATTGAATCTATTACCCATTAGGTCCTAAGTTTCTATCTCATGCACCAGGAAGTCCTGTTATATTTTTTTTTATCCTGATTTCGCCCTTGCTATTATACCGCCAGAGCCATTGATAAATTAGTGGTGTTGGTGAATATGAGAACTACCAGAGCAATAGATGAATTCGTTGGTGTTGGTAAATATGAAAACTGCCTCTGTTGCCCTTGGATTTGAGAGAGATAGTGTTAGATTTGAGCAATATCAAGAAAATCGACATGAATGGAGATGGGGTGTGTCGACATTGATGAGTTCTAGAGCCATTGATGAATTCGTTGGTGTTGGTGAATATGAGAACTGTCTCTGTGACCCTTGGATTTGAGAGAGATGATGTTAGATCTGAAAGAGATCAATAAAATCGACATGAATGGAGATGGGTGTGTCGACATTGACGAATTCGGAGCTCTGTATTGTTTAAACTAGTGACAAATTTGTTTAAACCAGTGATAAATTAATGATGAATTTGTTAAAAAATTTACAAATAGCAGACTTGATTTGAGAGAGAAATGGGGCATTACAACAAATTTATCACTAAATTACATAACAAATTTTTTATTCATAAATTAAGTAACAAATTTATCAGATCCGTTACACGTCTGTAGAAGATCAACAACACCTTTCAATGCACTGATTGGACACTTTGCATCCCAAACCGGTGATGGAGGAAGATGGTGGCAACGGCGATGTCGAAAATGGTAGATTGGTGATGGAGGAAGATGACGGCAACGACAATATCAAAGATAGTAGATCGATGATGGAAGATTATGGTGTTGAAGCTAGTAGATGAATGATAGGGGAGAAGCAATGGTGATAGTAACGAAGGAGAATGAGATGATGGTTGGTGATGAAGGAGGAAGAGGAAATAGTATGCCAGTGATAGAAATAAGAGAGAGAGAGAGAGAGAGAGAGAGAGAGAGAGAGAGGGATGTGTTTGGGTTTAGGGTAAAATCACTTAATTGAATGTAAGGGGTAAAAATGAAAGATAGGCTAAATTATTTTGAATCAGGACTTCCTAGAAATTAAGTCTGGTCCAAAGGACCAGCCTGTAACTCCCTATAGAAAATACTGTGTGTTTGGGAAGCTGGAAAATATGGATATGGGCTGACCCAACCTAAGTGGACACATTAAAAACCATGGTTCACTATTGGGCAATCTTTTTCCTAGTCTTCAGCCTAGCCACATATATGGGCCTTCTAAGGCCTGTAAATGAGAATCCACAAGCTTGGCCCAATAATTAAGGTGTTGAACATGAAAGTTCTACTATGTAATAATATATGGAAGTCTTATATTTGACTCTCATGGTGCCCAATAATCTGTTTGGTTTGAATTTTTTGGATTGAGTTTTTTAAAAGTTGAGTTTTTTTATTTTCTTATTTTTTTATTTTTAGTGAATATTTTTAAAATTTTAAATATTTTTTTTTACTTTTTTAGATGCACCTTATTTAGATGTATCTAAAAAGTAAAAAATTTGTGAAAAAATATTTTAAAAAATTAATAAATACATAAAAATACAAAAAATGTACTGAATTCTCGTAAAATTTTTTTTTTGTATCTTTGATATTTAGTGAATTTTTAAAAAGTTTTTTTTCATAATTTTTTTACTTTTTAGGTATATTTATGTTAGGTATGTTTAAAAATTAAAAAAAAATTGCTTAAAATATTAAAAAAATTCAATAAAAATAAAAAAAATACAAAAAATAAAAAAGTAGAATTTTCTGAAAAGTGTTTTTGAAAAACTCTAACCAAACAAAATGATTCATAATATTTAAACTTAATTGATCCGTTTAATTTTTTAAAATTATACGTGTACGTAATTTATTCATAAAACGTCATACAAAATAACACTACACTATTTTAAACTTAGCGATGTTGGTTTTCACGGAATCTCCAAAGAGGAGACAAATTTGTAACGATTACTTCAAGTTTCATCTTATAAAATTGTTGGTAGAATAGTGCCTCTAACTACTACCAAGTGTGAACAGAGTCAACTATGCATAAGTATTATTTGGTATAAATTATTATAAATAAAATACTGATAATTCAAAAGTAGAAGCAAAAACGTCTCTTATCAATTTTAGAAATTAATTTTTTTAAACTTATTTAAGTTATTATTGTATAATAAATTATAAATAAAAATTTCACCAAATATTCTGATACAAACTCTCAGGATAAAAATTTCTAAGCAATTCAGATAAATTACACAAAACAATTCATAGTCTGCTTGATTAGAAGCCAATTCATTCACTAGGACCAAATTTAATCGTAGCAGGTCCATACACCCAATCATCATAACAGTCACCAAATTCGTCTGTATGCATGCGTGTATATTTTTTTATTTAACTAAAAATTGTTGATTAGATATATATATATGTGAGAAGTATTTCCAACTTCAGTAGTTGTATTCAAGTAGAAAGCCTTTGTTAATTTACCCATAATAGGAAATTTAAAAACAAAAAACATCGGACGATTTCATCATAATACAAAAAGTAATTAAAAAAAAATTAGGTGGTGTACATGATTTCTCCAAGGAAAATGTTTGGGACTCTTTTTTTTGGAATTTTATGACTTTCAATTTAATCTTGGTCTTTGCTGTGTGTGTGGAGTCCACTCATATATACGTCGGTCTCACATTATGAGTAATTGAAATGAGAGAATTATGTATATGTGAGTATCTCTATCACAATTGGTTCTCCAATCAGCCAAGTTGATTATAATAAGAGCATCTCCAACGGTTCACCAAACTTTTCACCAAATCTGAGTAAAAAAATCACCATTTTTCCAATTTGATATGGCTTGCTCCAACGGTGAGCATCAAAAGGGGAGGGTGGACCGGTTGGTCGACCGATAAGGCCATTATTATTTTTTTTTGAATCACCATTTCTTCTCCTCTTCAAAAAGATACAGAAGTAAATGTAATAAGATTTCATGAAAATCCCAATTGAAATCAATGAATCATATTCCAAAAATCAAGAAAGAGCATTAATAGAAATTGAGATTATTGTGGTTGTGGAGTCCTCTGAAATTGAGTGAATATAGTGGAGATGATGATGATGATAAGAACCAGAGGGTGTTTGGTTTAGACACCCAGATACGCCATTGATTCTTCAACTCTCTCTCTCTCTCTCTCTCTCTCACAGTGGAGATGATGATGATGATAAGAACCAGAGGGTGTTTGGTTTAGACACCCAGATACGCCATTGATTTTTCAACTCTCTCTTTCTCTCTCTCTCTCTCACTCTCACAGTTGAGATTGAGGGCTGAAAGAGACAACTTGAATCTGATGCCAGAGCTTAACCATTTCCAATATCCTTTTGCATGACTCGTATTAGCTCAAGCTGCTTCTTTGATTCAGCCTTCAAATTTGAAGGGTTGCCCGGTTGGTCAACCGGCCGGTTGACCGGCCGGTCGACCGGTAAGATTTAATTTTTTTTTTTAAATTTTGTTTGAACCTTTTGACCTGTTTGAAACTATTTATCTGAAAGGGAACCGGTTGACCGGTTGGTCAACCAGCCGGGCAACCGGGTGGTTGACCGGTGCAGCTTTTCCAACGGTCAGCAACAGTGATTTGGTAAAATCTCTACGTTGTTCTCAGTTTGATACTTTTTTTGCTGAATTCTCATTTTGATATGAATTTGGTGCAACGGTTGGAGCACCAAAAAAATACTTTTTTCACTAAATTTTGAATCTGATGCCAACTTTAATTCATCGTTCGAGATGATCTAAATGTTCAAGCGCAACTTGGGAATCACTAATCGAGATTGTCATATGATTCTCTATCATCCTGAGCTTTCACTAGTGAATGCCTAGATTATTAGGATATTTTGTGGGATATCCCTATTTTGCTTCATTGATGAAGTGATTAAAGATGAAGAGTCTCTCTCATCGCCGCCGCCTAGATATTTAAAAAAGAAGAGTGTGGTCGGTCTCACCTCTGTCTCCCTCTCTCCCACTCATGAATAGTATCCATTACAACAAGCCATTAGTTAAGTAAAACATAAATAATAAGAAAAAGTATTATGTGTTCATGGGATAAGCTGACGTGGTACTTTAATTTAATTATTATTGATTAAATTAGTGAGATTTATTATTTTTTTTTGTCTCTTTTAAAGAGATTGACAATGAAATACTTGTCTCTCAATGAATAATATCGAATAATATTATGAAATCAACGAATACCTTCTCAAATAATAAGGGAACAAATTTAAAATAACAATGATTCATCCCCCCTTTTCTCATCACCCCCTTTGACCCCCTCTCTCTCTCATTGGTTGCTTTTTCTTTTTCTTTTTCTTTTTTTTCCTGCTCCTCCAATCACTCCCTAACACATGGCAAAGGGGTGAGGGGGTGACCCCAAAAGGGGGTCTCAAGTATTATTCTATAGAAACAACAATGATTGGATAAAAAAAAAGTCGACCCCCAGTGAGGTGGCACTCCATAATTGGATAAAAAAAAGTTGTTTTTTTTTTTTTTTTTTTTTTTTTGGGCTTCAGCCAGTGGGGGGCAACACCTCACTGGGGTACGACCCCCACTGGGGGTATGCAGCAATGTTGTAATATATAATTTCATAAACAAATATATGAATGGGTATGTAAAATTTGGATAATTATTGAGTAATTTTAGAATATAAAGACGTAGTATTTCATAATACTGTAATTGGTAGAGAAGGTGTGTAGGTAGGATATTATGTTGGGTAATTGAAAAATATGATAAGACATATTGAATGATGATTGATTAAGGATAACGGACACATGATACTCCAAACTCATTCTATAATTTTCCATAATTTTTTTTTTTTTTTTTTTTTGGGGGATCAATTGATTATCAACTAAAACTTTTACCATAAAAAACAAAAATAAAAATTCAAAGATTTTTGACATGCTGATGGGCGGAAGGGACATGTCACTTGCCTTGTGTCGTCGTCCCTAATTGACTAAGATTTTGTTGCCGACGTTATGCTTTGGAAAAGTCTAATCACACAAATTCAAATGCTGTTGCCGACGTCATGCTTTGGAAAAGTCTAATTACACAACTTCAAAGCACAGAATAAAATATAAATTATGATAGATCTGTGTCTCACTATTTTAAATTGAATAATACTTGAGACCCCCTTTTGGGGTCACCCCCTCACCCCTTTTGCCATGTGTTAGGGAGTGATTGGAGGAGCAGGAAAAAAAAAAAGAAAAAGAAAAAGCAACCAATGAAAAGAGAAGGGGTCAAAGGAAGTGATGAGAAAAGGGGATGAATCATTGTTGTTTTCTATATATTATTGCTTTTACTGGTTGCAGTCGCTACAATAGAAAAAGTTTTCTTAACAATGAAATATGTAAAGAATTGATTGCCTAACTGAATGAGAAATTAAAAGTTGAATAATGATTGTTTAATCACATATGTAGAAAATGGGAATGGCTTTCCTCCCGTTTGTAATTGGATTGTAAGATACTGTTGAATCTGTGAGGTTCTATTATGGGTCTCAATTTGATAATTTAAATCGTTGAATGTATAGAACTCATCGAGTACTATATGCTTGTAAAAAATCTCGTTGATCGGATATAGATAACTATGTAATCAAATCAAATTTTTATAATCCGTTTATTTTTCACCGTCTATTTTTTTTCCATACAAAACTGATTTGATCATATAGCTGTCGATATCCGATTAACGTAATTTTTTACAGGCATATAGTACTCGACGAGTTCTACATATTAAACGGTTCAGATTATCGAAATGAGACCCGTGGTGAACTCTCACGGACCAATAGTACCTCCAGTGAACTGGAAGGAAGCCGTAATGTATTTAATATTATTAACAATGAGGTTATCATGATTTCAGAAAATGACACCTCCCCCAGTGAAATTTTAAGAGTTTATGTATTTTTTTTATATATTATTTTGTTAAGATAATAATATTTTATTAAAAATTATTCTGTTCAAAGTTGGAGAAGTTCAAATGTCAATTAGTTTAATTTTTTTTTTCCCCTCATATTGTAGAATTTAAATTTTTGGAGTGACCCATCCCTACAAATTCTTGGAGTTGCAACGGTAGACAATTAATGCAGAGTCAAAATAATTTTGTTTGCTCATCGCTATGATCGATTCTTTTATTGGAATTTATAATTTTAAGTGGGACTCAAAGCAATAAAAGAATCAATCACTTTATTTGGTTTGAAAATTTTAAAAGTAATTTTTTGAGTTCTCAATTTATACATATATATATATATATATATATATATATATATTATTTTTAGTGAATTTTTTAATTTTTTTTAATTTTTTTTCTTAGATCTGCTTAATTTAGATACAGTTAAAAATTACCATAGCAATACCAAAAAAAAAAAAAAAAAAAAAAAAATCTCTAAATACGATAAAAATAATAACATAGTATATTTTTTGTAATTTTTTTTAATTCATTAATTTTTTTAGAGATTTATTCATAACTATTTTTTTTTAAGTACATCTAAATTAGGTGCATTTAAAAAATTACTAAACTATTAAAAAAGATCACCAAAGATAACAAATTATGAAAAAATAAAAAATTTAAAACTCTAAAATTATTTTTGAAAATTCAAACTCAAACAAAATGAGTAATATTCACCAAAGATAACAAATTATATTTATATTTTTATTTTTAACGATATATTCATACATATAATAAATGAGGTTGCTATATGTGGGGATATATTTTCTGAATACCAACACGTGGCCAAGGTGATGTCGACGTGTCAGTCGAGGTGCCACGTGTCCTGGTCATGATGCCGAGGTAATCTCGGCTAGGCCGAGGTTATCTCCGAAGATATCGGAATGCGGGATAAGCAGATAAGGGACAAGAGTCCTAGAATGAGGAAGGGACTCAGCCTGGATAACGATAAATCTCTTAGGGAGTTTATCTCTATCCATTGGGGAGTCCAAGATAAGCACTGAGCAGAAGTCCATTGAAGTTAGGCTCCTATGGGGACTGGGATTGAGTTAGCTATAAAAGAGACGTACCCCCATGGGTCTAAGGTACGCAATTTATATTCTGAACAGTGAGTTAAGCACTAATGGTTATCTTTGAGAGATATTTGATTACTGACTTAATCATCGGAGTGCCCCCGGGTGGACGAACTACCGTCGAAGTCTCTTCTTTCTGTTACAGGTTGTTCGGGCTAATCCTATTCTGCCAGCGTTCTCCAGCTGAATACTGAGTTGACAGTGTGATCAGAAATTCACTCACACATTTTGGCGCCGTCTGTGGGAACTTAAGAAGAATAGATGTCCAACGACGACGGATAGAAAGAGAAGATTGGGGATAACACTCCTGCTGGGAGTGGGAGACCTGTAGACCTTGACGTTGAAGAGGACAACTGCAATGAAGACCAGAATCACGGAGGAAAGGAGTCGGCCAGGAGAGCGATGTACCAAAGAAAACAGACCAAAGCGGTTACTACAACGAGGATGACCTCAGGTATGGAGAGAAAGATGCTTGCGGAGGGACGACGAAGTAAAGACCATGGCGAATAAATTGGCAGACTTGCAATCGGTCGTCAATTTTATGATGCAAAATAATGTCATGCAGCCACCGTTCTCGCTACAGGACACGCTGATTCCAGCGGCCCATGCCCAGAAGGAAGGGCAGAAAACAATACCTATAGCCCCCCAGCATGCCAGGAGCGAAAGACTCTCTCACCGGCCTTCAAGGGAGGTCGGGCGAGGAGAGCCAAGAAGGGAAGAATCTCGAAGGACACATCGCAACAAGGAGGCAGACCCTAGAGAACATCGGCATGTTCAAAGGCAAGAGTTATGCTTCGATACGATCAATGGGGAAAGGTCAAAAAGGGCTCACAACGAAGCTGAAAGTAGTGCACCTAAGAGACTGAAATCATGAGATAGCCGAGTTCCTAGGCGGACCAAGGAGGACTTGAGAGATTACCTCAAGAGGAAGCAAGATCATGCCGAGGTAACTTCAACAGTTAAACCGAGAACACCATTCTCGATAGAGTTAGACAAAGTTGAGGCTCCGAAAGATTCAGTATGTCGAGGTTCCAGATATACGATGGTAAGTCAGACCCCAACTTTCACGTCAGATTATACCTGAACTCGATGGCACTGTACACTGGGAATGAGCCATTGCTCTGCAAGGTGTTCCCCTCATCCTTCGGGGAGATTACATCGAACTGGTTTCACAAATTATCCAAGGGAAGTGTAAAGACCAGGGAAAGCCTGGCCGAGATGTTCGTGGCCAGATTCGTGACGAACAAATTGCAGCCATTAAGGGTGGACGCCCTGATGGCTCTGAGGATCAGTGAGGATGAAGGCCTTAGGGCCTACGCAAAAAGGTATTATGAGGTGTTTAACCGAATACCCGAATGCAACCAATAGGTGGCGGTCGTGTCTTTCAAGAGCGGTCTGAAAGATGATTGCGCACTACGAAAGTCATTGGCAAAGACATTGCCAAAAAGCATGGAGGAGCTCATGGCCAGAATTGAGAAATATGCCAGAGCCGAGGAAGACACTCCAGGGATTAAGGCGACAAAGCAGGAGAAAATAAACGGCTCGCCGAAGCGAGGTCGAGGTAACAACGGATCCAACAAACAAGAGATAGGACTCAGAACCGCACAGGCAGTCACAACTGTGTTCCGAATCCCAATTCACAAAGTCCTGGATAAAATCCGAACCCAACCCTACTTCAGAGCGCCAACCAGGGTACAAGGAGAGTTTATGGGAAGGAGCCTTGGTAAGCATTGTGCTTACCATAATGAAGATGGGTATTTGACTCAGGGTTGCAGAGCCCTAAAGTCACACCTAGAAGACCTGGTAAGGCAAGGCCATCTGAGGGACCTTGTGGATGAGGCCAGGACAAGGGAAGAACATGCAAGATTGCCTCAGGCACCAGCAGCTCCACCTCCCCCAGCACAGCAGCCGCAGGAAGGCGGACCTCGGGTAATTAATGTAATTCACTCGAAGGTCAACGAAAACGAAATACGGGGGGAGACCCAGAAGGTGAAGCACTTGCAGCATGTGTACCAAGTTCGAGAGAAATGACCTCGGGCCGAGGAGTCTCAAGGACCAGTAATGTCCTTTACTGAAGCCGACCTAGAGATGGTGCAACATCTGCACAACGATGCACTGGTAGTCTCCCTCCAGGTTGGGGAGTGCCAAGTGAAGACCATCCTCATTGACCAAGGCAGTTCTTGTGACATCATGTATGTCAGATGTTACAAGGAGTTGGGCCTTCACCCAGATGATATGGAGCAATCTAATGGCCCAATGGTCGGGTTCAATGGAATGCCGACATGGCCATTGGGAACAGTAAGCTTGGAGGTGCAGGCTGGCCCCAAGAAGATAAAGACAGAGTTCACCGTAATCGATACACCTTCCCCTTATAATATTATCTTGGGAAGGCCATGGTTGCATGCAATGGGGGCTGTTCCCTCAACATTACATCAGCTACTGCGGTTCCCAACAGAGCATGGGATAGAAGAGGTCAGAGGGGATCAGCTGCAGGCAAAGAACTGCTCCATGGCAGCAATGAAATCCACCTGCAGCATACGAGAACCAGAAAAGGCAGAGATCGAAGATGAGGACGTGGAAGTCCTAGAAGATGTCGGCAAGGAGCCAGCCGAGAAGAGTGAAGAAGCCCTAAAGAAAATCCACGTCCAGCAGGGGGATGAAGAACACTTCTTTCTTTTCGGCTCGGGCTTAGCCGAAGAGGAGAAAAAAGAGTTGGAAGCTTTCTTGAGAGCAAATATTGAGGTGTTTGCTTGGACGCCTTACGAAATGCCTGGCATTAACCCCGAGGTCACTTGCCATAAACTGAACGTTGATAGGTCGGCCAAACCTGTAATCCAACAAGCAAGAAGACCGACGTTGATGCACTTCGAAGCAGTGGAAGAGGAAGTAGACAGACTTCTGGAGGCCAGGGCCATTCGAGAGGTAAATTACCGGACATAGCTATCAAATACAGTGGTTGTAACGCCCTCAAAATAATAACATTAAACCCATCAATATAGACATGCAATGATATATAAAAGTTCCACATCTTTCTATTCACCAGAGTTTCATTACAAAAGGTATTACATGTTAACAACAAAAGCAAGTGCCCTAGGGGCTTACAGCTTTCCAAGTTAACACTTGGTTACAAAAAGAGAGCTCTTGCTCAAATACACATTAAGCCCTTGGCTTGAATTTACATGTAATACATCAAAGATAAACAGAAATCAAAAAAAGAGTCCATCCGCCTCTAGCCTCCCAAGCTATGTCCTTGGAGGTGGCATGCTACCTGTACCTGAAAATGATGTTCCCATATAGGGTGAGCCACAGCCCAGTAGAAATATACTAAACCAGTTATGAATAATGACTAAAAGATTAACAGTTGATAGATGGCCAACACTTTTACATTCATTCATAACACATCACAGTTCCAAGACATTCAAGTCTATGTTTCCTTTCATTTTCCATTTCATTCTTTCATTTCTCAATTCATAACCTTGGCTCAGAGCCTGGCCAAACAACTCATATGAGACAGTAACTCATACTAAACACTTTCCATTCCATCATAGATAAACATATTAGTTATATCAATACTTCCACAGATAAGCATACTAGCTATATCACACTTCCAAAGATAAGCATATGAGCTATATCCCACTTCCAAAGACAAGCATATGAGCTCTGTCAATACATCACTAGATAAGCATATGAGCTCTATCTACGGAGTCCATCCCCTATCTTCTCCCACACAACATCCGGTTTAGAGGTCCATCCCCTATCTTCCCCTGAACCGTGGAGTACATCCCCTATCTCCTCCCACACACACAGTGCATATAAACAATTATTATACACATCAATCAATACATACAATTAATGTATTCTTTCAATCGTCATTCTCAATGACACATTCCACCGATTAGTTTTAGTTTGCCTAATCATCATGCATTGTCTACAACAATCAGGACTATCCTCCACCGATAGCCCAAAGCAGTTATTTCTATACAGAATATAAATGCAATAAATGGATATAATAATCAACATTTCCATTCGGTGAGCGATAAACAATCCAACTACACCCTTTAATCCCATACATTCCCAATCTCAACATTTCCAACTCAATTTCCTCATTTCTCACAATTAATTATACCAATTAATTAAACAATGTAATTAGGGCATTTTCCATAATTTACATCTTAACCCTTAAGGTTCCATTTTCATCAATGATTCCACATTAATCTCATTTCTCTATGCTAAACATGCATACAGGTTTATTTTGAACAAAACCCCAACTTTTGTAAAATTACACAAAAGCCCCAACCTTTTCCAAAATTACACAACTACCCCCAACATATCAAAATGCTAAAATTTAAAGACAAAATCCATAAAGAGGAGTAGGGTATCCCTACCTCAAATTCGGAACTCAAAGGGAGAAGACGACAAAACTCAACGTGCTCCAAAACTCGAAATTTTCGGATCAAAAGAAAGCTCTCGACGATCAACAACTTTTTTGTAAAGGCCAAAGGTGAGCAAATCACTCTCACTAGATCAATACCTAGAGAGAAGGTAGAGGTCTAGAGTGAGAAGCTCAACAATAGTGTTTTTGGAAAAGTAAGAGAGAGAAGGGAAGTGGAAAAAGTGATTTAAAATGTCCAAAACACGGACTTAAACCCAGTCGCCCCGCTCGAGCGGCCAAACCCCCGCTCGAGCGGCACTCACAGACTCCCGCTCGAGCGGCCAATCCCCCGCTCGAGCGCCGGATGCACACTCCCAGCACTTTTGCAGACAGGTCTCCCGCTCAAGCGCCCAACTACCCGCTCGAGCGTCACTCACAACTTCCCGCTCGAGCGGCCAATCCCCCGCTCGAGCGTCCAACACTACACAGGAAAAACTGGATGGGTGTATTCCCCGCTCGAGCGCCAAAACCCCCGCTCGAGCGGACAAGCAACAACAGGGTCCCCGCTCGAGCGGACAGGTCAAAATCTGGGCGACTAGTTTTGGTTTCTAAACTCAACCAACCTGTAACAAACCTACCCAACACATCCTATAACTCAAATACAAAGTAAGAAAGGATGTAAACAAGATAATAATCAACTACTAACATCCACGGACACATGTCCGGATCACTGTACAACAAGGGTAAACCTGGGATCGCTATAGTGGTGGTGAAGAAAAAGAATGGTAAATGGAGGGTCTGTGTGGACTTTACCAGCCTGAACAAGGCCTGTCCCAAAGACAGTTTTCCTCTACCCAAGATTGACCAACTGGTAGACGCCATTTCAGGGCATGGAAGGATGAGCTTCCTGGATGCCTACAGGGGTTACCATCAGATAGCCATGTACCCTCCAGATGAAGAGAAGACTGCATTTATCACCCCAAAAGGGCTGTATTGCTATAGAGTGATGCCTTTTGGGTTGAAAAATGCAGGAACAACTTACCAAAGATTAGTAACCAAGATGTTCAAACACCTGATTGGCGGAACGGTGGAAGTTTACATCGATGACATGGTCGTGAAGACCAAGGAACCCAAAGGTCATTTGGCCAACCTGAAAGCAGTCATTGACATCCTTAAAACATATCGGCTTCGACTCAATGCATCGAAGTGTGCATTTGGAGTTGGATCTGGTAAATTCTTGGGATACCTGGTGACCAGAAGGGGCATTGAGGCCAGTCCAGATCAAATTAAGGCCATCCTAGAGTTAAAGAGCCCGACGTCGGCAAAACAGGTGCAAATGCTAACTGGAAGGGCTACAGCCCTGAATAGGTTCATAAGCAGAAGCTCTGACAAATGCAAACCTTCTTCAACTTAGCGAAGAAGGCCACAGACTTCTTATGGACAGAAGAGTGCGAAGTCGCCCTGACCGACTTAAAGAAGTATTTGACCACAGCTCCGGTTCTCTCAAATCCAGAACCTGGAGAGGAGCTGTTTTTGTACTTAGCAGTTTTAGAGCACGCAGTAAGTGCAGTGATAATCCGAGAAGAAAAAGAAGAGCAAATGGCTGTTTACTATGTAAGCAAAACCCTGGCTGATGTAGAAACCAGGTATTTACCCCTAGAGAAATTGACGCTGGCTTTAGTAATTGTTTCAAAGAAGCTGAACCATTACTTTCAAGCCCATAAAATTGTGGTGCTAACAGAACACCCTTTGAAGTCCCTGTTGTAGCAAGGAGATCTGACAGGCAAAATAGCCAGATGGGCAGTGGCCTTGGGACAGTATGACTTGGAGTACAGACCCAGAACGGCAATCAAAGGCCAGGTCTTGGCCGACTTTGTAGCCAAGTTCACTCCAGGAGCCATCACACATCGGGCTCTGTTGAGCCGAGGTGAACGATGTCCAAGCAAGCAAGGAGAAACCCAGCTGAAGGCAACGAAACAAAGGAAGGAAGAAAAACTCAGACCTTGCAGCATTTACATCGGTGACTCCTTTCGACTATTTGTCGATGGGAGTTCAAACCGACAAGGAGCGGGGGCATGAGTAGTACTGGTATCTCCAGATGGGCAGATACTAGAACAATCGATTCGTTTGGGATTCAAGGCCTCAAACAATGAAGTAGAGTACGAAGCTCTCATTGTAGGACTGAAACTAGCAACAGTGGTAGAAGCAGATGAGGTAATAGTCTTTTGTGACTCTCAACTTATAGTCAACCAAGCAACGGGCGAGTTCACCACCCGAGATGAACGTATGTCGGCATACGCAAAAGAAGTAGGCAAATTGGTGGCCTTGTTTCAGAATTGCCGACGACAGTAGGTTAGCCGAGACGATAACAGTCACGTCGATGCCTTGGCAAACTTGGCTAGTGCAATACAACTTGGAAAAGTAAGGACGATAATGGTTGACTACTTGTCGGGCCCGAGCATCGAACCACTGACCACAAAGCGTGAAACAATGTGTGTGGACATGTGACCAAGCTGGATGGATGCAATAGTAGCATTCCTAAAATAATGAAGACTGCCAGACGATCACAAAGAGGTATACAAGATCAGATTGAAGTCGGCAAGATTCAGTCTGACAGCAGAGGGACATCTCTACAGAAGATCCTTCACTGGACCCCTGTTGAGGTATGTACATCCTTCACAGGTTGAAGATTTTTTATATGAAATATATGAAGGAATTTGTGGAAGCCACGCTGGGGGCAGATCACTAGCTCATATGGCCATTACCTAGGGATATTGGTGGCCTTACATGTAGAAAGACGCAGAAACCTATGTCAAGAAGTGCGAAAAATGAAAAAAAGGTTTGCACCTCTGATACACCAACCAGCAGCAGACCTAAACGCAGTATCCAGTCTTTAGCCATTTGCCCAATGGGGCATGGATCTTGTTGGCAAACTGCCCCAAGCAACTGGGCAAAGGAAGTACTTGCTGGTAGCAACAGATTACTTTACCAAATGGATAGAAGCTGAACCCCTTGCCAAGATCTGAGACGTGGATGTGAAGAACTTCATATGAAAAAACATCATCACCAGATTTGGGATTCCAAGAACAATAGTTGCCGACAATGGAACACAATTTGACAGTAAGCTAATCAAGAGCTTCTGTGCAAAATTCAAAATCAAGAATTACTTTTCAACCCCAAGCTTTCCACAAAGCAATGGACAAGTAGAAGCATCCAATAAAGTTATCTTGGATGGGATAAAGAAGAGGCTCCAAGCAGCAAAAGGAAAGTGGGTGGCTAAATTGCCAAGTGTGCTCTGGGCATATCGGACTACGCCGAGGAGATCAACTGGGGAATCCCCATTTGCCATGGCTTATGGCACAGAAGCAGTCATTCCCCTAGAAGTTGGCATCCCAGGGATCAAAACTCAGGGAGTTGAAAATGGGACCAATGATGTATTATTAGCCCGAGATTTGGATCTACTCGAAGAAAGAAGGGAGAGAGCTGCAATTCAACTAGCAGCTTACCAGCAGCAACTTGCCAGGGCCTATAATAAAAAGGTCAACCCAAGGGAGTTTCAAATTGGTGATCTCGTCTTGAGAAAGGTTGTCGGCAACAAGAAGGATCCCAGAGAGGGCAAGCTTGGCCCAAATTGGGAGGGACCTTATAGAATCATCTCGGTGTTTGGCAATAGGGCATATCAGCTTGAAGATAATCAAGGCAAAGAGTTGCCAAGGCCCTGGAATACTTGCAATCTTAAGTTTTTTTATCATTAAATTTTCTTGTTCTTTGTTATTAGCCGAAGTAATAAATAAAGCTAGATTTTTTCGTGAATGATATGATAGTTGATGATGTTTCCAGAATACATGGATAATAAGAACCCAAGTGGAACTTAAGTTCACATTAGGGGGCAGAAGGTTGGAAAATGGTTTTAACGCTTGTTGAAATTTGTGAAAAAATTTACAAGTTGAAGTTAAACTGAAATCGTGTTTAACGCTTGTTGAAATTTGAGAAAAATTTATAAGTTGAAGTTAAATCGAGATCATGTTTAACGCTTGTTGAAATTTGAGAAAAATTTACAAGTTGAAGTTAAACCGAGATCATGTTTAACGCTTGTTGAAATTTGAGAAAAATTTATAAGTTGAAGTTAAATCGAGATCATGTTTAACGCTTGTTGAAATTTGAGAAAAATTTACAAGTTGAAGTTAAACCGAGATCATGTTTAACGCTTGTTGAAATTTGAGAAAAATTTACAAGTTGAAGTTAAAACCGAAATCATGTTTAAATACTTGTTGAAATTTGAGAAAAATTTACAACTTGAAGTTAAACCGAGATCATGTTTAACGCTTGTTGAAATTTGAGAAAAATTTACAAGTTGAAGTTAAAACCGAGATCATGTTTAACGCTTGTTGAAATTTAAGAAAAATTTACAAGTTGAAGTTAAACCGAGACCATGATTAACACTTGTTGAAATTTGAGAAAAATTTACAAGTTGAAGTTAGACCGAGATCATGTTTAACACTTGTTGAAATTTGTGAAAAATTTACAAGTTGAAGTTAAACTAAGGTTACGTGTAACACTTTGTTGAAATTTAAGAAAATTTACAAGTTGAAGTTAACTGAGACCATGTCAAACACTTGTTGAAATTTGTGAAAAAATTTACAAGTAAAGACCAAGGTCGTATTAAAGTGAGCACTTATGTACTTGCCGACGTAAACCGAGGTATATCACCCCGAGAAGATTACACAGTTCAGGTGTACATTAAAGATATGCAAAAATATTCCAAGTACAGAAGCATACAAGCATTGGAAGGAAAGAGTTGTATTTATATTAAAAAAAAGGCACATCGGCCATATGAAGTACTCGCATTGTTCCAGAAGAAAGAAAAAGTACAAGGTACAGAAAAAAGAAAAAATATGAAATCAAGATTCTTCAGCACCACCAGAGGGTTGGGTTTGAAGTTCCGAAGACTGCTGGGAGGACATCTCGGCAGCCTTCCCAGCCGCGAGCTCGGCATCTATTTCTTAAAGGGTTTGATCGAGGCTCTTGTCGGCGAGAGGCACGTCCGAAGATGCCTTCTCGGGTGTAGCATCCTTGGGAACCTCCTCACCCTCCTCATCCTGAGTCAAGTCCAGGACTTGCTCATTTGGAGTAGGGGACTTGGCCCCAGCAGCCTCCTTTGACTTCCTCACCAGAGCCTCCTCCTCAGACTCAGAATCCTCGTCGGATTGGCTTAGAGTTTGGGGGAATGGCAGAGGAAGGACGTCGGCGTTCCTGAGGGGGGAGTCATCGGGGATTTCAGCTTTTTAAGTAAAGTCATCCAACCAAGGGTTAAACCCTTGTTGCATGCCTGCTTTACTTGTTTTTCGTAATCCGCCGTGACGTCGGCCACCCCCTCATTGTATCCCTTCTCGTCGGCGACCTTGACTTCAGCCTCTTTTGTGGCTAGGGCATCTTGAAGTTCTTTCTGGGCCTGGGACATCTTTTCCTCGGCCTCTCTTTTTTGGGCCTCGAGAACCTTCCTGATGGCCTCAGCGGATTCCACTTTTTCTTCGGCGTCATCCTTAGCTTTGATAGCAGCCTCGGCTTGATCCTCCAAGGTCTTCATCTTTGATTGCAAGTTTTTATTAGTCTTTTGTAGACTAGCAGCCTCCCTCTTCTTGTCGGCCAGCTCCTTCCGATTCTCAAAGGCTTGCACTGAGAAAGAATGAGCATGCTGGATGGCCTGAAAGTGAACAGAAGTTATTAGAAAATATTATAAGCATGAAAAGAAGAGAAAGAAATAAAAATTACCAAATAAAGAGACTTACTTGAACAGAGCGCTGGAGCATCAGAGTATAGTTTTCATATTCGCTCATCTTGGCGTTTCGGTCGAGATCGCCGAGAAGAAGCAGAGCGGTACTAAGGGCGACGCCGACATTAATGTCGTCGGCACTATCGCTAGACCTAATTAGCTTATCCTCCAGTGTGATTTGGGGGGCCTAGGGGGAATCGTGCTTTAGAGACCTCGAGGTGGTTGTAGCGGATGACCTCGGCCTCTTTGATCGTTTAGGCTCGGATTGTGGGGCCTCTGCAGGCCTCTTTTCGGCGGCAGAATGGGACTTATCGCTCTCAGCCAATTTGGAGATTGGCAAGGTGTCCTCAGTGTCAACCTAAGTCACCGTTGCCTTGGCCTGAGCCTTTTTTATCCTTTTTTGTTTCGGCTTTGACTGGGTTGGTGCTGGTTGAGCATCAACTGAGTCAGGAATATTAGCCAAAAGATCCTTAGCGACTGCTTTCTGGCGGCCCATCTCAACAGCAAAAGTAGTTCGGTGTCGTCGATGGCGCTGAGATGAAGGGATCAGATATGGAGCCGAGGTTGACGGCTGCTCTACTGGATCAGAGGTCGATCCTTGATCTGGCCAAGATGTAGAGGCAGCTGGAGGAGTAGTGGCGGAAGAAGGAGACTGACTCTTCTTCTTTTTCTTTGGGATGTCGGGGAGTACTGACTTGTAGGTCGGGATAAAGTTAAGTACCAAAGGGGCTCTCCATTTGTGGATTGGCAAATCCAATAGTTTCTTCAAGTCTTTGCTGGGAAAGAAAGACTGACGGAAGCCCTTTGGTGGCTGAGGAAGAGCTGCAACAAAAACAGACATTAGAAACAAACGAAGTATTAAAGACTTTAAAGACGAAGTAAGTATGAACACAGGGCTCTTACTATTACCCTCTACAAAAACTGTTCAAGGAAGAGGGTAAGGTGAAGGTCCTCATCTGGAGCGAACTCCAGTTCCCCGAGGTAATGAAGTAATCATCCCCAGCTCCCTTGTTGGAGTCTGGGAGGTCGGCAACAATTTTGTACTCTGTGGACCTTGGTTTGAGGTAGTAAATATAGCCAGTGTCTTTTTTGAGGCCACATATAGTGTAGCAGTATTGGATGTCGACTAAAGTAACCCTAGCATTTTCTTGTTTGGCCAAGGCAATTATACCATTTATGATTCTGTAGGAATTGATGGCAAGCTGCATTGGGTTCAACTTATAGTAATGATTATCTCACGGAAAAGGATATTGAGTGGGAGCCGAAGTCCGCACTCGATAAAGGCTACAACGGGAAAGGCATAGAATCAGTTGTAGGTATGATAGAGTCATCCTCCCCAGCCAACCTCAGATGAACGTCGGCCGGGATGTCAAACTCTCACCTAAAATGCTCTAACTTGGTCGGGGTGTCTACCCTGTGCTTCCACATCCCCATGATATCGGCTTAACTGGAGGAGTTGGATTTCAGAAGGGAGTGTTTTTGAGGGTTTTATGGACCTCGGATAAAGCCTAAGAATACACAGAACCTATGGGGAATCGTTTCAGCTTTTCCTAAAAAACTGTGGGTTCTACAAACAAATCCCAAACCTAGATCTATGGAAATGAAGATTGGAGGCACGAATCTGGAAGAGTCACAGAAAACAGAAAAACAAGAATGTGTTTCAGAATCAAGAACAGTACTGAACTATCAAGAAATTCGTGACAAAATGTGCACAAGGGCGTGAGGCCAAGGACAGTGGCAAAAGTGAGCAAATTTGTAAAAAGTGTGTGCGTATTCAAGACACAAATTGGGCAGAAACAAAAGCGTATGGTAAATATGCTCGAATACATGATTCATAAATCAAATACTTGAGCAAAACAGCAATGGCAACAAATGATGAAGCGAAAAATTCTTGAAGAGCAACGAGAAATTGAAAGCAAGAGGAACAGTGGCTTACCAGAAAATGTCAGGCTGGTGTGGAAGTCGCCGAAGTCAGACGACGGTGGCAAAAGCGACAGAACAGAGAAAGCTTAGCCGGAGGAGAGGAATGAAAACAGTTACAGAGCTTGGAAGTCTAAAACAATGGCGTATTCTGCAGAAAGAAGCTAGAGAGAGAGAGAGTCGAGAACTTGAAGGACGCAAAAGTGAAGAAACAGAGAGAGAGAAAATTGATTTTTGTTAAAACGCAAAAACGGCGGCAAAGGGGTCATTATTGTGCCTAAAAGAGCATATACGTCAGAACGGCGCACGCGAGAAAAATTCGACTTACAGGCGCGTAACAGGTACGCTCTAGTAAGGGGTAGACGCGTGTCCTAAACAGTTGGGTTATTATGAAAAACAGCTCATACGCATGAAAAAGCTCTTGAGATTCTTATTCTTAAAGAGACATGTCGGCCTGTATACATGATCTCAGCTGGGGAATTTTAAGCCGACGTACTGATATAGCTTCCATCACCTCAGGATGCCAAGGTAATAGAACCTAGGGGGCAGTTGTGGGGATATATTTTATGAATACCAACACGTAGCCAAGGTGATGCCGACGTGTCAGCCGAGGTGCCACGTGTCCTGGTCATAATGCTGAGGTAATCTCGGCTAGGCCGAGGTTATCTCCAAAGATATCAGAATGCGGGATAAGCGGATAAGGGACATGAGTCCTAGAACAAGCTCATACGCATGAAAAACAGCTCATACGCATGAAAAAGCTCTTGAGATTCTTATTCTTAAAGAGACATGTCGGCCTGTATACATGATCTCAGCTGGGGAATTTTAAGCCGACGTACTGATATAGCTTCCATCACCTCAGGATGCCGAGGTAATAGAACCTAGGGGGCAGTTGTGGGGATATATTTTCTGAATACCAACACGTGGCCAAGGTGATACCGACGTGTCAGCCGAGGTGCCACGTGTCCTGGTCATGATGCCTTGGTAATCTCGGCTAGGCCGAGGTTATCTCCAAAGATATCGGAATACGGGATAAGCGGATATGGGACAACAGTCCTAGAATGAGGAAGGGACTCAGCCTGGATAAGGATAAATCTCTTAGGGAGTTTATCTTTATCCATTGGGGAGTTCAAGATAAGCACTGAGCAGAAGTCCATTGAAGCTAGGCTCTTATGGGGACTGGGATTGAGTTAGCTATAAAAGAGAGGTACCCCCATGGGTCTAAGGTACGCAATTTATATTCTGAACAGTGAGTTAAGCACTATTGATTATCTTTGAGAGATATTTGATTACTGACTTAATCATCGGAGTGCCCCCGGGTGGACGAACCACCGCCGGAGTCTCTTCTTTCTGTTGCAGGTTGTTCGGGCTAATCCTATTCTGCCAGTGTTCTCCAGCTGAATACTGTGTTGACAGTGTGATCAGAAATTCACTCACACACTATATATCACTGAAACAATTCATCAATGAGTAATGTTACGCATTATGAAATAATATCATGAAAAGTTTCATTAAACTAATTAAAGGGTGATTGCATAACATACAATAAAACATTATAAACTAATCCGAAGATAAATAATCTTCATAAAAGTTTTTCATAATACTTAACATTATTGTTCATCAATACTCTTCACTTCATAGGTGGTTTTTTTTTTATATAACATGCTAAGTCTCACTATTTATTAAATAGTATGAGTCTTACATATACATGACTTTTATTATACCAATACACTTAGGAGATGAAACAAAATGGTAAAATAATATATAAACTATATATTTTGTGTGTCCTCCACACATCGAATCTTAT
This sequence comes from Camellia japonica, assembly GCA_030407325.1. Lineage (NCBI taxonomy): Eukaryota > Viridiplantae > Streptophyta > Magnoliopsida > Ericales > Theaceae > Camellia > Camellia japonica. The sequence continues at coordinate 55,719,131 of JAPPVO010000029.1, forward strand.
TATTATTATTATTATTGAAATTTATTCTTGGGTGTCAATATTTGTGTTTTTTAAAAAGTAAGTGAATAAAATCAAAATCATGTAAACTTTGTGTGCATGAGAGAAAGAGAGTTGTAAAGGTGAGGTGCAACTTATTAAAAATGATTGCAAATTAAGATTAGTGTAGATCTCTTTAGAAGGTTGGTACTGCAATTGAGAGGCACAAGCTAGGATGAATAATACGAATTAAAGTGAGAGATGAAAAATATATAAGACACCTGGTTCAATAAGCTATAAAACTTAGTTAATGTGTGTGTCAATTTCCGACCACACTGCCAAACTGGTACTCAGCTGGAGAACACTGGCAGAATAGATTGCCCGAACGACTTGTCACAAAAAAGAAGAGATTCCGGCAGTGGTTCGTCCACCTGGGGGCACTCCGACGATCCAGTCAGTAAAATATCTCTCAAAGATAACCAATAGTGCTTAACTCACTAGACAAAGCATAAAAGACATACCTTAGACCTATGGGGGTGCCTCCTTTTTATAGCCAATACAATCTTAGTCCCAATAGAAGCCTAGCTCTAATAGACTTAGGATTACTGCTAATCTTGGACTTCCAGTAGGATTATGATAAACTCTCTAAGAGTCTTACCTTTACCCAAACTGAAGTCTTCTCTCATTCTAGGACTCTTGTCCCTTATCCGCTTATCCCAGATTTCGGTATTTTTGCAGATAACCTCGGCCTCGCGAGATCATCTCGACATCATGACCAAGACACGTGGCACCCCGGCTGGCACTTCAGTGACACCTCGGCCACGTGTTGTCATTCAAAAATTATGTCCCCACAACTGCTCCCTAGGTTCTATTACCTTGGCATCCTGAGGTAATGGAACCTATATCATTTATTCCATTTAGCACGTCGGCTAAGCTCGCTTCATTATCTATTGCCGAAGTCAGAACTCGTCGGCTCAATATGACCAAGACCTATAGTCTGCTTTCATCAATGCCTTAGAACCAATGACCAAGTTCGTTCAAGTTTCTCAGCCGAAATCGTCCTCCTAGCCGAGGTATTTGCTTCATTGAATTAAGAACTCTAAGAGTTCCAGCATGCGTATGAGCTGGCATGCACAGTATTTCAACCGTTTTTACCACGCGTCTTTCCCTTACTGGACCGTACCTGATACGGGCCATCAAGTCGCATCACTTTTGCGTGCGCCGTCTGACAAGCACGTTGTCCAAGGCACCATAATTGCCATTTTGCCGCCATTTCATGCTTTTGATCAAAATCAACTCTCTCTCCGTCTTTTCACTTCTGCATCTTCGTTCTTGTTCAAACTTTCTCTCTCAAATCCTTCATTGCTGTTTTTGCAAAGCTTTCTGCAACCGGTTTCACTCTCTCCCTCCGGTGAGGCTTTCGTTGCACTTCTTTGCTTACTACCACCGTCTGACACCAGCGTACTTCACACTGGCCTTTTAGTAATCTAAACAATCATTCTTCCATGTTAGGCCGAAGTGTCTTCTTTCCTTTTCTGAATGCATTCTTTAATTTCTTCTTTCAATGTGGTTGTATGTGTCTTCTTTTTACTCTTGTATGATTCTATAATTAAAATAATTTGAATGTCTTCAAAGTACACCTTAACTGTGCAATCTCCTCGGGGTGTAACACCTCGGTTGTACCCACTAATCGGTTTATCTTAGCCTCGGTTTAACACTTGAAAATATTTTTTACGATATTTTCACAAGTGTTATTTACAACTCGATACTTCACTCTTAGCAAGACTTCTATCTTCAAATTTCTTCCAAGTCTTGGCAACATGGTAATCTCGGCAAGTATGTAGATACTTCTTTCAACATAACCTTGGCTTAACTCGTAAATTTTTTCTCAAAAATTTCAACAAGTGTTTAAACCAATCTTCTTTTAACATAACCTCGGTTAACTTCAACTTGTAAACTTAAATTTCAACAAGCGTTAAGCGTGACCTCGGTTTAACTTCAACTTGTAAACTTAAATTTCAACAAGCGTTAAACATGTCCTCGGTTTAACTTCAACTTGTAAATTTTAATTTCAACAAGTGTTAAACACGTCCTCGGTTTAACTTCAACTTGTAAATTTTAATTTCAACAAGTGTTAAACACGTCCTCGGTTTAACTTCAATTTGTAAATTTAAAATTTCAACAAGTGTTAAACACGTCATCAGTTTAACTTCAACTTGTAAATTTCAATTTCAACAAGTGTTAAACATGACCTCGATTTAACTTCAACTTGTAAATTTAAAATTTCAACAAGTGTTAAACATGTCCTCGGTTTAACTTCAACTTGTAAATTTCAATTTCAACAAGTGTTAAACACGTCCTCGGTTTAACTTCAACTTGTAAACTTAAATTTCAACAAGTGTTAAACATGATCTCGGTTTAACTTCAACTTATAAATTTCAATTTCAACAAGTGTTAAACACGACTTCGGTTTAAATTCAACTTGTAAATTTCAATTTCAACAAGTGTTAAACACGTCATCGGTTTAACTTCAACTTATAAATTTCAATTTCAACAAGTGTTAAACACGTCATCGGTTTAACTTTAACTTGTAAATTTCAATTTCAACAAGTGTTAAACATGACATCGGTTTAATTTCAACTTGTAAATTTAAAATTTCAACAAGTGTTAAACACGTCATCAGTTTAACTTCAACTTGTAAATTTCAATTTCAACAAGTGTTAAACACGTCCTCGGTTTAACTTCAACTTGTAAATTTCAATTTCAACAAGTGTTAAACACGTCCTGGGTTTAACTTAAACTTGTAAACTTAAATTTCAACAAGTGTTAAACACGTCCTCGGTTTAACTTCAACCTGTAAACTTAAATTTCAACAAGTGTTAAACATGACCTCGGTTTAACTTCAACTTGTAAATTTCAATTTCAACAAGTGTTAAACATGACTCGGTTAACTTCAACTTGTAAATTTCAATTTCAACAAGTGTTAAACACGTCCTCGTTTAACTTCAACTTGTAAATTTCAATTTCAACAAGTGTCTAAACCAATCCCAAGCATCATTCTTCAGTCCTTTGTCCCCTAATGTGAACTTAAGTTCCACTTGGGTTCTCATTAGGCACGTGGCTTTGACCTCGTCGCTGATGTAAGATTCGAACAAAGACTGGCCGAGGTTATTAACTTGGTCTCTTTACTAAGGCACTTAGCTCCAATCTGTGTCTGATTTTGCCGATATGACAAGTCCAGGTTAACCCAACTTAGTTCAACTTTATTATATGCAAGTAAAGTTTCTACTCTGCCATATAATAAGTCTACGTTATTCGTCATGTTTCAATCAGAAACATCGTTATAGGACTGGTCGGTCCTATCGCACAGATTTCAAAAATCGAACTCGCACTTTATTATTGCTTCAGCCGTTATGCCCCATTGTCGGCAACCTTTCTCAGGTTGAGGTCCCTAACTTTGAACTCTCTTGGGCTGACCTTCTTGTTGTAAGCCCTAGCAAGTTGTTGCCGGTATGCTCCCAGTCGAATTGTTGTTCTATCGCACATTGCAGGTGGATTTCAAAGCATTTTCATGCTTTTTTACATAGGCTTCAGCTTCTTTTTGCATGTAAGGCCAAAAGAATCCCTACGATATTGCTCTATGGGCAAGGGATCTGCCCCTTGCATGGCTTCCACATACTCATTTGTGGACCTTATATAAAGATTCTTTAACTTAGGCCAAGCTCTTCTCTTCTCGAACTTAATCATCTAAGCTGAAATCTTGTCTTCTGGGATCTGGGATCCGAGATCTAGAATCTGGGATCTGCTCACTTGGGCTGAGCTCTTGTCTTCTCGTATCCAGTGTTATCTCGGCTTCGCTTCGGCAAACCATTTCTCTTCTCTTATTTGGACGCCTTTGTCCCCGACGTGTCCTCCTCGACTCTGGCATATTTTTCTATCCTGGCAATCAGCTCCTCCATGCTTTTCGGCAATGTCTTTGCCAGTGATTTTCGAAGCAGGCAGTCATCCTTCAAGCCGTTTTTAAACGACACGACCGCCACCTCTTGGTTGCATCCTGGTATTCGGTTGAATACCTCATAATACCTTTTGGCATAGGCTCTAAGGCTTTCATCCTCGCCGATCTTCAGGGCCATTAGAGCGTCCACCCTCAATGGCTGTAGCTTGTTTGTCACGAACCTGGCCACAAACATCTCGGCCAGGCCTTCCCAAGTTTTCACAGTTTCTTTCGACAACTTGTGAAACCAGTCCGATGTAATTTCTCCGAAGGATGAGCGGAACACCTTGCAGAGCAACGACTCGTTCCCAGTGTACAACACCATCGAGTTCAAGTACAAGCCGACGTGAAAGTTGGGGTCCGACTTACCGTCGTTGATCTGGAATCTCGGCATGCTAAACCTCTTTAGGGCTTCGAATTTGTCAAATTCTACAGAGAACGGTGTTCTCGGCTTGACCGGGGAGGTTACCTCGGCATCTTGTTGCTTCCTCTGTAGGTGATCCCCTAGATCCTCTTTGGTCTGTCCAAGAGCTCGGCTATCTCTTGACTTCAGCCTTTTCGGTGCACTACTCCCAGTTTCATTATGGGTCCTTTTGGACTTCCTTCCAATGGTTGCATCGAAGCACAACTCCTGCCCTTGAACATGCCGATGTTCTTTGGGGTCGGCTTCCTTGGTGCGATGCGTCCTTCTCGATTCTTCTCTTCTTGACTCTCCTCGCCCGACCTCCCTTGAAGGCCGGTGACAGTGTTTTTCAGTCCTGGTGTGCTGGGGGACTGTAGGGACTGTTTTCTGTCCCTCTTTCGGGCATCCTCCTTTGCCGCTAGAATCGGCTTATCTTGTAGTGGGAACGGTGGCTGCATGACGTTATTCTGTATCATGAAATTGACCACTGTTTGTAGGTTCGCCAATTTGTTCACCATGGCCTTTACCTCATCGTCTCTCCGTAGGCATCTTTCCTTCCATACTTGGAGGTCGTCCTCGTTGTAATACTCGTTTCGGTCCGTTTTCTTTGGTACGTCGCTTTCCTGGCCGACGTCCTTTCCTTCGTGATTCTTATCGTGAGTCTCTTTATTGTAGTTGTCTTCTTCAACGTCAAGGTCTACAGGTTTCCCACTCCCATTAGGAGTGTCGTCCCAAACCTTCTCTTTCTGTTCGTCGTTGGCCATCTATTATTCTTTCTTTCCCACAGACGGTGCCAAATTGTGCGTGCCAATTTCCGACCACACTGCCAAACTGGTACTCAGCTGAAGAACACTGGCAGAATAGATTGCCCGAACGACCTGTCACAGAAAAGAAGAGATTCCGGCGGTGGTTCGTCTACCTGGGGGCACTCCGACGATCAAGTCAGTAAAATATCTCTCAAAGATAACCAATAGTGCTTAACTCACTAGACAAAGCATAAAAGACATACCTTAGACCCATGGGGGTGCCTTCTTTTTATAGCCAATACAATCCTAGTCCCAATAGAAGCCTAGCTCTAATGGACTTAGGATTACTGCTAATCTTGGACTCCTAGTAGGATTAGGATAAACTCTCTAAGAGTCTTATCTTTACCCAAACTGAAGTCTTCTCTCATTCTAGGACTCTTGTCCCTTATCCGCTTATCCCGGATTCCGGTATTTTCGCAGATAACCTCGGCCTCGCCGAGATCATCTCGGCGTCATGACCAGGACACGTGGCACCCCGGCTGGCACTTCGGTGACATTTCGGCCACGTGTTGTCATTCAAAAATTATCCCCTACAGTTAACAAGATGAGAGACAAGAAAAAGAGATGAACAAGTGAAGTGTAATATTATAGTATTTTAATATTATTTTAATAAATAAAATCATTTTATATATAGATAAAAAGTATTAATTTGTGGATAAAGCGAAATGTGTAAGCAAATCTCATTCTTGCCTCTAAATAAAATAACTTGTAGAGAGTGAGGCGAGATTGCAAGAATAAGCTAAATTGTTATTCTTAATTTATATAAAGAGTTAAGATTGTCTTGAATCTGGCCAGTCCTCTAGATTTTTCATTTTTAGATTGTGGATTCACTATAGGGCTTATATTACTGATCTATTTAATAATTTTTTGAGTATTTGTATGTAGATTATTCATCAAAAATAAATAAATAAATAAATAATCTGATTGAATAATCTTAACAAAATGACATAGCTCCCCCTATCTAAACTTTGAATAATGCTTCGCCTTCTTATTAATTTGAATAATGCTTCCCCTTCTTATTAGTAAAATTTAATATAGAGTTGTATTTTTCTTAAGTTTAAATCTAATTTTAAAAGAATTTGAGAGGTCCGTGAGGCTTATCATTGGTTTTGCTTCGATAATTCCGAGTTGTTCATTTTGTAGGACCATTTGTGTATATTATTAAAAAAAAAATTAAATTAAATTAATTTGATAATCGTGACATTTTCATTTTATCGATTTTGTTTCTGAAAAAAAAAATGACAAACATGTTTATAAAAATAGATTATTCATCTTATGAAGACAAACACGATAAAATGAAAATATTTTGATTGTTGGATCAACTTAATTTTTTTTATGGATATGGAGACCCTACAAAATAAATGGTTCAAATTATTAAAAAAAAGACCTAGGATAAACCCTACAAATTCACTCAAATTCAAATTAGATGAAACCCAAGCCATAATTGCATGTCAACCTTGACAACCAAAGCCACACTGTTACCGTTGATACTGTTATTGCAAAGCAAAGATAAGAATATGCTTCTGTTTGTCCTAAAAAATAAAAAAACAAAGATAAGAAATATTGTAAAAAAAACAAAAACAAGAACAAAAACAAAAAAAAAACAAGCAAACATTTTGGGTGATTCTAAAATAATCTTACATTTTTAAATTTATTTTTTTACTATGAAGGTAGAGATTATAATAAATCAATTCTATCTCAAGCCTCAGAGACACTGTGGCCATTTGGGAAGAGAATAAGAAGCTGCGTTTTGCAGCATTTCAAAAAAGCCAGTAGTAGCCTGAAAACGCAAGTAGGCCGATTTGGGAAGTGACAAAAACGTAAGTGGTGAAATTACATAATTGTCCTCTATGAAATTATATAATTGTTCAAACAACTACATGGGTCAAAAAGTAATTTTCCTAAGTTTAGTGAGGGTATTTTGGTCATTTTAATGTGATGTGATACCATAAACAAATATTATACAAAAAAAACAAAAAAATAACTTTTTACTAATTTCTCAAATCACTTTCCAAAAAAAATCAAAAAACTTGATAAAAAGTCAAAAATCAACTTTTTACCACCTTCTTAAAACACCCCACTATCATATTGTTTCTAAAACTTCAAAACAATCTATTATTTACAAGGACTAAAACAAATAAATCAGGCAAAAATAAACTCAAATGCAAATAGTGGGTCCCCATTTGCCCATTAATAAAGTTGGATGATATCATCCAGATGGAAATCAAGACACCCCCATTAATTACAAATTAAACCAACAATCAAACTAAAGAGGCAAAAATAAAATTGAATACACCCCCAATAATTACAAATTAAACAAACAATCAAACTAAAGAGGCAAAAATAAAATTGAACTGTGATGATTTTGGATAGAACATAGGACTTTACATTGCACCCAAAAATAAAAGAACATTCACTTTAGCATCCTTTCAACTTTATAACCAAACAATTCGTTTATAAGTGCAACAAATTTTATTTTTATTATAATTTTTTTGGGTTCAATGAGCACTGAACCTTTTGGACTCTTCGAAAATGCTGAAACCTCCTCTTATCCCTCTTCGGGGATTTTGGACTATGAATTTCTTCCAGGTCATGTTCTCTCTCTCTCTCTCTCTCTCTCTCTCTCTTTTCAAGCTCAATGGCAAATCACTAATGTGATACGATTAATAATTGTAGACAAGCAGAGTATTGGTTTAGGCTCCAAACTTGGGGACCTTAGCAGTAGAGATTTGAGCAAGGAAGTGCTCTGCAACAAAGCCGCGTTGGATTTTCCCCGTAGCAGTCTTTGGGAGAGAATCGATGATGAACACCTTCTTAGGAACCTTAATGCTGTGTTAGGTTGGGAGATTTAGGAAGGGATTTGGAAAGAGAAAGGGAAAATGTGTGTTAAACTAGGGGAAATATATGTATGTTTTATTCACATTTCATCTATCTTTTTTATTTTCCTTTCCAAATCCCTACTCAAATCCTCCAACCAAACACAGCATAAAAGCGGCAAGATTTGTCTTGTAGAACCTCAACACCTCTGCCTCATCAATGGTTGATCCTACTCTAGATATGATAGCACAGTTTATCTGTGAAGAAAGAGAGGTTACAAATGGGGTCTCAACAATTGTATAAATGCATAACATAAGAGAGAGAGAGAGAGAGAGAGAGAGAGAGAGAGAGAGGACCATTAAGGCCCTACATGCATAAATAATAGGAAGAAAGGATGATGAAAAAAAAATGTTTTGGCTAAACAAAACATTGGAATAATAATACTCAAACCTATACATCAAGCATGGTAAATTTGCTTTAATGAAGTGATTAAAGTTGAAGAGTCTCCTAAAGATTAAAAAAAGAAAAGAGTCTCCCATTCATGAATAGAAAGAAGAAGATGAGTCCCCCTCATGATAGAAGAGATCACAGAGCCACAGCTATGTATGAAGCTATCAAGTAATAAGTGTACATATGTTCAAAATACAGATATAATAGGTGTACATATTCAAAATACAGAATAGGATACACCCGTTTGTGCTTCCATTTTTGTAATTGTACGTTGTTGCATAGTTTAACCTCCAATAATTTCATTGTCTGCCAATTTTAGTAAAATTAACAAGTTGCACACACATGTCAAATGAAAAAGAAAAGAAAAGAAAACAGCCACATATGTCTACACCCTTTTGAGGCATTTCATCAAGAGTGTTGCTATTAGCACTCCATCAATTATTTTGAATATCTCATATTTTAGCTTTTTTTTTTATTTTTTATTACAAGAATAATCTCAAATGAAATTACTAAAAATAATATCAATAATTTTAGAACACCCCATCTCACAATTAAGCTCACACACCCAACACTTGAGTTAGGGTTTATGAGAGCACGTGCCTCTATCATCATCCATCCATCTTCTCCAAATCCTACCTTCAAAACCTACCCACCCTTAAAATTGTGAATACCCTTTGGCAGCAATATTCTGGCAATAGTTGTGGCAATCATTTAATTAACTACACTTCTCCGGCAATGACAATAAGCAGAAGTTTTTTCGGCAATCATAATTCCATGAGATGAGAGAAGTCACTACAACAAAATGCACATTTGTCTACCTAAATTGACAACTAAAACAAATTTAGTCACCAAAAGTTGTGGAATTGGCGACTAAAAAATTTTATAGTTGGCAAAAGTAAAATATTTAACTATTAATTTTTTTTAGTCGGGCTATATTGGTTATTGGCGACTAAAAAAAATTTAGTCGCTAAAAATGCCAGAATTGGCGACAAAAAAGAATTTTAGTCGTCGTATATTGAGTTTTGGCTACTAAAACCATTCACTCTTCTCTTTCATCCTCTCTCATCTCTCTTTCTCTCATTTTATAGAGAGTTGCCCGCCACCGTCACAAGGAGCACCCATCTCCAAACCAAACCCTAAACAAAACCAGCGTCTCTCTCTCTCTTTCTCTCTCTCTCTCTCTTCAGCATCCCTTTCCCTCTCCGCTGCTCCTCTCCCTTCCATCTCTCACCGCCATTCCTCCTTGCGTTCGCCAGCAACCAGAGCACCGATTCACCTCCTTGTTGGTCACTGTCGCCTGAGATCCTCTCTCTCCCTCCCGGTTCTGTTTTTCTATCTCTCTTTCTTTCACCATTCACTCACAAAAACCCACAGAGATTCACATACATGCACACACATGGGTTCTTCTAATAGTTAGAATGTATGATTTCTAATGCATAATACTCTATTGGGTCATTCTCCTTTTGCTCTATTTCTAGCTTCCCATTAATGGGTTCCATCAATTTTTTTGGTTTTCTATTTCTCTTCTTCCACTTTGAGTTCACTTTGTTTCTTTGGCCCCCCACGAATTGTTGGTTTGGGAAGTTGTTATGGTTTTTCCATTTGGAGGTCTTTGGAATGACTTCTTTGATGTGTAGAATATGTGTACAAACCCAGAATTAGGGATAATTGTGTTAGTTTGAATCCTCCTCCAATTCCAACTCCTTATTTAGGTGAGACACGCTTAATCCACCTTCTCTCAGTGTGTACATACATTATGTCTATGCGTGAACTTTCAATTGATTATGATGATTTTGTTCTGTGTTTTGAACTCTAGGTTAAGTAAAACTTTGTAATCTATGAATTCTTTGAATGCTTTGTATAGTTTGTTTTACAGAGTGAACTAGCGGTGGCTATAATCTAAAGTGTGCCATTTTAGTTTGTAATCTAAAGTTTGAATGCTTTAGTTTGCAATCTAAAGTTTGCAATTTTATTTCTAAATTTTTCAGTAATTTGATAAATGAAGAAGTTGGGTTGAATTTGATAATGGGTGGTAGTTATTTTCTAAAGTTAACAATATGGGCATTTCTGAATCTCCCAAAAAAAAAAAAGAATGTAGAAAGCTTCAAATCTTTCTGAGTTGTGTGCTTTGTATAGTAACCAATTTTCTGTGTCATTGCAATTAGATGAATCCTAAATGTTTCAGCTTAACACTATTTACAATAAAACTACAAAGTGATAATGCAGCGAGGCTTGAGATTTTAGTTGTCAGATTCAAACTTGCATCATTTTACCAGGTCACTTAATTTGTTTTTAAATAGTAACATAAGATGGAATGTGAAGATTTAAATTTTGTTGGTGGTGTTGTAATAATTATGGCAATGCTTCATTAGTCTATTTTACTTAGTCAAATTGTTTCATATGAAGGGATGAACTGATTAATTCTTTCCATTCTATTGGCGACTTCAAAGATCATTCTATTACCATTTCAAAATTTGAGCAATTTAATAGAAGGCTCACTATCACTATACAACCTATGTCTGAAAACTTATGGGTTCTTGCCATTGATCTGTTTCATACTTTTGTATCATTTGGCATGCATTGCTATTTGTATATATACATTTTCTACTTCATCTCAGTACCTGCTATAATTTTTTTGTCATATTCATGTCCTTAATTAAGAAAACATAGCTTTTTTTTTTTCCCTTTCAATTTTTTGTTCTTTTACTTGGAAAACTGTCTTCTTCTTATGGTTTTTCTGCTATACAAATCCATGTTTACAATTTTATGACCTGTCAAGGTATATATGTAAGTAGGCATACTTACATTCTACAATTTGTGAACAGGATTTTACTGAAGATGTGGAATGAGATGGCAGAAATATCTATCAAACATCTGAAACCAAATGATTGTATTTATGTTTCAGGTCATTTAGGATCATATACAAAAGATGAGAAAGAAAATCTCAAAACATATTACGAGGTTTGAAATGCTGTTTCTGTTCTAGCAGTTGTGTTCACTCATTTAGATTGTATATATCCATTTTGTTGAAGTTATATGACCCAGTTTGCTACATCAATTATGTTCATAATTGACATATATATATATATATATTCATTATCCTATTTGTTTTCTGTAGCTAATTGTGAAGGAAATAAATTGTGTTGTGTGTTGCGCCCGCCTCTCTACTTAGCTGTTCATTCTGTGGTTTACCCTAATTATGTGTTTATATGTGCATTCTATGTTTATCTGTGCATGAAGTGTGTACTATGTGTTATGTGCATTCTACTCTGCTCGACAGATATGTTAATTTAAAAAAAAGACCTGTTGTAACAAGCCCGCGAGGGACCTCGGTGCTACAGTTCGGACTCCTGTTTTTGTTGTGGTTCTAAATCTGAACCAAAGAGTCCAAATCCGGCAAATCGTTTTGAGAAAACAGATTTTTGAAAGAAGTGCCAAACATGGACTGCTTTGCCAGATACAGAGTCGCCACCTAAATATTTTTTTTAATGGGGAAATTTAGGAAACCCTGACTCGGTGCCAAAGGCCACGTGTCCGTCATTACCAAAGTTACCTCGGCTCGGGAACTTAGGTACGATTGGAGAAGGTCAGCTATGAGCACCCCCTCTCGCCCGATCCGAAGATTGGCCTCTACTAACCATGATATCCGATTTTGAAAAACGTTTATGTGTTCTTATTCCGATTATTAGTCTAGAATTACTATCTTATGCGCACAGCAAACAAGTATAGACTAGATCACCTAATTTGGAAACAAGCATTGCATATCCGTTTTTGTTTTAAAAAAATGTTTTGGAATTTGCTACCTGCAAGTAGGCTAAAATACGGATTTCAATGAATTATCTCAACTCACGTAACCCAACCTTCACCCACAGGCATTCAGGCAGTTTATCACATAAGCATCTAGCTTCATGGTAATCATGCAATTATGGCAACACTCACACGCATGCGGTATGCTAAAGCATAAAAAGCTCACCTAGTACTCCAAGCCAAAACAGAAACTAGTTAGTAATCAATGCATGATCCTAGTTCTTTGAAATGGCTAATGCAACACATACAAAGATGCAATCTAGGCAGGCCCAGCTATCCTAAACATGGCATGTGAAATGCAACAGGTAACACGTACTCAACTTGAAATTTGGAATACAAGTGCAGTTAGCATGATGCGCCGAGCCCGGTGCATGCAAGACAAATGTATGAATGCACGCATGCATAGCATAAGGTATGCTAATTTAAATATGCCCAAAACTAACCATCGGAAGCTAAAAATAAAAGGGAAGAAAGACGTGGGGTTGGAAGACATACACCACACTCACACACGCTTATTACACAATTACCCTCGCTCGGAGGGTCCGAATAAATATTACAAACCGAATAAATAATTAACTACCCTAGCTAATTAAATATTACAAAATTTCTAACTCAATTAATAAATTGAATATGCAAATAAATAGAAAGAAGGGGGCCGCAGCCCTACATCGGAATGCGCAAATGATGCATGCTCGAGTCTGTCTCGCCCGAAAAACCTGTACCATGCCACTGCTGCCTCTGTTTACACTGCCCTGCTTCTCTAAAGACTGCAAAAGTCTTGGGACATGCTCTATGGATGTTGGGGAATGCCACCGGCCAAGCACAAATGCCACCGGCCAAAGGGAGGAACCACCGGCCACCTTTTTTTACTATCGGCCAAAAATGGGCGGCACTGAATTTAGCCGACCGGCCAAAACTCCTTGGAGGACCTGCAGTTGACAGCAGCAGAGGGAAAGCAGTGTATGGCATGGAATTTTCAAGCAAATGTATGCATGGACACACTCCCTATCATGCAATGGGCTCAGGGGAGCCATCCTTGGAAATGGCCTAAGGAGTCAAGCTTGCCATTTAATGCAATGCATGCAACACACAAATGAATACCAAGACCATCTCATGTTAGAGTCAAGGGCCTCGGCGAGCCGGTTGAGACGTGTTTTGTCACTTGAAGTACAAACACCCCTTGCCCCTCAAGTTTGGTTTGACACCAACCAAACCAAATGTAGTGCATGTAGAAAAACATGGCTCAAGAATGCAATATGAGATTAAGATGCAAAAACATGTCAAATGTGACGCAATCATCATGATAAGCATGCAAAATGCTAGAGCATGCAAGATGCGAATACTATGCAAGCATGGACAATTATGCAAGCATGCAACTAGAGGTAACGAGCCAAGCATGCAATCATGCACAAGGATGGACTTAAGTTGGAATGGGATGCCTCGGCCATGCCCTAAAACAGTGACCAAAAGGGCCTAAATGATGGGCAAATGTCCATGCCAACATGCAAACCAAAGGGCCTAAGACTAAGGCATAAAAGGGAGCATTTTACTACCATTATCATGACCACACATGGCATGGATTATTCAACCAAAAATAGAGTTTCAATGCACCAAAATACACCCCAAAACCTATTGATATGGCAGCCCAAATGTCTAAACATGGTGGCATACACAATGACCAACATTTAAGGCACAAAACTACAACACTTCAAAGCATTGAAAGAGACACAAATGACAATGTAAAACCATATTACATGGACTGAAATATGATCTCAAATGATGCCAAATGATGATAATAAGCTAAACTAGGCATGTTAGTGACTCACACACTCAAGGCTCACAAGCCACAATGCATAGCAACTATACCAAACATGTCAAACATGACCAAATCAGTGGCCAACAGACCTTAAGCATGGAAAAATATGACCAAGGACTTCACAAAGCAAGGCCCAAGATATGATAGCATGGTGGTCTAATGGTGTGATGCATTCCTAGGCAACATGGAGGAATATAAAGCAAGTATAATATGCATGCTAAGGGCCAACAAACCACCATTGAACAGAGATATAATATGACCCAAAACACCCCAAAAGCCTCTGAAAAGTAACCATAAACAATTAGACATGCATGCTACCATATTAAACCAAAACATGCACAAATGAAGCACAAAAGGGAAAGGGGTGTCCCTCCCCTATACAAGACCTCAAACCTCCTTCTCACCACTGAAAATCCACTGGATTTCAGTGGTGAGAAGGCCAACACACCAAGGTAAACAAGGCTTAACAAAAGAGTACCAAAATAGGCCAAAATGGAGCTAAGAGGGGGAGGTCGACCCCAAATGCCAAAACAACCTTAATGAGAGATCTCAAGCATGCAAAAATAAGACTTTTTCCAGTTACACAAAGTCTAAAACAATATGCAGATAAGTAAAAAAAAGCAATGCAAGATTGGGGAATCTAAAGTAAAGAGATTACCTTTGAAGAACCCTTGATGAACAGCCAATGCAGCCCTCTTCTTTTGATCAAAATCAGTCCAAAAATAATCAAGAACAAACCCCCCAAGCCCCTCAAGGTCGAAGTAAGGTGTGGTAGTGTGTGTCTTAGTGCAAAACTAAGGTAAAAATGCACTTTTAGGCCACAAAACACACACAAAGGAGGAGAGAGAGGGACATATAGAGAGAGAATATATTTGACAGATATATATATGTATATCTCTGGTTTTTTTGATCAAAAACTCTAACCCTAGACAAAGGAGGAATAAGGGTTCTTATATAGACATAGGAAATGGCTTGAAGCTTCTTCAAGAAGCTAAATGAAAAGGGGCAAAGGGTGCAAAGGAGTCAAGGCTTCTAGAGGAAGCTAAGACAACTGGCCAAGCTTCCCCAATAAGCTTGGCCAAAGGGTTCAACCTTCTAGAAGGAAAAAGAGGGTCAAAGGCTCAAAATAGTCATCCCCGTGCATGGGGAGTGGGGTCTGTGCCTCCCAGCTGGCACAGCTGGCATGCACCATGCCTGAGGGGGGTACAAAAGGCTCACCGGCCGGCAAAATAGATCACCGGCAAAAAAAGGTACCGGCCGGCCACACAGAGTGCCGACCGGCCATTGATAACAAGCAACAATGGCCGGTGGCAACAAGGAATGGCCGGTGAGGGAAATGGAAGGCCAGTGGAGTGTGGGGATGGCCAACAAGCCATTCCCTGCCTTCCAAGGCAAAAACACAAGTGTTTGATGCAAAACCAAACACTAAACGAACGAGTTAAGAGATCTTGAGGCAAGGCGCGCAGCCGAGGCCTCCGGGAACTCAAAACGAACACGAACAAGGGTGATCACTGAGTGTTCAATCAGTGACGTCCAAGTCTTGAGGACGGTCAAAAATGGGGTGTCTACAGTTGCCCCTCTTTGACAGAACTCGAAAGTCATAAGAATGACGGGAGTGAATGTCAAAGCCCAAAGACGATCCATTTTTGACAAGGCCGAAGACTTAGACAAAGCATGCAAGACAATAAAGATATGCGCCCGAGGGCAGGGGCAAAATGCAAGACAATGCACCGAGCCGAACATAACTTATGATCATGCAAAGAAAGCTGTAACGAAGCACACATGCAACAGTTTTAAGCTAGCATACACCAAACTACACTATAATGCAGAAAGGATGTAAGAGAATTATGCAATTCTTAATATGTCTCACTCGGGGATGCAATACATGTCTGGTTCGTCTGGTTCCGCCAGCCGCAAATGAACCGTACATACAATATCGTGCATGCAAAGAAAACAACTTAACAGGTATGATATGGTTAGCAGTATGCACATGAAAGCAATTGAGAATGCGTGACAACGCAAAGCGAGTGAGAGACATAATAATGCTGTAAAGGCACAAACACATGTACGTAAAGCATGCAGTCTACGCAAGCAATGAAATTAAACACGTGTAAGTAAAGTATGCGGTCTACGCAATCGATGAAATTGAACATAAACATGCGGTCTACGCAAGCCATGAAATTGAACACAAACATGCGGTCTACGCAAGCAATGAAATTGAACACAAACATGCGGTCTACGCAAGAAATGAAATTGATAACAAGCATGCGGTCTACGCAAGCAATGAAATTGAACATAGGCATGCAGTCTACGCAAGCCATGAAATTGATGACAAGCATGCGGTCTACGCGAGCCATGAAATTGATAACAAGCATGCGGTTTACGCAAGCAATGAATTTGATTACAAACATGCGGTCTACGCAAGTAATGAAATTGAACATAGGCATGCAGTCTACGCAAGCCATGAAATTGATGACAAGCATGCGGTCTACGCAAGCCATGAAATTGATAACAAGCATGCGGTCTACGCAAGCAATGAATTTGATTACAAACATGCGGTCTACGCAAGTAATGAAATTGATGACAAGCATGCGGTCTACGCAAGCAATGAATTTGATTACAAACATGCGGTCTACGCAAGTAATGAAATTGAACATAGGCATGCAGTCTACGCAAGCCATGAAATTGATGACAAGCATGCGGTCTACGCAAGCAATGAAATTGAACATAGGCATGCAGTCTACGCAAGCCATGAAATTGAAGACAAGCATGTGGTCTACGCAAGTAATGTAATTGAACATAAACATGCGGTCTACGCAAGCAAAGTGTGTAAACAGAAATTTGGAGTATGATAGAAACGCATTATTCATGACGCTGGAGTTCATCAAGCAAGGATATGAGAAGGGACGTTCTTCGCACGCACCGAGCACCGATCATAGAAGTTGTGGTCTGAGGTCAACTCGAAGGTTTACGTTCTAAAAGTGCGCTTTCCCGCATTGTCTTGAGTGATGAAGGTGCCAAACCATGCAGTTGACCCGAACAAGGGTGCGGAAGGTACGTTGACTGCAAGGGGAGTTTTACTGGCATCAATCTCGACACTTTGCTACCCTGCCATTTTATGCTTTACTTTCCTTTTTAATGGTAGTTTAAACACATTGCACTGCCTCAGGCAGGTTTTACTGCGTATGTTTGCAAAATACATGGTGGAAATGAAACTGCTATTTTGTTCAAAATGTGTTGCATTTGTACATCCTATGCATTGCATCGCATGGCATCACACAACAATGTGAATGAAATTCGTTTGAAAATAGAGCATTCGCATCGTAATAATCAGGTAGTGAACCAAATTACAACTCGATAAGCAAAACACAGAGACTCGATATAACCAACCAAGCGTGAGTACAACTCGATAAGCAAATTAGAGACTTGAAGAGAGTGACATACAACTCAATAAGCAAATGTACAACAACTCGATAAGCAAATATGCGTGACTCCGCAGGAATCGATCACCGGAGGGCATTGGAGGTGGTGGAGTTCCCTAATCCTCAGCATAGACAGCTCAAGGAACAAGGAGGGAGACCACCGGCCATGGGTAGAGGCCATCGGCCATTAGAAATTGTCACTGGCCAAAAGTAGTGGCCGGTCGGCACTATATTTGGCCGGCCGGCCGGCCATAAATTACCAGAACCAGCAGAATGTCGACAGCTGTCCTCCACTCAACCTTATCTTTTACAAAAGGGTCTCAGCTTCGTGGTTCTCCTTATTTCAACACTGATTTGCTCCAAATGGAAGTGCTTCTTGCCCAGAATCTTATAACCTGGATTAACAACTTGGATGGCTCGGAAAAGCTGAATTTCCGGGGCTTTGGCATAAACGCACTATTCACTCTGGGTCGTACCCCGTTGCACCTCTCGTTTCTCCATGCCACGGCGAGGTTTTGGAATCCGATGACGCATGTCTTTAGCTTCGCCGGACAAGGGATATGTCCCACCTTCGAAGATTTCTGAGCCTTAATGGAGTCCGTGCGCGACGAGGAGATCCTGTCCCAGCTTAACTTTGGTCATGCCCAATCCTTAGGGCGAATGTGTGGACTCATTATGCGTGACGCTCGGTCTCTGGTTTGCGACGGAATGCTGGATATTCTGAGTTTGATCTATCGTTTTTCTGATGTCGGTGATCGCAGTGACCATCATTGGCAAGGCTTCCGGCGACACGCCCTCTGTTTGTGCATGCTATCTCATTTTCTGTTTGTCTCAGGCTCCGGAGGATCTAGCGTCCGATTGATTGAGGTTGCCCAAGGCTTGAAGGGGGGCAAGAGCTGCATTGCCATGATTCTGGCTGAGACGTTGATGGGCTTAGACGCCTTTTATCGTCGAGAGACGACCAGATTAGCGGGGAGTCCACTATTACTGCAGGTTACGTGTCCCACCCAATCTTACATATGTATTGCTCACATCACTCGGCCCTCAAGCTCGATTTTTCTCACAAAACCCTTTTCTCACTTTTTCTCTCATCGTACATCTCTCTATTCTTTATTCCCTCATTTTTCATCCCTTCCCAGGTATGGTTGATGGACAAGTTGCAGGTCGTGGACTCTTGCCCAGCTTACTTAGCCCGTGGTTACTTCTTCAGGCAACGCCTAGTCGACGCCCTTGATGAGGGTTGGTGGTTTGACTGGATGCGTAACTTGTCTGCGGATCGCATTGCTTGGCGATGTCCTTGGCTTCATCTACCGGCAATGAGCTACAGTATGACTCGCCAACCTGGGATTCAGCTGATTGGCTTGACTCACTGTGTCTTCTATTTTTCATTCCGGATCCGACGTCAATTCGGTCGTGACCAGACTTGTCCACCAGAAGAGATAGAATATCCAGCTGCATTCTCGATCTGAGGCGCACAGCTTGCTCGGTATGCGACAGTATGGAGAACTAGAGAGCTCCTGGCCCCCGCTCCCATTTTTAGTTGCACTTTGTCCGATGAGTGCATAGATTGGCTTAATG
The DNA here is from genome assembly GCA_030407325.1 of Camellia japonica. NCBI lineage: Eukaryota > Viridiplantae > Streptophyta > Magnoliopsida > Ericales > Theaceae > Camellia > Camellia japonica. The sequence continues at coordinate 55,738,200 of JAPPVO010000029.1, forward strand.
AGGAGGCACAGGTCGGGCCCAGCTTGGCATTAGAGGCTTCGACCAGCTCTGGGAGGGGGCGCAGGGATACCTGACTTATCTATGCCCCGAATTTATTGCTTTATTAGTACTTTCAAGTTTTCCTTATGAATGTAATAAAAAGCAACTTCAATTTGTGTGCAAGAGCAGGAGAAACTCTGTGTTGAAATCAATGAAATTGAAGGTTGTGGTACTGAAAATTTCCCGTTTTGGTCCAGAAATGGCCTTAGTTGAAAAAAGATTACTTTGAACAAAGTCAGCTTTTATTAAAACTTTTCAAAACTATTTTCGGTATGGATCAGAACTGGACACGCCTGAGATCTGTCACTGAGATGCACAACCCCAGACTCCTGCAACTGGAAAGTTGCCCCTAGTCTGAATAGCACCGCGGCACTGTACAGCAACGGAACGTTGCCCCTAGTCTGAATAGCACTGCACCAGAGATTGCAATGGAATTCTTGAATGCTGAATAGACAAAGATGACCAAGCTGATCAAATGGATAAAGTTGATCGGGGAAAAGTTTATGGCTGAACTTCAGGATGAAGTTGCCTACGTATCCCAAAGATGAGAATCAAGCCTTACGTAGTTCAGGTTTGGGTTCGCTCGGGTATTTTCGCTTTCCTTTTACGCTCTAACTTTTGCCAAGGCCGCCCTTTGCGGGTTTTCAACCTTGCGAGCTCAGTTTTTATCATTTCAAATTTTTTGTGCTCTAACTTTTGCCTAGGTCGCCCTTTCCGGTTTTCGGCCTAGCGAGCCTCTCAAGGGTAATATTTCTTTAACTTGTCCATGTTGATCGATTGGGAGAACTCCAAGCCATCTAGGTCCATCAGAACCACAGCTCCACCTGACCAGATAGACTTAATGATGTAGGGACCAGTCCAATTGGGTCTGAACTTGCCCCTTGGGTCATGGATGGGAGCCCGGTTATCCTTGAGTACCAAATCTCCTTCCTTTAGATTCCTGGACTTAACCTTCTTGTTGAAATCCTGGACAATTCTGCGCTGATAACCTTGAACGTGGTACAGTGCTTTCAGTCTTCTCTCATCAAAGAGCATGAGTTCCTCAAACCTGCTCTGCTGCCAATCTGCTTCGGCTATTTGGCACTCAGCCAATACTCGCAATGACGGAACCTCAATCTCGATAGGTAGAACGGCCTCCATCCCGTAGACTAACGAATACGGAGTCGCTCCAGTAGAAGTTCTGATTGAAGTCCGGTAGCCCCACAGAGCAAACGGCAGCTTATCTGGCCAGTCCCGGTACGTTTCCACCATCTTCTGCAAGATGTGTTTGATATTCTTGTTGGCGGCCTCAACCGCTCCATTGGTTTGCGGCCGATAGGTGGATGACTTATGAAAAGCCACGTTGTATTTTTCCAACAAGTCAATCACCTCCTTTTTGAAGTGGGAACCATTATCTGAAATTATCTCGTTTGGGACTCCGTAGCGACAGATGATGTTGTTTCGGATAAACTTCGCAACATGTGAAGCTTTCAATACCGCATAAGATTGGGCCTCGACCTACTTTGTAAAATAATCTATCGCGACCAGGATGAACTCATGCCCATTCGACCCCTTCGGAGTGACAGCCCCGATCACATCAATTTCCCAGACTGAAAATGGCCATGGCGAAGTCATATTGTACAGTTTTGACGGCGGAATGTTCATGCGGTTTGCATGGATCTGACATTTGTGGCATCGCCGAACAAAGCTAATACAATCCTCCTCCATGGTGGACCAATAGTAACCCTGCCTGAGGATCTTCCGGGCCAACATTACTCCATTCATATGCGCACCACATTCTCCCCCATGGATGGCCTCTATCAGGCGCTTCGACTTTTCAGCTTCTACACACAGCTTATGCATTTCCAAATGACCTCTCTTATATAGTTTACCCCCGCAGATGATGAACTGAACAGCCATTCTTCTTATTGCCCTTTTATTTTTGGCATTTGCCCCTGGTGGATACACCTCCTTCTCCAAGAAGTTCCAAATGTCGTAATACCAGGGGTTTTCGTCTTGAACCTCGTCTATGGCAGAAATTGACTCATACGCTGGTGCGAACTTCTGGTCAATGATGACTGGACGCATCCGGACTCCAGACGGAATGTCTATCATGGAAGATAGAGTTGCTAGTGAATCTGCGAACCTGTTGTTCTCTCTTACTAGATGAGTGAAATTTAGATTTTCAAACCGAGGAATTAACAAATCCAAGGTCTGGTGGTAAATTATCATCTTTTCTTCTTTGACTTTCCAGTCTCCTTTTGCTTGAGACACAACAAGGTTCGAGTCCCCAATGACGTCCAATCGTTTTGCCCCTAGTTCTAGGGCTGCTTCTAGACCGGCGATGCACGCCTCACATTCTGCTTCGTTGTTCGAGACTTTGAATCGGAGCTTAAATGCTAGAGGGATACGGGAATTGTCGGGCGCTATCAGCAACACTCCTATCCCATACCCGTACTGGTTTGACGCTCCGTCAAAGTACATTGTCCAAGTTTCATCTTCAACATACAAAATGGCTTCATCTGGGAATAGGTACTCGACTGCTTCATCCCCTTCAACCGGGTGGTCGGCAAGGAACTCTGCCACTGCTCTTCCCTTGACTGACTTGCGTGTCACATACTTCAAATCGAATTCAGAGAGCAACAGCAACCATCAAGCTAGCCTACCCATAAGTGCCGGTTTCTCGAAAAGATATTTGATAGGATCGAGTCGTGAAACCAACATTACGGAGTGAGCTAACAGATAGTGCCGCAACTTCCTGGTAGCCCATACCAAAGCCAAACAAGCCTTCTCCAGCGGAGTGTAGCGGGTGTCGTAATCCAGCATCTTCTTGCTCAGATAGTAGATGGCCCTCTCCACTTTGTCCTCTGACTCTTGCGCGAGCATGCAGCCCATTGTGGTCTCAGTTACTGAAAGGTACAATATCAACGGTCTCCCTGGTTCTGGCAGTGACAATACGGGTGGGTTCTGTAAATATTCTTTGATCTGTTCAAAAGCAGCTTGGCATCGGCCGTCCCACTAGAATTTCTTGCCTTTCTTCAGGAGACCAAAAAGTGGTTCACAAGTCAAGGTTAATTTTGAGATAAACCGTCTTATGAATTGCACTTTACCCAGAAAGCCTCGCACCTCCTTTTCAGTCCTTGGTGGGGACATTTCTAGGATGGCCTTGATTTTGGAAGGGTCGACTTCGATACCTCTTTGTGTAATCAGAAACCCCAGCATTTTTCCCGCTGTAACACCGAATGTACATTTTTGAGGATTCAGCCGCAACCGAAATTCTCTAATCCTTTGAAAGAACTTTTGCAAGGCGGTGTAATGGCCCTCTCTTTCTTTGGACTTGACAATCATGTCGTCCACATACACCTCAACCTCTTTGTGGATCATGTCATGCAATATTGTGGTCGCGGCTCGTTGATAAGTAGCTCCAGCATTCTTCAACCCAAACGGCATTACTCTGTAGCAGTATATCCCCCATGGGGTGGTGAAAGCGGTCTTCTTCCGGTCTTCGGGTGCCATTACTATCTGATTATAGCCTGAGAAGCCATCCATGAATGAAAGCAAAGCATGCCCCGCTGTGAAATCTACCAACTCATCAATATGCGGCAGGGGAAAGTCGTCCTTCGGACTAGCTCTGTTCAAATCTCTAAAATCCACGCATACTCGGATCCTGCCATCTTTCTTTGGCACTGGGACAATGTTGGCCAACCACGTCGGGTATTCGGATACCAACAGGAAGCCTGCATCGATTTGCTTGGTGACCTTTTCCTTAATCTTGATAGCCCAGTCAGGGCGGATCCTTCTGAGTTTCTGTTTGACAGGTCGGGCCTCGGGGTCAAGAGGGATCCGGTGCTGTACAATCTCAGGATCGATTCCAGGCATGTCTTCGTAGGACCACGCGAAAACATCTTTGAAATCTTTTAATAAAGCGACTAAGCGCTCGCGTTCCTCCGAAGACAACATGGACCCGATCTGGACCAGCCGCGGGTCCTTCTCAGTTCCAATATTCACAGTAGTGATTTCATCAACCAAAGGTTTAACAAATCTTTCCTGCTCTTGATCAATTAATCGTTGCAAAACCGAAGGAATTTCTTCCTCGTTGTTTTCGTCAAACTGAAACCGCCTACTTTTCTGAGGGGTTTTGAACCATTGAAAGCTGAAGCCTGGATATTAGAGATTGAGAAGTTATTCGAAGTAGCAAAAGGTGTTGTTGGTAACTTTCACCTTGCAAGAAGAAGCGAGAAGGTAGTGGATGCTTGTTCGTGATTAGCAGACTACCATGACTTGGGCACAGTTTAAAGAGGCCTTTTATGAAAAATATTTTCCGTAGTGTGTAAGAGATTGGAAAGTAATGGAATTTGAGTAGTTGAAGCAGGGCACTATATCAGTGGCGGAGTATGAAGCCAAATTCACTGAGCTTGCGTAGTATGCGCTACGTATGGTAGATACCGATTATAAGAAACTATAAAGTTTGAAGGCGACCTGGATGTTGGGGTTCTTGACCGGATCAATGTACTCAAGCTAGAAAAATATGTTGATGTTTTGGATAGAGCCATTATGGCTGAGGCGAACGTTGCTGCACTAAAACAAACAAAGACACTAGTGACCAAATGGAAGGGTAAGAGACAGAGATCCAATTTTAAGAAGGTTCGGAACAACTTTAGCACTCTACCGAACAAGAGACAGAATACGGAATCATCTACTAGTTCAAGCCAAAGGAATGATACACCTATCTGTCCAGAGTGTGGGAAAAGACATAAGGGAGTTTGTCGCAGAATTTCCGACGCATGTTTCTGATGTGGAAAAACAGGCCATATGATCAAAGATTGCCCATTAGTGTCCCAAAGCATAAGCTAGCCTAAGGCAAGCTCTACTGCATCAGTGTCAACACCAAAGGCAAATTCGAAAGCAGCTACGGGAAATGAAACTCTAAAACAAGGACGGGTTCTTACATTGGTATCGGGTGATGTGCAGAATGCAAAAACAATTGTGTCAGGTACCCTTCTTATTTGTTCTCAAAATGCTTATGTTTTGATTAATTCGGGGTCTACACATTCCTTCTTGTCTTATACATTTGCTCCAAAATTAACTAGACCCTTGGAACCACTGAAATATTTATTAGTTGTAACCTCTTCGACTGGAGAAGCTATGACCTGTGCATCTATGTATCCTGCATGTGAGATCATCATTGAAGGCATGAGTTTGTATGTTGATCTGTTTTCTTTAGATATTGCACATTTTGATGTAATCTTGGGGATGGACTGGTTAGCAAAATATTGTGCTACTATTGACTACTTGACTAAACAAGTTGTGTTTCGCTTACCTGAAGTGCCCGAACTTACATTTAACAGGGTTAGTGTCATATATTTCCCATATTTGATTTCTTCCATGAAAGCAAATAGATTGATTAACAAGGGTTGTAAGGGATTTTTATGTTTTATGCTAACGGTGCCAATTACTGCTAAACCGGAAGCAAGTAGTATTCCTGTAGTGAGAGAATTCCCAGATGTGTTTCTAGATGATTTGCCCGGAAATTTGATTGACCGAGAAATTGAATTTACTATAGAGATAGTATCCAGTACACAACCAATTTCCAAAACCCCAAACCGAATGTCGACTACCGAGTTGAAAGAATTGAAAACTCAATTACAAGAATTGTTGGGTAAGAAATTTATTAGGTCTAGTACATCTCCGTGGGGTCCAGTGTTATTTGTCAAGAAGAAGGATGGAACCTTAAGGCTTTGCATTGATTATCAAGAGTTAAATAAGGTGACAGTAAAGAATAAGTACTCGTTGCCACGTATTGACGATTTGTTTGACCAACTACAAAGGGCACAAGTATTTTCTAAAATTGACTTGTGATCTGGGTATCACCAGTTAAAAGTTAAAGCTGAAGATGTGGAGAAGACTGCCTTTTGAACAAGATATGGCCATTATGAATTTCTTGTTATGCCTTTTAGGGTTACTATGCACCGGTTTTTTTATGGATTTAATGAACAGAGTCTTCAAGTCGTTCCTTGATGAATTTATTGTTGTTTTTATCGATGACATTCTAATTTATTCCAAAAGTAAGGAGGAACATGAACACCATTTGAGATTCACTTTATAAACGTTGAGGGAGAAGAAATTGTATATGAAATTGTCTAAGTGTGAGTTTTGGCTTGATAGCGTCATGTTCTTGGGTCATATGGTTACTAAAGATGGCATTTCTATTGATCCACAAAAGATAGAGGCAGTTATGAATTGGCCTAGATCGACAAATGTTACAGAAGTCTGCAGTTTCTTGGGTTTAGCTGGGTACTATTGCAGCTTTGCGAAAGATTTCTCAAAAATTGCCCTACCATTTACTCAGTTGACGCAAAAAGGGGTACCATTCGAATGGATTGAATAGAGAGAATCAGCTTTTCAAGAATTGAATACAAGACTAGTGACAACACCGATTCTTATCTTACCTTCCGGCACGGATGGATTTACCATTTATAATGATGCATTTTAAAAGGCTTGGGATGCGTGTTGATGCAAAATGAAAAGGTAATTGCCTATGCTTCCTGTCAGTTAAGACCGGACGAGAAGAGTTACCCAACTCATGATTTGGAACTGGCTACAGTAGTTTTTGCGTTAAAAATTTAGCGCCATTATCTGTATGGGGTAACATGTGAAGTGTACACGGATCACAAAAGTCTTAAATACTTCTTTACCCAGAAAGATCTGAACATGAGACAACGTAGATAGTTGGAGTTAATTAAAGATTATGATTTGCAAATTTTGTACTATCCTGGAAAAGCTATCACGGTGGCCTATGCTTTCAGTTAGAATTAATGGAAACCTTAGCTTGCTTACTCACCGGACAAAAAACATTACTACACAAACTGGTAATCCTTGAAGAGATAAAAGAAAAGCAATTACAAGACGATGTCCTCAAGAAAATAATGGATGAACGGGATTCCAAACCAAAATCGGGTTTTGTGACGATCTGGAATTTTTCCCTTCGCTCGAGCGGGGGAATTGATACTCGAGTGGACTTGTGAGGCTTCCAGTATTTTTGCAGTCTGTCCGAGATTCTGAGAGTTGTGAATTCCCGCTTGAGCGTAGGAGTGGTCGCTCGAGCGGACGGCTTTGTTGGTCTGCGCGCTCAAGCGCAAGATTGGGCGCTCGAGCGGTCTGCCTGGTTGAGTTTGAATTTCTCAGACTAGTGGGATTGTCTTTGACCTTTTATTATTGTGTTTGGGGCCTCCCTATTTTATTTTGGGACGTTAATTAAAGTGGTAATATGATGGTAAAGCAAGAGTGAACCAAGAATTTACTTCGGGTAATTTTTCCTACGAACAGCCGTCACTCTTTTTCTTCTTTTTCCACACTTTGAATTTGGATGTGAGGCTAGAACCATTGAAAAGCTTGTTTCCGGAGCTTCAATTTGGACACAAGAACGACCTAGAACAGAGTCCGGATGAGAGAGTTATGCTTGTTTGAAGTTTTGGAATCTGTGCTGGAAGTAGGTACGCTCTAGCGGGAAAAGAGACTCTCAAGCGGACTGCGCGAATTCAGCGACTTAAAAAGTGATTTTCTAGATCATTCTTTTCTCTCTTCTTTCCTCTTATCTGAGGTCCAAAAACCTAGCCCTCAAAACTTTGATTTCATCCATTTTTACCAACAAATCCACCATGGATCTTGCATCAAGGAAGAAGAATAAGAAAAGATCAACATTTTCAACCGATTGGATTTTGAGAAGGATTCTTCTTGGAGCCTTGATTTCTTGCTTGATTATTGAGGTAGGGGTTCTAATTCTTATTCAATACTTGTATTAATAGATAGATTTGTGGTATTTTAATTATAAAAATATAAAATCTACATTTTTGAGCATATATAGTGTCATATCATGGAATTTGGGGGTTTAGGGTTTGTAGTGTTGGGGTTCAATTGTTGGATTAAGATTATGGATTATGAACCTTGGGTGTATCATCAATGGGAAAATTTGAATAAAAGTAGTGATGTGAGAAGTTTTAATTTTTCTTGAAAGTCTTGATTTTTTTTGAAAACCCTAAGTTGATTCATGATGATAGTTAATGATTTTGCCCAAATTGAAAGTAGAATCATGAAATTGAGAGGTTGAATTATATGTATACAAGTTTAATTGAATTTTGGAAGTGTTTGACAATTGTGTTAAAATTTTGCGATTTAACCTTTGTTATGGATGTTGTAAATTATGCTATAATATGAAATGAAATTTGAGGGAAAGAAATTGTTAATGATATGGATGATATAGAATTTGTGATAAGATGATGAAGTGAAGATTTAAGAATTTTATTGTGTAATTAGAAAATGATTTTATACCTCAAAACTAAAAGCCCAAATTTATGCTTAACTCTAGTTATGAAGTTTATTTTTGGAAAATGAAGAATACTTCAATTAACACTAAATTTATGAAATTAAGTCTATGTTGGGTTAAGATGAGTGTGAACAATGATAAATGAGAGATTGTGAAATATGACGGTGTTACATGAAGGAGTTGTATCAAAGAAATTAAATGTTGGAGATTTAATTTATAACCTTGGGTAGTAATTGATAATCAATGGGTTATAAAAATTGAATTTGAAGACTTGATAATAATATGGAAAAGTAAAGAAATAGTTTGAACCCAAGAATTGTAAACACTTTAAAGATGAATCTTTGCCTCTATGGATATGTTGTTATATTTTTGTGTGACAAAACTATGAATAATTTAATGGATAATGAAGAAGGTCGTGGAACATATTTGTACTTGTTATGTAAATGGAATTTTAATATATGGTGGATGTGTATTGAACTAATGTGTTATGGAAATAACGGAAGATGTGTTGGCATTGCCCACTAATTGTAATGATGGATTGTGATGTTATCTCGGGGTCCGTTTCCCGCCGTATTTTGAGCCGGCAAAGCGTGGAGCTTGAGATAGGTTCCGTCTTCCTTCCGGAGTAGCACCCGGTAAAGCGTGTGGTATGTTGAGGTTTCGCGTTCCTTCTGGCTTGTGACCGGTAAAGAGTGAGGTTTCGCGTTCCTTCTGGCTTGTGACCGGTAAAGTGTGAAGTTCCGCATTCTTTCCGGCTTGTGACCGGTAAAGCGTGTGACTCATCGAGGTGACTTGTGATTGGATCCGGCATTTGATATGAAATTAATTGAAAGAATGGAAATTGAAGTGGCAATTGGATTATGGATTGGTGATGGTGAACTTAATGAATTAGTTGTGACAATGAAGGTAAATTATGAGTATTATTCTGTAAATGAATAAGAGACTGAATTGAAAGGGGTTTGTTAATCTTGTGTTACCTTGAAATGAAATTTGAGAGTATAAATAATGATGTGAATTGAGTATAGGAGAATTGTTAGTGAATTAAAAAGGGAACTTGAACTTGAAGTTGTGGGGTTCTAAATAAAAATAGTGAGTAGAAAGGAAGAATGAAAGAAAAAGAGGAACATTAAAAATAGAAATTAAATGAGAAATATTTTGGGAATTGGTTAATAACCTTTAAATGATGTTGTTTCTGAAATATGTTTGTTTCACAAGGATCTATGGTTTTCTAAAGTTAAGGGATGATTTTTAATGGCTGAAAGTTTTTCTTAAAAATGTTTAAATAGTTTTTGAGAAAGAGGTACCTTACTTATGGTATTTTGAAATTATAAAATGTCACCCTACTATATGGTATCACCCTGCATGCACGATCATTTCTATCTGTGTGTTAGTTATTGATTTAGAACTATGAGATTCCTACTAGGCATTAGTGCTCACCCCTTGTTGTTTTATCTTTTTACAGGAAGAAAGTGTGGATTCTTTGATTGAAGAGTTAAGAGGTCCATATGTCTTTTATATGTAATTTCATTGTAGATGTGATGGATCTTGTATTTGTATTTTATTCATTTGTAGCTTCACAGTAGGAGATTGGCATGTATTGTTACCATTGTAATGTTCATTGAGAAAGAGAGAACATGTATCATTGTATTTCTATTACTCAAGGGTAATGGATGTTTGTAAAAAAAAATGGACCTAAATTACAGGCTTGGATAATGTTTCCGAGTAATTAAAAATTGGGGTGTGACAGGTTTTAGTTTTGAGAATAATCTACTTAAATTTCAAGGAAGGTTATGTGTACCAAATGCTAGTGACTTGAAAAGACGCATTTTGCAAGAAGCCCATAGTTCAAAGTTCTCCATCCATCCGGGAAATACAAAAATGTATCAAGATTTAAAGAAGAATTTTTGGTGGCCGATAATGAAAAGAGAAATCGCGGAATTTATGTCCAAATGTTTACAATGTCAACAAGTTAAGGCAGAACATCAATAACCCGCATGATTACTTCAGTCATTACCGATACCAAAGTGGAAATGGAAACATATTACAATGGATTTCGTCGTCAGGTTGTCTCGTTCTAATAGAGGTATGGATTCAATTTGGATAATTGTTGATTGACTGACAAAATCTGCTCATTTCTTACCTGTCAAAACGACTTATAACATGGATAAATTGGCTATATTGTATCTGAATGAAATTGTAAAGTTGCATGGAGTGCCTGTGTTGATCGTATCTGATAGGGACCCGAAATTCACTTCGAGATTTTGGCAAAGTCTATAAAAGGCAGTGGGAATTGAGTTGAGGTTAAGTAGTGCATACTATCCGCAAACAGATGGCCAGTCAGAAAGGACAATACATACATTAGAAGATATGTTACATATGTGTGTACTGGATTTTCAAGGGAATAAGGAGACACATTTTCCTTTAGTTGAATTTGCATACAACAATAGCTATCATTCAAGTATTGGCATGGCACCATACGAAGCTCTCTATGGTAGGAAATGTCGGTTGCCAATTTGTTAGGCTGAGGTTGGAGATAGACCGTTATTGGGCCCTGAACTTGTGCAATAAACCACTAAGAAAGTGAATTGATCTAGCAACGGTTGAAAACAGCACATAGTCAACAGAAAAGCTATGCTGATGTACGTAGGCGAGAGAGAGAATATGAGGTAGGCAATCATGTCTTTATCAAGGTTACGCCAATAAAGGACACACTCGTTTTGGAGCCAAAGGTAAGTTAGCACCTTGTTACATCAGACCATATGCGATTATTGAGAAACTTAGTCCAGTAGTGTATCGGGTAGCCCTACCTCTGGATATGGAGCATATGCATAATGTTTTTCATGTTTCCATGTTAAGAGAATACCTTCAAGACCCTCAACATGTCATTGAGCCTACTTAGGTACTTGTGAGTGATGCCTATACATATGAAGAATGACCCATTCGGATTGTTAACCGCCCTATTAAGAAGTTACGAAATAAGGAAATCCCGCTGGTAAATGTGGATTGGCAAAACCACAGTGGCTTATATGCAACGTGGGAAAGAGAAGGAGACATGCAGAAAAAGTATCCTGAACTTTTCCCATTAGACCCTACACTCTTCACGAAAGAAGGTAATTGAGTTTGGATAACCAAACGTCTTAAGGGGGAGAGACTATAACACCCGCCTCCCTACTTAGCTGTTCATTCTGTGGTTTACACTAATTTTGTGTTTATATGTGCATTCTATGTTTATCTGTGTGTTAAGTGTGTACTATGTGTTATGTGCATTCTACTCTGCTCGATAGATGTGTTAATTTAAGAAAAAGACCTGTCTGATTCGTTAAATTGTAAGGTTACAAATTAAATAATGGACTAGGCGGTTAGAGCCTAATTCACCTTAATTAGACAAAGTGCACTTAAGGTAACTTGGGTTATAGTAAGAAAATTAATTCAAGTGATTGTAATTTAGTTTAACTTAAGTCAAAGTAACTTAGATATTTTATATAGATATTTGAATTCAAATGAAGAGAGAGAGAGAGAAAGAGAGAGAGATAACCTGAGAGAGAAAGAGAATTCTCGAGTTTTAGAGAAGAAGAAGAAGAAAAAGAAGAGAAGAGTAGCAAGAGGGTTAGAATCGATCTTTTACAATTCCATAAGCTAAGGTAAGAATTCTTGTCTCAACCTTGGGAATTAACATATGAGATGAGAGAATTTGCATTGGTTTAAGAATTAGGGTAGTGCAGGTTATGTCAAGAACCCTAAATTCAAGACTTTATGTTCGTATATGGCATACATAGCATTATTCATGTTCAATTCCTTTCTTTTGCATGATCTTTGGTAGTTAGAGGAAGGAATTTATGGATTTGAGTTGGGAAAGTTACACTCAAAGTTTTGATCTTTTCTTTTCCAATACCAAGTGTGTTTGGTTTGAGTTTTTTTGATTAAGTTTTTTGAAAATTGAGTTTTTTGGTTTTCGTATTCTTTTGTTTTTAGTGAATATTTTTTAAATTTTAAACATTTTTTTTTACTTTTTTAGATGCACCTTAGTTAGATGTTTCTAAAAATTAAAAAATTTGTGAAAAAATATTTTAAAAAATTAATAAATACATAAAAATACAAAAAATGTACTAAATTCTTGTTTTTTTTTTGTATTTTTGGTATTTAGTGAATTTTTAAAAGATTTTTTTTAAAAAAATTTTACTTTTTAGGTGTATTTATGTTAGATGTGTCTAAAAAGTAAAAAAATTGCTTAAAATATTAAAAAAAATCAGTAAAGACAAAAAAACACGAAAAATAAGAATGTAGAATTTTCTTAAAAGTGTTTTTTGAAAAATGAAAACAAACAAGCTGTCATGATGTTGGTTTGAACTTAGAATTTACTCTTTCATCATGTTTTTGTAAGTTTTAAGCCTTGATTTGTTCAAATTTGGGTTTGATTTTTAGAGGATTAAAGCTCCAAAACAGAGCAGAAATTTCGGTTTTGGAACACCTAGAACCGCACGTGCTGGAGGCACGGTCGCACGTGTGGCGGGGAGACCCGCACATGTGGAAAACAGGGGTAGAAGCACCTTGCATTCTGAAATAATTACACCATCCGGTGCACGTGCGGTGTACGTACAGTGGGAGTCCCGCACGTGTAGCCAAGGGGCTCCGCACGCGCGGCTGTTTGGTAGACCCAGTTTTAGTTTTCTACTTCATTTCTCTAACTTCCGAGCCTTTGTTGGCATGATTTTCGCATATATTTGATGATCATATGCATTACACGGACATTAAAGAGAATAAGGAACAATTAGACCAACCAATCAATAAGTTATAGCACAACTAATTAATTGCACGGTAAAGTAAACATGTTATACTTGTATTTGTTTGTGTATGTCAAACGCCACGTCCCAGCTACGTGTTTTGCGGAGCCAATTGTGAGTAACACTGTTGTAAAGATATGTTTAACTTAAGTATCTCTTTTTTGCTTTATCATTTTCCCATTCTAAACATGCTTATTTTATGTTTAATAAATGATGATCCTATGTTCTGACATTGTATTTCATGGCATCCTTAGCACCTGTTTACATTGTTACAGAGATCTCTGTCAATTCTATTTTGTGGAACTCATGTTTATTATATTGATGACCATCACATCTGATTATCGGTCTTTATGGCCGCCTGTTCGGTCTTCAAGACCGCTTGAACTAGTTTGCTATGGGATGTACCACGTAAACATTTATGTCCTTATATGGAATAAGAATCTGTTAAGTTTATGGTTTTGCTTTCCGGTAAGGACATCATTCGGAACCTCTTTATACTGTTGTTATTCACTGGGCTTTAGCTCACGTTTTGATATGTATATATATGTAGGTGATCCAGTTCAGGAGGGGACGTAGTGGCGGCGATCTCGCCTCCGTTTTGGTCAAGCTACCTTTTGTGCCTCACGGCGAGGTTCCTATCTGTTGAAGCATGTAGGTGGTCCAGTGAGCACCCTTTTGAAATCAATCACGTGTTATGGTCGGTTGCCGCTAGTATTATATCCGTGGTTGATGGGTTCCCTCTTTTAGCTGTATTTTGACAAACTTATGATACCTTGTTGTGCTTATGTGTATATATATATCTATAGTAATGCATTTTGTCTCATGTGAGTTCACAACTCGTTGGACGTTTTACTTTCTTATATCTTAGCTTCTGCTTGCCCCGTTTGTTTAATTTGTATAGTTAGGCCTTTGGTAATCATGGATTACTGGCCGATTACGATGCCAAACTTTTAGGGGCCGGTTTGTGTCATGACATTGTGCAACCTGGTCAAGGCTCGACTGAGAAGTCTCACAAGTCGAAGAAGACGAATGACTGGATTGATCCCCGATGCAGTGACCTACATGTAAGAATTTAATAATAGAATGAGATGGTGACCCTCTTCTACCATATCCTAAGCTGCATCGAGGGCACGTGATAAGGAGATGGAAACCCTCATATGTTTTGTTAATTAAGATTTTATTTAATTTGGATTTTAATTGTTGGTTTGGATACTATATGTATTTGTTAGAGTATACTATGTTTATGAATTCTTATTTTCTATAATATGTACGATTAATAGTTAAGTTTTGTATATAGTTGGAAATTGAATGCTGCAGGTTATGGAGAAAAATTTTTATTGAATGGTTGAGAATTGAATGTGTACGGGGGGCAAATATCCAGGCGAGCCCGTACTCCTTTCTTCCAAGCTCCTGTCAGTCTGATCGACCTGCGAGCACAACGGCGGTGAGCTACCCGGCGGTGTGTGGCCGGAAAACCCCTCCGACGATCAAGTTAGAACACACACACAGGGGATAGATAGAGAGAAGGGAGAGTGTTGAGTGTTTATCTACCAAATGTTCATCTGTCTCAGCATGGGGGGCGCAGACATGCTTATATACGTTCTGCGCCCCAAATCTACTCCCATTAGTCTCTTGACACGTGGTGCTGCTATCCCATCTGTCACCACAAATCTAGCTGAACATCACTTACCTAAACTGCCAGCCCACTCTACTGGGAGCTCGGTAGCCGGGATGCAGCATCTCGGCTTCCTGCGGCCATGCTGCACTTCACACCCAAATGCTCTAATAACCGAGCTCCGTAAAAGCCGAGCTCGGGTGCATTCCGGCAAAGCCGAGCTTGAAGTAGGGTATGCCCGTTAAGCAAAGGCCTTCATGCCGAGCCACGGGTGCGCGCTTCCAACGGAGCAACGCACGAACCGTGGAACCCTGTGAGGCTGCGGACATCTCAGCCGAACCCTCACTTGACCGGCTTCCGTACCAACAAGTCCGAGTAGCTCGGTTCCACACGCCCTTTGCCATTACCGAGCAAAAATCCCTTCTGGATAGGCCCAGGCTACCACGGCCCAAATGTGTTCGGCCCACAATTTGTCTGGCATTACCACGGCCCAATCCAGATCATAAATCTCCCTCTCAATTGCCCCTTAATTCCGTCCGCGCAAGCGTGACCGGGATTACCTGTTCTGACCGGGGTAACACTTCCTCGGTTCTCAGTTTGCAAGACGGTGACCGGGTTAGTTGACATACCTGTCTTCAAAACTTGCCCGATCGACGCCTCGATTCACCATCCTGTCTGTTCAGTACTGATGCCGCCGTCAAAGGGACACATATCGTGCGTTGATTGGCCTCGAGCAACCAACCCTGACGTCCGCTCGTATTCAAAATTTTGGCGGTTCCTTGGGCCTATATACATGCCCAATCTGTCTTCATTTCGTTCTTACTGACTCTCTTCCATTCTAAGCGTCTTGAAGCTGCAGTGCCCTCGCCAAGCCTCCATTCTTGCCCTTCCTCTGTGTTTGTGCTTGAAGGAACTGCATCTGCCTCTACTCTGGTAAGTCCTTCAAGCTCTTTGTTACTATTTCATTTGTTATTCCATGCTTTAGGGCACATAATCCATAGATTTTAGGGTATAGGCCCCCAAAACCCTCCCATGCCCCTTGCACTCGTTGCTGTTCTTCATCCTCCTTGATGAACACCTGAAGATCTAGGGTGGACCGGGCTCCAGGTCTTCTTTCGATCCCAAAAAATATTAAGAGCGAGCAACTTACAAGTTTGCCCAAAACCTTAGTAGAAACCGAGGTAAACAGAGGGCTTGGCCGGTCGATCGGGCTAACAACTGGTCCGCTTGAGCGACCGAGCTCCTTGGTTTGCCTTTGCGACCAAGGTGGTCTGGCACTCTTCACGACCGAGCTAAAGTCAAGCTCCTTTTGCGCGACCGCGCTTCCGCTTACACTTGCCCTCCTTTTCCTGCAGAGTCCAAGGGGACCATAGACCAATACTGAGGCTCTCAAAGACCGAGCAGCCGTTTTAACTCAAGTCTGTGCCAGTCCTCCTCAGCCGAGCTAAATCAGCCAGCTACACATGGGGCGATACCGCTTCCTTGTCGACTCCCCGGCTGCCTTGGCCGCTTTCCGTGAAGAATACGGTATCCCGGCTGACGTCCATTTAGAGCTTGGAGCCATAGACATCAACCCCTGGGGCAGACTAGAGCAATGCCCCTTCACCGTGCTATCAATCATTGAAGGAGGCCTCCGCTTCCCGGTCAACCCATTAATGACCGAGTTCTTGCGCCGCACCGGGTTAGCACCCACACAGGTCTCAACCAACACTTACCGAATAATCAATGGCATCCACGAACTAAATAACCGGCTAGGCACCAACTTAGGGTTAGCCGAGATACTGCGCTAGTACACCCTTGGGCACACAGGCGATGGCCTCGCCTATTATTTAAAAATTCGACCGGGCAAAGAAAAAATAGTGACCGGCACCCCAAACAAGGACCTTCACGACGACGACTTCTTCTAGGTGTCTGGCAACTATGAAACAGCCGACGTACCGGGCTAGTTCATAAGCAAAAACTTTGGTACCACATGTAAGCCACGTTAACTTGCTCGGTCAATTTCCTTTGTTCAATATTCTGTACTTAACATTTATCTTCTTTCCTTTGCAACAATTGAAGCCTTGCAAGCCAACTATCATTTCCCCAACGAAGCTGCCATCAGAACCGTGTTGCGGTACCTCAACCGGGACTGTCACGACTTGCTCGGCTACACCCCAACATACCGGTACTCAGCTCCACGCCGAAGTAAGGTCACAGACTTTCTCCGTGCTCCATCACCTCCTCCAGATCCCACACTGCCAGACGTCCCCTTCATCCGTCTAACCGAGGCAGAAGAAATGGCCAAGAGGAGCCGCATTAAGAACCTCATCACCGCCACCTCAACCGAGATCCCGAGCATCCAAACCTGCTCACCCACTGCCGGTCAATCCAACGGGACCGTGGTTGCCTTGGCCTCTCCTGCTGCCGGGCAAGCTAGCAGAGAGACACGCCGGGCTGGCAAAAGGCCTCGTGCAGACCCTTCTGCCGAGCTGGTTGCCGACCTCAACACCGAGCAGCCTGCCGTCACCGTTGACCCAACACCGGCTTGGAGGCCCCAACTCAAACACCGGGGCAAGGAGATCCCGGCTACGGCTTCGGTTAAGGGCGACAAAGAACATTTGCTCGCCTTTGACCTCTCCAAGGCCCTCCTGCTACCGAGTGACGTGGTCGGCAGCGACCACGTGCCAGACACCCGGCTGGTGAAATCGGCCGTCAAGTCCATGACCAGGGTAAGAATCTCAAACTCTTTAATCAAATTTCACAAGTGTTTGACCGGTTTCCTCTCTAACCAAACTTTCTTCTTGCAGGCCATCCAAAAACAACACTTGGTCATGGAGCGCATTCACCGACTCCGGCAGAAGGCCACTGACTCTGCCAGTCAGGTTGAAAGCCTCCAAGCCGAGCTCGGACAGGCCAAGTCTTCTTTGCAAATGGCCAATTCTGACAACTCGCGGCTGCTCGGCCAGCTTGGCTCAGCCGAGAAAGAAAGAGACGCGCTGCGGGCCGAGCTAGATGCTCTGAAACAATCCAAGGAGAAAGAGCTGGAGGGCGCAAACAATGCCGACTTCAAAGAGGCCGAGGAGAGCTACACGAAGCAAGTCCATGCCACCCAAGATATCTACTTCAAGGCGGGCTGGAAGACTGCTTGTGAGCAGCTCGGCCAAGGACCTGGAACCGACATATTTGCCTCTCCTCCAGCTGTCTTCCTGCCGACTTACCTTGTGCCATATGCCAACGACGTCTTCAGCGCGTTGCAGGCTGAGGCCGAGGAAGAAGGCGAAGAAGAAACCGAGGAAAATGCTGAAGACGAGAACCGCCAAGAGCAGCTCGGCCAGACGGAGACCGGTGTCCAAGACCCAACACCAACGGTCAACCTGGAGGCAGCCGAGGACGAATTTACTGACCTCTCCCCCTTAGCTTAGTTTTCTTTGTCTTCTTTCTTTTTGTCTGAACATGTAACCGGGCTAAGTGCCCCACCTTTTGTACTTATCTTTCACATCAATGAAAAAAGTTCTATTTTCATCAAGTGTTTGTACGGTCTTCAAGTGAAATAACTTCAACCGAACAAAATACCTCGGCAAGACTAACCAGCTTGCTTAAATTACTTAACTGAAAAAGACATTTTGGCTTTATGCACAAATTTGCAACTCATCAACTCAATTAACCGGAGTAAAACATCTCGGTTTTCATGTCAAAGTTGAGCAAAACATCAACTCAATTAACCGGAATAAATCATCTCGGTTTTGATCACAAATTTGAGCAAGTCATCAACTCAATTAACCGGAGTAAAACATCTCAGTTTTCATGTCAAAGTTGAGCAAAACATCAACTCAATTAACCGAAATAAATCATCTCGGTTTTGATATCAATGTTGAACAAAACATCAACTCAATTAACCGGAGTAAAACATCTCGGTTTTGATTTCAAAGTTGAGCAAAACATCAACTCTTTCAACCAGAGTAAAACATCTCGGTTGAGAATCTCAGAATTTAAAAAGCAACAATCAGAATGCTAAGGCAAAGATGAGACACTTCTATATATTGACAAAAAGAATATTACATTCTGAAGTGTAAAGCAAAAAATTCCTTTGCACAAAAAGAAAGCAAA
The DNA here is from genome assembly GCA_030407325.1 of Camellia japonica. Lineage (NCBI taxonomy): Eukaryota > Viridiplantae > Streptophyta > Magnoliopsida > Ericales > Theaceae > Camellia > Camellia japonica. The sequence goes on from JAPPVO010000029.1 coordinate 55,757,026, forward strand.
AGCTAAAAGTAGTACAGTTTGAGGTTGGCTGCATTCCACGGCCGAGGTATGCCTCTACCGTCCAAGTTTTCCAAGTGGTATGCCCCTTTGCCCGCCAGACCGGTTATCTTGTATGGTCCTTTCCAGTTTGCCCCTAGTTTGCCTTCACCTGGCACCAGGGTATTGCCCATGACCTTCCTCAGGACCCAGTCACCTACTTTGAACGGTTTGGGGTGCATCGTTTTGTTGTATTTCCTTGAGAGCTCGTGTTGGTACGCGGCCACATAGATGAGAGCCTTTTCCCGGCGTTCTTCCACTAGGTCCAATTCCAGGGCAATGGCTTCGGCGTTCAGCTCGGGCTCAAAACTTTCACTTTGAGGGTGGGCATCCAACTTCCAAAGGATGACCGCCTCCATGCCATATGCCAAGGCAAAAGGAGTTTCCCCGGTAGATCGCCGCGGGGTTATTCGGTATGCCCAAAGAACGTTTGGGGAGTTCCTCAGCCCACTTTCCCTTGGCTTTCTCAAGCCTTTTCTTCAACCCATCAAGGATGGTCTTGTTTGATGCTTCGGCTTGACCATTAGACTGTGGGTAAGCCGGGGTAGAATTGTAGAATTCAATCTTCAAGTCTTCACAAAATCCTCTGAATAGGCGACCATCAAATTGGGTGCCGTTATCAGAGATCAGAATTTTTGGGACGCCAAACCGCGTTACCACATTCTGCCAGACAAACCGCTTCACGTCTTTCTCCTTGATTGTTGCCAAAGGCTCTGCTTCAACCCATTTCGTGAAGTAGTCTGTGGCCGCGATGAAGAACTTCCGGTTGCCTGGTGCAGTTGGGAGTGGCCCCACTATATCGAGCCCCCACATCGCAAAGGGCCAAGGGCTGGTGAGGGGAAGAAGTTCTCTGGCCGGTTGGTGGATTTGGTGGGCAAACTTCTGGCACTTCTCACACTTGCGAACATACTTCTGCGCGTCGGCTTGCATGCACGGCCACCAGTAGCCTTGCGAAATAGCTCGGTAGGCCAAAGATCTGCCCCCTATGTGACTGCCACAGATGCCTTCGTGAATTTCGTACAGGAAGGCGTCCACGCTGCTCGGGTGCACACACTTTAGATAGGACCGGTAAAAGACTTTTGTATAAAGCGCCTGAGGAGAGAGCCAAAACCGCTCTGACTTCACCCGGACTTTATGTGCTTCCTTCTTCTCGGCTGGAAGGGTCCGTCTCTGAGAAAGAGGATAATAGGGTCCATCCATGAAGGACCTAGCTCGGCAGAGAACTTCTGTCTGCCCGGTTTCCTCAATGCTGGGCCGCGGAAGGAATTCAATCAGGAGAGGGTTGGAAGATGCTATCGACCATGGAAGCAAGGCCGGCCAATTCATCTGCTCGGCCTTTTCTTCTCGGCCAATCTGTTGGACCCTTATTGCCTGGAATCGCTTGATGTGGTCTCTGACCAGACCTGGTACTTCCATTCTGTCATCCTTTGCTTCGTAAACCCCAGAAACTTGGTTAACCACAAGCTGGGAATCACTGTAAACCATTAGCTCGGATGCGTGCATCTGAAGCGCGCTCTTGAGCCCGGCCAAAAGCGCTTCGTACTCAGCCTCGTTGTTTGAGGCAGGGAATCCGAGGGTGATAGAATGTTCGATAGTCAGCCCGTCTGGCGAATCAAAACTACCTAGCCCGGCACCGTGACGGTTCGAGGCTCCATCAACAAAAAGTTTCCACATTTCGCCAACAAAGAGCTTCCAACAGTCTGAGGGTCCTGAGAGGCTTGAAGGTTGATGGGATCACGGTTGTTTGGCTGTTCGGCTTCAAGTTCTGTGCTGAGCGGTTCCACTTCAGCCCCCTCGGCGATTCGGCGCCGGACTCAGCAAGTTGATCCGTAATGCCTAAGTCCGTAGGCGAATCGCCGGGTTGCAGTATTATGCCGGCTGCAGGCTCTGTGCTGAGCGGTTCCACTTCTTCCCCCTTGGTGATGCGGTACCGGACGAAGCAGGTTGGTCGGTGATACCCAACTCCGTCATCGCATCCGGGCTGTGGTATTGTACTAACCGAAGGTTCTTCGGCGGGCGCGCAAGTTCCGCGTCGCCGTCATCGCCTAGCTGTGTTATTGCGGTCTGGCCTGCATTCACCTCCTCATGCCGCGCGCAATATCCACCGGGCATACCGGATGAGTTCCAGGTGAGAATTCAGCAACGAAGTCGGCCAATGTCTGAGCTTTATGGCAGCGTGGCTGGAATTTGACGTCGAATTGTCCCAATTCGACCGCCCACTTGAGATTCGACCGGAGAAGTCCCGTTCGAACAAGCTTTGAGGGGAATTCGGTCAAAACGATGATGTATGGCATGGAATAGTGCGCCAACTTCCTAGAGGCCATCATCAATGCCAATGCAAGTTTTTCAGCGGCAAGTATCTCGACTCTGCGGTAGCAAGGTTTTGCTGACGTAGAAGATGGGGAGGTGCTTGATTCCTTCTGACCGAACAAGCACCGCACTGACGGCATGCTGGGAAACGGCCATAAAGGTAAAGTTCTTCGCCGGGTTCGGTGTGACCAACAGGGCGCTGTAGACAGATACTCTTGAGCTCGGCCAAAGCGCGTCACATTCTTCATCCCATGAGAACTTTGATTTCAGAGCTTGAAAGAAAGGGCGGCAGCGATCTGATGACCGGCTTATAAATCGGTTAAGCGCGGCGGCCATTCCGGCCAGATGCTGCACGTCCTTAGCCGAGCTAGGCTGCTTTAATTCTTGTACGGCTCTGATTGGTGGGGTCTGCTCGATGCCTCGGTTTGTGACTAGGAAACCTAAGAATTTTCCGGATCCCACGCCAAAGGCACACTTAGACGCATTCAGGCGTAGCTTGTGTTGTTTGAGAATGGCGAACATCTCGGCCAAGTCGGACAAGTGGTCTGCTTGATGCCGGCTCTTAACCACCATATCATCAATATAAGCCTCCATTGTCCGACCTAGCAGAGGAGCGAACATCTTGGTCACCATCCTTTGGAAAGTTGCCCCGGCGTTCTTCAAACCAAAAGGCATGACTCGGTAGCAGAAGAGTCCCCTCGTGTGTAGTGAAGGAGGTGATCTCGCGGTCGGGGCCATGCATGGCAATCTGATGATAACCGCGGTAGGCATCCAAGAAACTGAGCCTGTTATGTCCAGCCGTTAAGTCCACGAGCTGGTCTATTCTGGGCAGTGGAAAGCTGTCTTTAGGGCAAGCCGGTTGACGGTCTTATAGTCGACACAAACTCGCCACTTCCCATTCTTCTTTGGTACAACAACTGTGTTTGAAATCCACCGAGGGTAGTGCACTTCCTGAATAGCTCGTGCCTCAAGCAAGTTCTTCACTTCCTCTGCAACTACCTCGGCGTGATGCAGCGCCGATCTCCTTGTTCGCTGAATGACCGGCTTGGCTCCGGGGAAGACGTTCAGGTGATGGCAAATAAAACTCGGATCGAGGCCGGGCATGTCATAAGGCGACCATGCGAAGACTTCGATATTGGCCATCAAGAACTCAACCATCTCGGTCCTTTCTTGTGCGGTAAGGCTTGAGCCGAGCAAGAAGAACCTGTCCGGACTCTCTGTATCAATTCGCACTTCGACCAATTCTTCGACGGCTTTGTCCTCGGCCCTAGTTCCCACATCGTCAAGGACTCCTCGGTCTTCCGGTCCCTCTATCATTTGGACGAAGCCTTTGGCAGCTCGGCTCCCGTTGACTGCCACGAAGCATTGCTTCGACATGACTTGATCGCCCCAAATCTCCTCAATTGCCCCCATAGCCGAGGGGAATCTCATCACCTGATGGAAGGTTGACGCCACGGCTTGCATAGCGTGAAGCCATCCCCTTCCAAGGATCAGGTTGTAAGTAGATGGCACCTGCAACACCCAGAACTCCACTTGCTTGACCACGGATCCCGCTTTGACCGGCAGGATAATTTTCCCAAAGGCCACTCCGGTTGCGAGTTGAAACCAACCAGCGGCGAAGTCGCCGGAGCCAAGTCTGTATCTCGGAGTTTGAGCTGCTTGAATGCGTCGTAATACATGATCTCGACCGAGCTTCCCTGGTCGATCAAGATGCGCTTGACATCGAATTCCTTGACGCGGAGAGTGACCACCAAGGCATCATTGTGCGGTGTCTGAATGCGCTCTAAGTCCCTTGTAGAGAAACTGATCACGTTTTCTTCGGTCTTCCCCCTCTTGATCGCGCTGGACCGACAAAACTTCCCTCATGTGTTGCCTTCTTGATCATACCTCGGAGCTCGCATACACGCCGGCTCCACTATGCCGTGGATGACATTAACACTCCCTGAGGGGGCGCCTCCAAGTCACCTGGTGCACGCGGATCAACCGGGGCTTGATTTGCCTTCACGCCCCCGTCGATGTAAAGGTCCAGGTGTCCAGCTGCGACTAGCTCTTCCAAGTGTTGCCTCAAAGGCAAACAGTCCTCTGTCCGGTGGCCGCGCTCCCGGTGAAATGTGCAACGGTACCGCGGATTGAAACCTTTCTGTCCGTCGCCCAACTTAGCAGGAAACCGGACATAATCCTCGTCACGGATTTCACTAAGTATGCGATAAATTGGAATCTTAAAAACCGTGGTAATGCCTGTCCTGGCCTTCAACCTTCTGTTTGCATCAGCGACGTCATCCCGGGGGTAGTCATCTCGGTCATTTCGACGACCCCTACCCCGGTTTTTGCGATTTGAGCCACGGTCTGATTCCTCTGCGCGATCATTTGAACGGTTTGCCTCCTGTCCGACCGCGTGCACCTTGCCAGCCGACCTCTTGTCTGTTGCTACCGGTGTTGCCTTCGCGGTAGATGCTGCCGCATCATCTTCTACTCGGATGTGCTCATTGATGCGCTGCATTAGCTGGCCCATGGATGTCGGCTGGTGCATCGTAAGCGAGTCCCGCAGTCTATGTCCGACCGGGAGACCACGCTTGTACTGCGTGATTGCAAGGTTGACCGGGCAATCCAAGATCTCGTTGAAGGTTTCCCAGTATCTGGAGTTGTATGCCTTGAGCGTGTCGCTCGGCTCCATCTTGACACTGAGAAGGTGGTCAACTTCCTTTGGCGTTTTGGTGTTGGTTTTGAAGCGCGTCACAAATGCTTCCGCCAACTGATGCCACCTTTCTACGCTCCCCTCCGGCAGCCTCTCAAACCATTTCAAGCCCAGCTCGCCCAAGCTTGACGGGAAGATAAGGCACATAAGGGCGTCATTTCGCCTATGTCCGGCCATAACCTGTCGGAAGTGGCTTACATGCATATAGGGATCGGTTTTTCCGTCGTAGAGCGTGAACTTTGGCTGGTGGAACCCTGCCGGAAGCGGTGTTGTTTCTATCTCCAGGGAGAAAGGTGTGGCGCTCAGCCTTGCCAAGTCTGTGTCTAAAAGTGGAGGCGCAGCTAGGCGGGGTGGAGGCATTCCGACCTCTTCACTGGCGTGGCCCCCATAGGATAGCCGCTGGAACGCCGGCACTCTCTGAGCTTCCCGCCGGCGAGCCCGTTCCTTCAAGACTGCCCGCAAGTCCTCTGAGCAAGCGGAATAGGAATACCTCGACGTCGTCGCCGGACGTGAGGGTTGATAGGTGCTGTCTTGCGCGCTGGACCTCTGTACGTGCGCGTCGGAATCTCCAACCTTGTAACTTCTGGTGATTGAGATGGACGGAGTATGCCGCTGGCTCTGACTGCATGAACGGCGGGGTTGGGTGCGCTCACTGTGGTCTCCCACTCCAGCTACACCCTTCCCTTTAACATGCCGCTTGAGATCCTCCATCTCCGCCGCCATTCTCCGGATGACGGCGTCTTGGTCCCTTAGCTTGTGTTCCAGTCGTCTGGCGTGCGATTCTCTCCGCCGCCGGTGACCGTCTGGACTCCGAGAATGACCAAAGCTTCTTCCGCGCTTATCTCGCGCGTCTCTTGAGTGTCCTCCTGGGGATGTCTCCAGGTCCGCCAAGGAATGGCGGGATGTCCTTCTCTCCGTCTGCCTGACTCCGGGGTAACTCCGTCGATGGCAGACAACGGAATCTCGTCGTTGTTCGCCATGGACGGCGATCAGATGAGTCTGGAAGACAAGGTTTTGTCTGTCAAGTTTCCCACAGACGGCGCCAATTGTACGGGGAGCAAATATTCAGGCGAGCCCGTACTCCTTTCTTCCAAGCTCCTGTCTGTCCGATCGACCTGCGAGCACAACGGCGGTGAGCTACCCGGCGGTGTGTGGCCGGAAAACCCCTCCGACGATCAAGTTAGAACACACACACAGGGGATAGATAGAGAGAAGGGAGAGTGTGAGTGTTTATCTACCAAATGTTCATCTGTCTCAGCATGGGGGGCGCAGACATGCTTATATACGTTCTGCGCCCCAAATCTACTCCCATTAGTCTCTCGACACGTGGTGCTGCTATCCCATCTGTCAGCACAAATCCAGCTGAACATCACCTACCTAAACTGCCAGCCCACTCTACTGGGAGCTCGGCAGCCGGGATGCAGCATCTCGGCTTCCTGCGGCCATGCTGCACTTCACACCCAAATGCTCTAATAACCGAGCTCCGTAAAAGCCGAGCTCGGGTGCATTCCGGCAAAGCCGAGCTTGAAGTAGGGCATGCCGGTTAACCAAAGGCCTTCATGCCGAGCCACAGGTGCGCGCCTTCCGACCGAGCAACGCACGAACCGTGGAACCCTGTGAGGCTGCGGACATCTCAGCCGAACCCTCACTTGACCGGCTTCCGTACCAACAAGTCCGAGTAGCTCGGTTCCACACGCCCTTTGCCATTACCGAGCAAAAATCCCTTCTGGATAGGCCCAGGCTACCACGGCCCAAATGTGTTCGGCCCACAATTTGTCCGGCATTACCACGGCCCAATCCAGATCATAAATCTCCCTTTCAGAATGAATGAATGAATGGATGAATAATTTTGTATATGCACATGTTACAGGTGACGCAAAAAAAATTACAGAAGAAATTATAAAAACTAAATGAGACCTTTTGGGGACTAAACAAATATCACAAGTTAGCTTTTGGCTACTAAAATTTTAGTGCCAATTGTCAAAAGGTGAAACTTTTGGCTACTAAACTTTTAGTCGCCAATTGTAAAAAGAAAACTTTTAACTACTAAATTTTTAATCGCTAAGTGTCAATAAGTGAAACTTTTGGCTACAAAATAGTTAGTCACCAAACATGCATGCTTAATTGGCTATTAAATAATTTAGTCGCTAAAAGTAAAAAATAGATATATTTAATTATTTTTAAAAAATATATGACGACTAAAGTTTTAGTCGCTGATTGGTCACTTTTGGCTATCAAAAAAATTTTAGTCGCCAATTATCTTTCCCGACAAACTATTGGCGACCAAACCGGCAATCAAATATATTCGTTGGCGACTAAATTTTAGTCGCCAAAAGTGAAATTTCTTGTAGTGAGTATAACAATAAAAGCTTAGACGAGGTTCATAACTTTAATGATGTTCTTAGCTCAGAGGAGATTAGCTTTGTAAGGGTAAGTTTTTTTAAAAAAATGACAAAAATAATAAAAACTGTTCGTCATTTTTTTGGAACTGAACTCCCAAACATATGACCGAAATTCGGGAGCATAGGTGTAAACATTATTCATTTGTTAGGAACAAATAACCAAACATTTCTTATTTGTTCGGGAATAGATAATCGAAACTTGTGGAGATCGCAGAAGCCATAAAAAAAAAAAAAAAAAAAAAAAAAAAAAAAAAAAAATTGAATCAACAACTAAAAACCCTACATTTATTTTCTTAGGTCATGAACAAGTATGGGGAGATGAAATGATAATCATCTTCATGGTTTTGTTAGGATTTTTGGAAGAGAGGCTTTTGGGGCTGTGGATGTGTAAATTCAATTGAATGGGTGTAATATTTTTGCAAAGATAATTTTGGTATTATTTGATGGGAGAAAAGAAATTTTATGATTTTAAAATTTATAAATGAGATTCAAAAAAATAGAGAATTCAAAATTGATAAGGTGCTAATAGCAATACTTTTTCATCAAACATGTAAAAGGTTAATTGAAAAATACCCAAACTATGTAAAATGGGATACATTTACATATTGTCTTTTAAGTTTCTTTCATAAAAAATAATCAAGAAGAGAGGGGAGAGAGATTACTGTAATGATGCCTCATGAAATGATTCTTAAGTGTTTTTTCAGATAGAAAGATAAAAAAAAAAAGAAAAAAAAAGATCAGGGTTGTTTGGGGTGTCCTAAATAAGTACATTTTTTGTCTTTTTGGATTAAAAAGTTGAGAAAAAAAATATGGATGTTTGGGTTAATTTTTTAACTTTTTATGAAAAAATGTGTATTAAAAAATTGTATAAATAAGTATGTAGGAGAAGATAGGGTAGGAGGCTGTACGGAATGGCAGTGGAGTCGGCTGGTTGAGTAGATGAGAAAATATTGTCTCCTTCTTGGGCATTGATTGGATAGTGTTGTTTGGCCCGTGGGGGCCCACCACGGGTCCCCTTTTTTTAATTGGAACCGTTCAATATGTATAACTCGTCGAGTACTATATGCTTATAAAAAATCACGTTGATTGGATATCGATAACTATCTGATCGTGTTAGTTTTTTTTGTTAACTGTTAACTATAATACCATCCATTTTTATACAAAACCGATATCCGATAGATGTAATTTTTTACAGGCGTATAGTACTAGACGAGTTCTACATATTCAACAGTTCAAATTATTAAAAAGGGACCCATGTTGGGCCCCCACGGGCCCAACTTTACCATCTAATTTAGTAAATATGTACATGGAATTTTTTTTTTTTTTTTGTTTCCTTTCACTGACTAGTTCATCACGTCAGTACCAAAAAATTTATTTATATTAATATTTATATATTAATTTTTTAATATTTTTTTTGGTGAGCAATGATAATTTTTTAATTTTTTTTTGATAATTTTTTAACATTTTGACTTTTTGTAAGGTTACCAAACTTATCAATTTCATAATTTTAACACATGTAAACAAGATTCAGGCTCAAATAGTAAGGCTTTTTAGTTGAACAATACTTTCACTCCATAATAATAAAAGATGTTGAACTTTTGCTTCAAACTATCTTATTTTCCAGCAACGGAAGTAAAAAACTAAGGCTGTGTTTGATTTGGTTTTGGGAGATAAATTTTTAAAAAAAATTTTGAGAAAGAGTTTATAAATTTTTTTGATTTGTTTGGTTGTATATTTAGAAATAGTTTTGGAGTATAAGAATTTGAGATGATTTGATATTTTTGTTATTGAGTAGATCTCTGTGAGAGAAAAAGTAATTGAAAATGAGAGAGAAGAGATGAGAGAGAAAAAGTGATTGATTGATGTGTAGGATAGTGATTTTGAAAAAAAAAATTCAAAAAATTTCTAACCAAACAAAATTTTAAAAAAAAATTTCAAAAATTATGTTTTGAGAATTAAACCAAACAAACTTAAATATCTCATTCAAATCCAACAGTAAAACGAGTGTGAAAGGGAGAGTAAAGAGTAATGAGATTGGGAGATATCCATTCAATCTAAGATTTCGTTCGGATCTGACAATGAAACAAAACAGATTTCAAGATAAAAAAGATGTATAAATAAATAACTTTTTTCTATTTATCTTTTTTATTTTTTGGCATATATTAGATATAGAGTAATCTAATATTGATGCACATAATATTTTTATGACACTTGATGTAAAAATGACACTAGATTAATGCCACTTAACCATAACATGTCATTGTTGTGATGATGACACGTTGGGGCTGTTTTTCTCCATATGTTGGGAGCTATGGTCCTCTCGAAACCAAGCGTCCGATCTGTGGAGACTACAGTTAACTTGATTTGTGACTTCTTATTTCGAGTGGCCCAGGCCAATGTTGATGGGCTGAATGTTATTATGACATGTTATTAGATAATATTTTCATGGTACTTTTTTTCCAAAAAAAAGACATGATTAGTGTCATTATATAATATTTTAATGACCCTTTTTAAGAAAATGACACTGGACTAATATCACTAAATCATATACTTTTGTAGTATTTGTCTTTTCTTTTTACTTTAATCTTTCATATTTCAAGTTTTTTCAGTTTATTTTTAAAGTTAATTTTTGTTTAAAATTAGACAAAAAAATATCACGATAACTGTCACATAACATTAAAAAATATTATTATATTAAAATTTGAGTTTCTATCAAAAGTGCAAGTTATATATAATAAATTATTTTTATACCACGTGATTGTTAATATGTCATTTTCTACTTAATTTTGAACATAAGTTAGCTTTAAGAATAAAATGAGAAAAACTTAAAATATGAAGGGTTAAAGTGGAAAAAAATAAATTTTAAGAGCTAAAATGAAAATGTAGCCGAACATAAAAAAGACAAATTGTAATTTACCCTTAATTAAAAGAAAAGATGAGAGATGTGAAAAAAAGATGAAGAATAAAAGAAGTGTAATATTTTAATATTTTTATTTTAAAAAAAAAAGGTATTTAATTTGTGGATAAAACAAAATGTGTACACAAATCTTACCCTGCCTCCTTTTTTTTCTTTTATTTTTATTTTTATTTTTATTTTTATTTTTTATGAGGAAAAAAAAGACTCACAAAGTGAGTGAGAATGTAAGACGGAGATAAAATTGTTATTTCTAATTTATATAATGACTTAGGTTAATCTGTCCGGTAGATTGCTCAGTCTTGCATGCAAATCATAATTGCAGGTCAACCTTGGCAGCCAAAGCCACCACTGTTACCGTGGCTTCTGTTATTGCGAAGCAAGTACGAGAAATATTGAAAAAACAAAAACAAAACACAAGCATACATTTTCTGTGATTCAACAATAATCTCACATCCCCAAAGAAATTTTACTATGAATTATAATAATTGATTCTATCTCAAACCTTGGAGATACTATCATTAGGGGTGGTCACGTATCGGTTGCGGTCACGAAATTTTCAATTCGCCATCTGTCCGTCAAATTTGCACATTGAAAAAAATCAATCTGCATCCTTCTGCCAATCCAACGGATGTGGATTGAGCGAATTGGTAGATTGACGGATGGATGCGAATCGGTTTGGCGGTTTAAAATTTTATAAATTCTCAAATATAATTCAACTTGTGCAGTTCCTCAAAAAAAAAAAAATACAGTCAATGACTTAAAAAAGTATTACAATCACTGCATATCTCATCCAAAGAAAGAAAGTTTGAAATTTTAGAATATTACAATCACTGCATGCCTCATTCACATAGTACAATCACAGTATGTCTTATCCATATAAAGTATTACAATATGTGATTTTTAAAATATAAAAACAATTTAAATCATTAAAACCATGAACAAAGCAGTAGTACATATTTTATATCTCTATATTATTACATCTATATCTGTTTTTGAAAACAAAAACCAATCAGCATATATCATCTTTTTTATTTATTATTTTTAGAGTTTGATTTAACCACCAAAAAATATAGATAAATAATACATTTATTTTTTTCAATTCAAAAAATATAAGGTGAAAACTCTTTTTCAACAAAATATTTAAACTTTTTTTCAATTGAAAATACAAACAGAATATATAAACAAATTGAAAATACAAAGTCTTACAAATTACTAGGAGCTCGCAGTTTGGCGGTTCGGTTGCGGCTAAATGAACCTCAAATCCGTCATCCATCCAAAACTAAGCGGATTGAAAAAAAATCAATTCGCAACCGTTCGCTCGTCATCACGCATCTATCCAACATGTAGCGGATCAATTCGATCGGTTTAGACAGATCGATACATCCGCTGCTCATCCCTAATGATCATATTGTCTCTAAAACCCCAAACTAACCTAATATTTACAAGGACCAAAACTAATCAATCAAAAATAAACTCAAATACAAATATTTGCCCATTAATCAAGTTGAACGATCATCATGATAGATTCTAATAAGTGGATTTAATATCTTAGATCTAATAGATCTTATGATAATTAATAGTGTTTTTTTATCAAACATTATTAAAAAAATCACTAATTATTAATTTTCAACTACAGTTTAAAAATTGTCACAAAAAAAATCATTAATTATAAATTTTAACAACAATTTATAAAAATCATAACAAAAAAAATCACTAATTATCAATTTTTAACGATGTATACAAAAAATAACACAAAATTATTTTATTGACAATTTTACTAGAATTTATTTTTAATAAAATTTTATTTGAATTAAATCCAATTATTAGGACCAATTAGTATTTTATCCTAAATTAAGCAAACAATCAAACTAGTGAGGCAAAAATAAAATTGAACTGTGATGAATTTGGAGAGTACATAGGACTTACATTGCACCTAAAAATAAAAGAACATTCACTCTACAATCCTTTCAACTTTATAACCAAACAATTTGCTTGTGTAACAAAAGGTTTGTATTTTTATTTTTATTTTTATTTTTATTTTTTTGGATTCAATGACACTGAACATTCTGGACTCTCTGAAAATGTTGAAATCTCCTCTTATCCTTCTTCGGATACTTTGAGCTATGAATTTCTTCCAAGCCACGTTCTTTTTTCTTTTCTTTTCTTTTGGGTTCAATGGAGATCACTAATACGACACGATTTATAATTGCAGACAAGCACAGAGTGTTGGTTTAGGCTCCAAACTTGGGGACCTTAGCAGTAGAGATTTGAGCAAGGAAGTGCTCTGCAACAAAGCGGCGTTGGATTTTCCCAGTAGCGGTCTTTGGGAGAGAATCGGTGATGAACACCATCTTAGGGACCTTAAAAGCGGCAAGATTCGTCTTGCAGAACCTCAACACCTCTGCCTCATCAATGTTTGATCCTTCTCTAGGTATGACAGCACAATTTATCTGTGAAGAAAGAGAGATGTTGAAAATGTAGTCTTAACAATTGCATAAATGCATAACATGAGAGAGAGAGAGAGAGAGAGGGCGTTAAAGCTTAAGGCCCTACATACAAAAAAAATGGGTATGGTCTGCTTAGGTTTGCATGAATCCGAGTCCTTCCAAACAGAACATAATATTCTAATAATGAGTAGTTGATCCAAGTAGGGGCCCATAGAACCATGAAATCATGTAACGTGTACACGATGCAACCACTTCCCAAATCGAACCGGAGGACAAACATTTTAATGAGACGGTTTAAAAATAATAATGTTATAAGTAGGGTCGTAAACGAATTGAGCCGAGTCGAATTCTGTTGAATTTAAACTCGGCTCATTTATTAAGTTCGAGCTTAGCTCGATAAGGAACTGGATTCGAGTTTGGCTCGGCTCGTTAATATTAATAAAATTAGAGTTCGACTCGATAATTTTTTTTAATATTATATATATTATTTAAATAAAAAATATTATTTATATTATTTAATATAGAAATAATGTATTTATACTATTATTTATACATATTTATATATTATTTAATATATAAATAATATAATTATTATATAATTTAAATAAAAATAAATGAGCCGAATTTATATGAGCTCGAGCTTGGCTCGTTTACTAAACAAGTCTAATATTCAAATTCGAACTCAAACTCGGCTCGTTTGCTAAATGAATCGAGCTGAGCCGAGTTTGTTCATGAACAGCTCTATTCATTTACAACCCCAGTTACAAGTAAAATATTTTCTTTGTGTAAGTATAACATACAAAAAAGACTTGTAGTTCTTATAAAAATGAAACGGTAGTACTACATGCACCAATTAGTATACTAATTAATGTACCAATTAGTATTATGTTATTATTACTGACTTCACCTATTATATAAATTACAAATACTTAAAATTTTAAAATTATGTCGTATCATCGGTTAATATATTAATTGATACATATAACACTATTCAAAATGAAATTATTTTTTTTCTACCGAATTGAAATGCAATTTCTCAAAATGGAATATCACCGCAGTAGTGACCGATGAGACAATAATGACGGACAATTATGTATGTCCTCAGGGTGGTTTTAAGCAACTGTATGACTATACTGTTGAAGTATGGCCTTATGATGCGATGAAATTATTGGACTTTATTTTTTACCTCTTCGCCATATTTGTCATCAGGAACTCCAAATGCAACCGCTTGAGCAATGTCTGGATGAGATAAAAGGACCGCATCCACTTCAATTGGTGAGATCTTCTCTCCTGAAAATAAGAGTAGGGATAACAAAATGTTAAAATTGATGACATCTTCTCTTCTAAATGAAAATAGAACTTTATCCCAAAAATTTTGCAACCTTTTCTCTTGATGCAATTTTTTTCTTCCTTTTTTTATCCCTCCAATATTATTACTATCACAATTTGATCTAAACATCGGCTCATGACACTAATTGGGTAATTGGTACAACAATTGAAAAAGTTTACAACAAAATACTTGTGATTGTGAGATAAATAAGTAAAGACAAATATATGTGGTGTACTAGTTTTTTTTAAAGCTTAGTAGTTTAAAACGTAAAAAGCAATGCATAAATATGTGAATGGTGTGGTGTGAAGCTACCAAATATTCTGTCATAGAATACAATTTAAGCAATAATTCAGGTATTCCCTCAAAAGATTTGGGAGACTTGGAAAATATGGCAAAAGTCATTTTCAATAAAAAAAAATTTTGGTTGCCTGGTAGCCAAAAAAAGTGGTCAGTTTCAAGGAACAAGTGGGAGGCAAAAAACCTGACGATATAATCAACGCCACATTTGGCGAAGTGCTAGCCAATGAGCCTATGAGACACAAACCCGAAAAAACAAAATACTTCCTATCAAACAAACCTACCAAGCTGACCTAACCAAAGCAAACCAAACCAACAATACAGTCCAAAAAAACAAAAAACACGATTAAAGAAAATTATATATATAGGAGGTGGATTTGGGTTTGTACTAGGAGTCTCATTTTAATTATTTAAAATATTAATTTTATCAGATAAATTATATATATTATTTATAAAAAAAAATCGTTACAATTATTTAAAATATTAATTTTATTATATAAATTATATATATCATTTATAAAAAAAAATTAAATTAATCTGACAACAATATATGATAACTTGAATAAATTATAAGTAATTAATTTATTTTTATTTTTATTTTTTTTTTAAAATGATATTCACAAAATACCCGACAAAGTAAAAGGTATTGAAACGAAACTCATGAGCCTACGAAAATAAAAGGTATTCACCTCCTTTTAAAAATATATATATATATATATATATTAATTACCTCCACGGTTGATAAGCTCCTTAATCCGCCCAACAAGATGCAAATACCCGTCCGAGTCCAAAAACCCGAGATCACCGGTGTGAAACCACCCAAACCGAAAAGCCGATTTATTGGCCTCAGGATTGTTCTTGTACCCTTTAGTCACATTTGGTCCCCTGATACACACCTCCCCACTTTTCCCACTCTCTTGTTGTACACCATTTTCATCTAATATAGCCATTTCCTGACCCACGGGTTTCCCAACCGACCCGGCTTTGTGCGGACCATCCTCGGGTAACGGGTTTGATGACATAAGATGGGTCGCCTCCGTCATAGCATAAGCCTCCAATACCGGCGCCCCAAAAGCCTCCTCAAGCCGGCTCAATATGGCTGGCGCAAGCGACGCGCTGCAGCTTCGAATAAACCGAAGCTTCGGGTACGCTGGTTCGGGTTTGCTGAAGTGGCGATCTAGAACGATCTGGTGGATCGTGGGGACAGCAGTGTACCACGTGGCTTTGTAGTTGTTCATGTCTGACCAGAATGTTGAAGCAGAGAACCTTCCGGCGGCTGGGAGAGTGACTGCGGCTCCGGCGCCGAGTGAACTCAGTAACCCGGCGATTAACCCGTGGACGTGGAAGAGCGGGAGGACGATGACGGTTGAGTCTGACTCAGTGAGTTTGTATACCGATTTGATGTTTTGCACGGAGGAAGCTAAGTTGATCTGAGTCAATGGCACGCCTTTGGGTCGACTCGTGGTGCCGGAGGTGTGGAGGAAGAGTGCGGTGTCGGAGGGTTGGTTGATGATTTTGGAGACCGAGTCAAGGTTTAACTCGGAGTGAGTCGATGAAGAAAGAGAGACTTCCGAGTCGGCTTGAGGTAGTGCGGCTGTGACGTGTGTGATTTTGAGCTTTGACGCCGCGGCTTGAGCCCGCTCGTTTCCTTCTTTTGATGTTATGAGGAGTTTGGACTCCGAGTCGGAAAGGTAGAACTCGAACTCGTCCGAGGTGTAAGCCGAGTTCAGTGGGGCAGCCGTGGCACGAACCCGAATTACAGCCAAAAACATGATTATGAACTGTATATTCATAAAAAAAAACACTAATTAAACGAGTGAAAAAAAAACCAAAAAAACTGTTTGGCTACTAAGAAAATGAAGGAAAACAAAAATAAATTAAAACCTCAAACCTTGATTAATTAATTCATTATTTAATAGAAATGAATGATGCAAACTAATGCAATTTATTACAATCTATTATTTTATGAATAATTGAGAACAAAAGATTGAAACCTCGACGGTGTTGGGGAAAGTGAGAGCGACGACATCACCGGGCATAACGCCGGCTGAGAGGAGGCGAGAAGCAGCATGTTCGATGAGTTGATGAAGGCGATCGTATGTCAGATCGAACTTTCCGGAAACTGAGATCGCTCGCCAGGAGGGGAATTCTCCGGCGACCTTCTTTAACAATCCCGTGAGAGTTAAACTTTCCATTTCTTTTTCTTTTATGTTAGAGAGAGAGTAAGAGAGAACCAGTCAAAATTAAGATGGAGAGAGCAACACGTAGGGGCGAGAATAAATAACCGAAGATGAGAAGGGATGGCGAAGAAGCGTTTGGGTTTCGCTTCTCTCACGCGTTTCGAGATCAATTTTGATTACTCGATTCATTATTTTTTAATATTTATATAAAAAATTAAAATTATTAAATATTAATAATTATATATTTAAATTAAATTTATATTACAAAAAATAATAAACTTACATGTATAACTATTTTATCGCGACCCAACACTTGGGATTACGGAAATGCCCCTATTTATCTATTACTACGGTCTCACTTGGTATGTAATACTTTTAGTTAAAAGTTACTTAAAAAAATTAAAAAATTTATAACTTATATTAAAAAATCAAAAAAAAAATTCTCCATATTTTTTTGCATATATTTTCTTAAAATGTTAAAAAATTATAAAAAAATTAGTCTAAAATCCTTCTATCATTTTTAGTAATAGAAGAGATCCATAATTTTATTATGTGATGTCTAAGGTCCCTTAACACTACACCCATATATCACAGATAAATTTGACTCTACCAAATCAAAACTCATTTCTCTCTCTCTCTCTCTCGCTCTCTCTCTCTCTCAACTTCTTCATTCTGAGACCTCTCCGATTCTGTCAAGAAATCCAATCAAAAATTGAATTAAAGTCCTCAAACAACTCCGCACTCGATCACCATCACGATCCGTAACGTACATGTCCCGACCCAGAGATGGCGCTCCGAGAGCCATCACTTTGATTTCCAGCAACGGAATCGGACCTCTGGTCACCAGTGCCGTCGAGCAGGTTATAGAGGCAATGCATGCGCCGGTGTACTTCAATCGCTACCAAGTCCGAGGCGACATGAAGAACGCGTCTCCGGAGGTGATTGAATCGATCCGCAAGAACAAAAGTGTGCTTGAAATGAGGTTTAGGGTTTCTGAATCTAACGGATCGATCACTAGCTTTTGGTTCTTCTTCCTCCCACCTTGATTAATTGATCAGATCTACAACCACGCCAGCCAAAAAGGCTTCTTCTCTGCCGTTGGTGATGCCTTTGGTGTACCAGTAGCCGTCGCCAGGGCTGGTGGTCCAGCCGGTGGTGTTTCCTTAGAAACGGCTGTCTTCGGTGGTGGATGATTCATATTTTATGAGGAATTGAAGAAGTAGAGGTAGATGATTGAATTGAAGAAGTAGATGATACAATTCGCTAAAGATTTGGAGGTTAAGAAGATGCAGCTATTTAAGGATACTCAGGTTAATCTTGAGAAGATCAAGCAAGCTAAGTGGTCGGATTCGAATGGTGACAGAAAATGAAATTTCTGAGTTGTGAATTTCTCTGGGTTGAGTGATTTGGAGAGAAAGAACTTCTCTGATTTGATTGAATTTCTCTGAGTTGGTGACGGAAATTTCTTTAGTTTTGAGAAAAAAAATTTAAGTTGAAGTGAGTCTAGAGAAATTCTTCCCTAGTCCAGAGAAATTCTTCACTCAGAGAAATTTCAAAAGAATTGAATTTTATTTTTTGGTTGTACTCAGTACAATAATTTTGTGTATGATCTGTCTGGTGTGCACATTTCTTGAAGTGAGTCCAAAGAAATTCTTCCATGGTAAGAATTTCTCTGTGAAGTCCAGAGGAATTCTCTAGATTTCTCTAGTTTAAACTCAGAGAAATTTCAAAAGAACCGAATTTTGTTTCTTGGTTGTACTCAGTGCAATAATTTTGTGTATGATCTGTCTGGTGTGCACATTTCTCTTTGCATCAGTGATGGTGCTGGTGCTGGTGTTGTTTTGCCCCTTTTTTTTGAGTTAAAAACCATAGCTATTAGTTCTTTATATAATCTGGAAATTTCTCTGGAGAGAAATAAAGAATTTCTCTGGAATTTCTCAATCAAGAATTTTTCTGATCTAGAATTTCTCTGGATAGAATTTTCTCTCGATCAAATTGAGGGACCTTAGACATTATGAAAATGTTAGATATCTTTTATGTTATAAAATCTTAATATCAAGGACCCTAAAAAAAAAAGTCCCTAAAATTATTCTAAATATACTAATTTGTTATTTTTATTTTAATTAAAAAATTACTAAAATAATTGGTTTATTCCCACATGTTTTGATAGCGTAGCTCTCGAGCGAAGCGGTGGATAGTAGCCAAGCCGGAATGCAGAACCAACCAAAAATTACCATGTGTTTTTGCAACACACGATTTCCTCTTTTTTAGAAAAACCAATTAATCGTCAGTTTTATTTGGGTTTTTGATGGAGATTATTTTAAGTTAAAAATTAAAATTAAAAGTATGCTTCACTTAATTTTTAAAAAAATTAATTTTTTTAATTTATTAAAATTATTTTTATCTAATAAAAAATAAATAAAAATTAAATAAAATAATTTAACACAAACTTTTCTATTAAAATAAATTATAAGCTATTTTCATAATTTAGTAGTGATTGGTACCACTAATTTGGTATCACTAAACCACCACTAATGAGATGAAAAATATATAAAAAAAAAAAAAAACCAAAACACAATAACACTATGACAATAAGTGAATTCTACTATTACATTATTACTGTCACCATTAATTAATGATCTCAAGTATTTTTGTTCAGTAATCTCCGCTAAACGCGTCCAACGTTTGACCCACAATTCTCACCTGCGCATTTTGTTGCCTCTACTGACAAATCTTCCTACGGTTGGCCCTCTCCCAACTCTGGCCTACCCCGAATCTCTTTTTTTTTTGGTACATGCCTACCCCGAATCTCACCTTCGAATGCTGATGCACCCCCCTTTCCTTTATCATAATCTTGATTCGGGTCCTAGAGTCAAACGGTTTGAATTACACCTAAATTTTAAATTTAATAATTTCTTAAAATATTATGAAATCGTATATAATTGCATAGCATTTATTAAGTTTCAAAAAGTTGAGTTTATTTTTCGAAAAATTAAGTATATTTTTTTTAATATTTTATGTAAATTTTTTAATCTCTAAATACACCTAATTTAAATGGAGATTTTTTTTGAAGATCCCTGGTATTAAGATTTTATAACATAAAGGACACTCAATATTTTCATAATATTTAAGATCCCTTAAGTATATTTTTTTTAATATTTTATGTAAATTTTTTATTCCCTAAATACACCTAATTTAAATGGAGATTTTTTTTTGAAGATCCCTGGTATTAAGATTTTATAACATAAAGGACACTCAATATTTTCATAATATTTAAGATCCCTCAATATCGATCCAGAGAAAATTCGATTAAGAGAATTTCTCTGGACAAATCACAGAGAAAATTTCAAATTTCTCTGAACACATGACAGAGAAAAATCCAAATTTCTCTGGACAACAATGAGGACTAGTGCTCTACTTCAGAGAAAATTGGATTGGTCCAGAGAAATTCTCTAATTTAGACTGAATTTTCTCTGGGTTGGTCTAGATAAATTCTCTGGTTTGGATTGAATTTTCTCTAGTTTGGTCCAGATAAACTCTCTGGTTTGGATTGAAATTTTTCTGGATTGATTTGAGAGACTTTAGACATTCTCTCATTGGTGTTTCATCAAACACCTTCTTTGCTAAATCCATGTCTCCAGCTCTGTGCATATTTTGCATATTTTCAAAACAAGCTTGTGCAGAATCAGAATCAAGTATTTTCTTTGATGAAATATGATCATTTGTTCAAATTTGGAAAAAAATATAACAAAAGTATTTTGAGGGTAAGAAAATCCATGAATTAAAAGCAACATTTACAATCTGGAAGAGTTGTGAATTGTGTGTAACTCATTCCTAGCATATTTATTACATTGAAGACATATGGAATTTTATTGAAGACACTTGATCATTTTTCTTTTGAAACTCCAAAAACTATAATTGTCCTTAATGTAGCTAGGGAAGCTTACAAAACTACTGCGTGGAAGCCACCCATATAACAATGGTGCATGTTTTGATGACGTCATCTCGTGTTTGTATCTTTGGCCACCATGACTCGTCTTTCTTGTCACCATGGCCCTCATTCTGGAGCTCTGTCCACCACGACTGGAGTTTGGAGTCACATCGAACTGACTCATCGGTGGAGTAGTAAAAAGTGCAATATTCACGAACCCTCGTAGCTCAGATCGCGATGGTTCAACTTAGATCGCAACACTTCGGCGACGGCATAGTAGAGACAGAGGCGGAGGTGAAGATCGGAATGTGCACAAAGAGAGAGGGTTTGATTTGGATAGAATGAAGATCGGAGAGAGAGAGAGAGAGAGAGAGAAAGAGTCAAATTTCTCTAATCTGATATATGGGTATGGGTTTAGAGACCCTAGACATCAAAAAATAATATTGTGGATCTCTTCCATTATTAAAAATGAGAGAAAGGCCTTAGACTAATTTTTCCAATTTAAATAGGTTTAAAAAATATAATATTTATATAATTTTAAAAAAAAATTCATTAAATACGAAAAATATAAAAAAGAATGAAAATTCAATACTCAATCCATTCCAAAATATTAGTTCCTTAATTCATTTTTCATTGTTCCAAAATACTAGTCCATTTTCAAAAATCAAGAAATAAAATAATATGAATTTACCATTTTACCCTTCTTTTAAATTCATTAATAACACAAAAAGTACAACTATGAATATTGATATTTCAAAAAAAAAAATGTACTATCAAAGGATAATTTTAGAAAATTAATATTTTTAAAATGTAATAATTATACTATCAAAAAAAGTTAGATTTACCAAAAGGGACTATTATTTTGAGACGGAGGAAATACATTTTTTGTGTTTTGTTGTATTCAATGAATTTTTTAAAGATTCTTGTACAATTTTTTTACTTTTTAATTTAATATATTAAAATTAAGTGAATCTAAAAATAAAAATATAAAAATATTTATTGAAAATTCAAAAAACTATTTTTGAAGACTAAAAACAAACAAGGTGATTCTGATCCTACAATTTTTTTTTTTTTTTTTGTTATTATATATTTCTTATCTATCTATATCTATATTTATATCTATCTATACTATATATTAAGCAAAAAGGAGTTTTTAACCCCAAGTCTTGTGGGAGCTCCAATCTCTCAGTCTAAAATTCCTGATTTTTTGATTTAAAAAAAAAAATCTTAGCATTTATTAACTTATCCCAACTTCCAAGTCTTACTCTCATAATAACACTTTAATGCATTAAGAACAAGCATAAAAAAAATTCTTTGAAATCCAACACATGAATTCCTTGAAAAGTTCCCACACATACGATTATTATCCCTCATAATAACACTTTAATGTATTATGAACAAACATAAAAAAAATTCTTGAAAAGTCCAACACATATGATTATTATCAAAATATTAAACTTTAATATAATATAATAAAAAAAAAAGACATTTAATTCATTGAAAAGTCCAACACATATGATTATTATCAAAATATTAAACTTTAATATAATATAAAAAAGGGAAAAAAGAAGACATTTAAAAAAAAAACATTTAAAAATCACAATTCACATATATAGATAATTGTAAACACAATCCGTGCATAGCACGGGTGATATGCTAGTATCTATACTTTACTATATATTAAGCAAAATGGGATTTTTAACCCCAAGCCTTGTGGGAGCTCTAATCTCCCAATCTAAATTTCTTGATTTTTTGATTTAAAAAAAAAAAAAACTCTTAGCATTTATTAACTTCTCCCAACCCCCAAGTCTTACCCTCATAATAACACTTTAATGCATTAAGAATAAGTATAAAAAAAATTCTTTGAAATCTAGCACATATGAATTCGTTGAAAAGTCCCAACAAATATGATTATTATCCCTCATAATAACACTTTAATGCATTAAGAACAAGCATAAAAAAAAATTTATTGAAAAGTCCAACACATATGATTATTATCAAAATATTAAACTTTATATAATATAATAATAATAATAATAAAAGACATTTAATTCCTTGAAAAGTTTAACACATATGATTATTATCAAAATATTAAACTTTAATATAATATAAAAAAGGAAAAAAAAAAGACATTTAAAAATCGCAATTCACATATATAGATAATTGTAAACACAATCCGTGCATAGCACGGGTGATATGCTAGTATTATATAAGGAAAATGGGGTTTCTAATCCACAAACTTTGTGGGAGTTTCAATATCTCAATCCTAATTTTTTAATTTTTTGATTTAAAAAAAAATAAATAACCTTAGTATTTATTGACTTCTCCCAACCCATAAAACTTTTTGACTTCCGGCATAGCTATTACAACACTCTTTTCAACTTCTCCCATACACTATAGTTAGTGATGAAATTGCTAAATTATTTTTATAAAAAAAAGTAAAAAAATAATTTGTATATTAAAAAAAAATCTAAAACGAATATAAATTTATATCTATCTATCTATCTATCTATCTATACTATATATTAAGCAAAAGGGGGTTTCTAACCCCCAAGGCTTGTGGGAGCTCCAATATGCCAATCCTAATTTTCTAATTTTTTGTTTTTAAAAAAAAGTTAACCTCAGCATTTATTAACTTCTCTCAACCCACAAGACTTTTTGACTTCACTCATAATTACTGCAGTACTTTTTCCAAAATAAATAATTTGTATATTAAAAAAAATTTAAAACAATTATAAATATCTATATCTATATCTATCTATTTATTTATATCTAATCTATCTCTAACCCACAAGTTTTGTGGGAGTACAAGCTCCAATATGCCAATCTTAATTTTCTAATTTTTTGTTTTTTTAAAAAAAAGTTAACCTCAGCAATTATTAACTTTTCTCAACCCACAAGACTTTTTGACTTCACTCATAATTACTGCAGTACTTTTTCCAAAATAAATAATTTGTATATTAAAAAAAAATTAAAACAATTATAAATATCTATATCTATATCTATCTATTTATTTATATCTATATCTATCTCTAAACCACAAGTTTTGTGGGAGTATAAGCTCCAATATGTCAATCCTAATTTTCTAATTTTTTATTTTTTAAAAAAAAGTTAACCTCAGCATTTATTAACTTCTCTCAACCCACAAGACTTTTTGACTTCACTCATAATTACTGCAGTACTTTTTCCAAAATAAATAATTTATATATTAAAAAAATTTAAAACAATTATAAATATCTATATCTATATCTATCTATTTATTTATATCTATATTTATCTCTAACCCACAAGTTTTGTGGGAGTTCCAAGGCCTGTGAGAGTTTCAATATGCCAATCTTAATTTTCTAATTTTTTATTTTTTTAAAAAAAAGTTAACCTCAGCATTTATTAACTTCTCTCAATCCACAAGACTTTTTGATTTCACTCATAATTACTACAGTACTTTTTCCAAAACAAATAATTTGTATATTAAAAAAATTTAAAACAAATATAAATATCTATATCTATCTATTTATCTATCTATACTATATATTAAGCAAAAGGGGGTTTTTAACCCCCAAGGCTTATGGGAGTTCCAATATCCTAATCCTAATTTTCTAAATTTTTGATTTAAAAAAAAAAAAAAACCTCAGCATTTATTAATTTCTCTGCATCCCCATGCCTTTTGGGAGATTTGGTCAAAATCTCCTAATAATTAAACTTTAATGCATTAAAGGCCAACATAAATAAAATTTCTTAAAAATTTCAACACATCTATCTATCTATATTATATTATCTATATATATATATATATATATAATATATATATATCTATACTATATATTAAGCAAAAAAAGATTTTTAACCCCCAATGCTTGTGAAAGCTTCAATATTTCAATATACTATATATTAAGCAAAAGGCTTGTGGGAGCTCCAATATCCTAATCCTAATTTTCTAAATTTTTGATTTAAAAAAAAAAAAATCTCAACATTTATTAATTTCTCTCCATCCCCATGCCTTTTGGGAGATTTGGTCAAAATCTCCTCATAATTAAACTTTAATGCATTAAAGACCAACATAAATAAAATTTCTTAAAAATTTCAACACATCTATCTATCTATATTATATTATCTATATATATCTATATCTATACTATATATTAAGCAAAAAAGGATTTTTAACACCCAATGCCTGTGAAAGCTTCAATATTTCAATATACTATATATTAAGCAAAAGGCTTGTGGGAGCTCCAATATCCTAATCCTAATTTTCTAAATTTTTGATTTAAAAAAAAAAAAAAAACCTCAGCATTTATTAATTTCTCTGCATCCCCATGCCTTTTGGGAGATTTGGTCAAAATCTCCTCATAATTAAACTTTAATGCATTAAAGACCAACATAAATAAAATTTCTTAAAAATTTCAACACATCTATCTATCTATATTATATTATCTATTATCTATATATATATATATATATATCTATATCTATACTATATATTAAGCAAAAAAGGATTTTTAACCCCCAATGCCTGTGAAAGCTTCAATATTTCAATCTGAATTTTCTAATTTTTTATTAAAAAAAAAAAACTCAGCATTTATTGATTTGGTCGAAATCCCCTGATCAGCATTTATTAACTTTTTTCAACCCACCCACATATCTTTCCACATGCCTGCATTTATTGATGCAATCCCTTGATCAGCATTTAAAATCCCCTCATACAAATAATTATAGATACAATCCGTGTATAGTTACTGCAGTACCCTTTTTAACTTCTCCCATACACTATCATTAGTGATGAGATTGTTAAATTATTTTTATAAAAAATCCTAAAAAACATAATTTATATATTAAAAAAAAATCTAAAACAATATAAATATCTATAATTATCCCGTGCATAGCACGGATGATAGGCTAGTACTATATATTAAGCAAAAGGAGGTTTTTAACCCCAAGCCTTGTGGGAGCTCCAATCTTCCAATCTAAATTTCTTGATTTTTTTATTTAAAAAAAAAAATTCTTAGCATTTATTAACTTCTCTCAACCCCAAAGTCTTACCCTTATAATAACACTTTAATGTATTAAGAACAAGCATAAAAAAAATTCTTTGAAATCCAACACATATGAATTCTTTGAAAAGTCCCAACACATATGATTATTATCCCTCATAATAACACTTTAATACATTAAGAACAAACATAAAAAAAAATTTCTTAAAAAGTCCAACACATATGATTATTATGAAAATATTAAACTTTAATATAATATAATAAAAAAAGAAGACATTTAATTTCTTGAAAAGTCCAACAGATATGATTATTATCAAAATATTAAACTTCAATATAATATAAAAAAGGAAAAAAAGAAAACATTAAAAAAAAAAAAAACATTTAAAAATCGCAATTCATATATATTGATAATTGTAAATATATTAAGGAAAATGGGGTTTCTAAACCCCAAGCGAGCTCCAATCTCTCAATCTTAATTTTCTAAATTTTTGATTAAAAATAAATAAATTTCAGCATTTATTGATTTAGTCAAAATCTCCTGATCAGCATTTATTAACTTTTTTCAATCCATATGCCTGCATTTATTGATTTGGTCAAAATTCCTGATTTGCATTTAAAATCCCCTCATACAAATAATTATAGATATAGCCCATGCATAGTTACTGCAGTAGCTTTTTAATTTCTCATGTACACTATGGTTAGTGATAAGATTGTTAAATTATTTTTATAAAAATCTTAAAAAACATAATTTATATACTAAAAAAAAATTAAAACAAATATAAATATCAATAATTATCCCGTGCATAGCACGGGTGATAGGCTAGTTTATATCTATCTCAAACTCATAAGTTTTGTGGGAGTTCCAATATCCCAATTTAAATTTCTTGATTTTTTGATTTAAAAAAAAAAACCTTAGCATTTAATAATTTCTCACAACCCCCAAGTCTTACCCTTATAATAACACTTTAATTCATTAAGAATAAGTATAAAAAAAATTTCCTTAAACCTTAGATTGTTAAATTATTTTTATAAAAAATCTTAAAAAACATAATTTATATAAAAAAAAAAATCTAAAACAAATATAATATTTAAAATTATCCCGTGCTTAGCATGGGTGATAGGCTAGTACTATATATTAAGTAAAAAGGGATTTTTAATCTCAAACTTTGTGGGAGCTCCAATCTTCCAATCTAAATTTTTTAATTTTTTGATTTAAAAAAACAAAAAAGCCTTAGTATTTATTAATTTCTCTCAACCCCCAAGTTTTACCCTCATAATAACACTTTAATGGATTAAGAATAAGCATAAAAAAAATTCTTTGAAATTCAACACATATGAATTCCTTGAAAAGTCCCAACACATATGATTATTATCCGTCATAATAACACTTTAATGCATTAAGAACAAACATAAAAAAAAATTTTGAAAAATCCAACACATATGATTATTATCAAAATATTAAATTTTAATATAATATAATAAAAAAAAGAGGACATGTAATTCCTTGAAAAGTCCAACACATATGATTATTATCAAAATATTAAACTTTAATATAATATAAAAAAGGAAAAAAAAGAAGGCATTTAAAAAAAAAAAAAAAAGACATTTAAAAATCGCAATTTACATATATTGATAATTGTAAATATATTAAGGAAAATGGGGTTTCTAAACCCCAAGCCTTGTGGGAGCTCCAATCTCTCAATCTTAATTTTCTAAATTTTTGATTTTAAAAAAAAAAACTCAGCATTTATTGATTTGGTCAAAATCCCTTGATCAACATTTATTAACTTTTTCCAATCCACATGCCTGTATTTATTGATTTGGTCAAAATCCCTGATTAGCATTTAAAATCCAAAAATGCTAGAGGCCCCAAAATTTCTACCAAAAGTTTTACCAAATGTCTCACATGGGTGTGGGACCCACATGGGACCCACATTGTGCAGGTCCCACACCCATGTGAGACATTTGGTAAAACTTTTGATAGAATTTTTGGGGTCTCTAGCATTACTCTTTAAAATCTCCTCAGACAAATAATTATAGATACAGTCCGTGTATAGTTACTGCAGTAGCCTTTTTAATTTCTCTTGTACACTATGGTTAGTGATAAGATTATTAAATTATTTTTATAAAAAATCTTTAAAAACATAATTTATATATTAAAAAAATATAAATATCTATGATTATCCCGTGCATAGCACGGGTGATAGGCTAGTACTATATATTAAATAAAAAGGGATTTTTAATCTCAAACTTTGTGGGAGCTCCAATCTCCCAATCTAAATTTTTTAATTTTTTGATTTAAAAAAACAAAAAAGCCTTAGTATTTATTAATTTCTCTCAACCCCCAAGTTTTACCCTCATAATAACACTTTAATGCATTAAGAATAAGCATAAAAAAAAATTCTTTGAAATTCAACACATATGAATTCCTTGAAAAGTCCCAACACATATGATTATTATCCCTCATAATAACACTTTAATGCATTAAGAACAAACATAAAAAAAAAAAATTTAAAAATCCAACACATATGATTATTATCAAAATATTAAACTTTAATATAATATAATAAAAAAAAATTAATTCCTTGAAAAGTCTAACACATATTATTATTATCAAAATAATAAAGTTTAATATAATATAAAAAAGGAAAAAAAGAAGACATTTAAAAATCGCAATTCACATATATAGATAACACTTTAATGCATTAAAAACAAGTATAAAAAAAAAAATTCTTTGAAATTCAACAAATATGAATTCCTTGAAAAGTCCCAATACATATGATTATTATCCCTCATAATAACACTTTAATGCATTAAAAACAAGGAAAAAAAAAATTCTTGAAAAATCCAACACATATGATTATTATCAAAATATTAAACTTTAATATAATATAATAAAAAAAACATTTAATTCCTTGAAAAGTCTAACACGTATTATTATTATCAAAATAATAAACTTTAATATAATATAAAAAAGGAAAAAAAGAAGACATTTAAAAATCGCAATTCACATATATAGATAATTGTAAACATAATCTGTGCATAGAACGGGTGATATGCTAGCCTATCTATACTATATATTAAGCAAAAGGAGGTTTTTAATCCCAAACCTTGTGGGAGCTCCAATCTCCCAATCTAAATTTCCTGATTTTTTGATTTAAAAAAACAAAAAAAACCTTAGTATTTATTAATTTCTCCCAACCCCCAAGTTTTACCCTCATAATAACACTTTAATGCATTAAACACAAGCATAAAAAAAAAAATTCTTTAAAATTCAACGCATATGAATTCCTTAAAAAGTTCCAACACATATGATTATTATCCCTCATAATAACACTTTAATGCATTAAGAACAAGTATAAAAAAAATTTCTTGAAAAATCCAACACATATGATTATTATCAAAATATTAAACTTTAATATAATATAACAAAAAAAACATTTAATTCCTTGAAAAGTCTAACACGTATTATTATTATCAAAATAATAAACTTTAATATAATATAAAAAAGGAAAAAAAGAAGACATTTAAAAATCGCAATTCACATATATAGATAATTGTAAACATAATCCGTGCATAGCACGGGTAATATGCTAGCCTACCTATCTATTTATACTATATATTAAGCAAAAGGGGGTTTTTAACCCCGATCGGCCTGTGGGAGCTCCAATATCCCAATCTAAATTTCCTGATTTTTTTATTTAAAAAAAAAAAAACTCTTAGCATTTATTAACTTCTCCCAACCCCCAAGCCTTACTTTCATAATAACACTTTAATGCATTGAGAACAAACATAAAAAAAATTCTTTGAAAAGTCCAACACATATGAATTCTTTGAAAAGTCTCAACACATATGATTATTATCCCTCATAATAATACTTTAATGCATTAAGAACAAGCACAAAAAAAATTTCTTGAAAAGTCTAACACATATGATTATTATTAAAATATTAAACTTTAATATAATATAAAAAAGAAAAAAAAAGATTTAAAAAAAAAGATATTTAAAAATCACAATTCACATATATAGAAACTAGCTTCTCACCCGTGTTATGCACGGGATAATTATAGATATTTATATTTGTTTTAGATTTTTTTTAATATATAAGTTATGTTTTTAAAGATTTTTTATAAAAATAATTTAACAATCTTATCACTAACCATAGTGTATGAGAGAAATTGAAAAGGGTACTGCAGTAATTATACACAGATTGTATCCATAATTATTTGTATGAGGGGATTTTAAATGCTGATCAGGGGATTTTGACCAAATCAATAAATGCTGAGTTTTTTTTTTTTTAATAAAAAATTTAGAAAATTCAGATTGGAATATTGAAGCTCCCACAGGCCTTGGGGTTAAAAACCCCCTTTTGCTTAATATATAGTATAGATAGATAGATATACCTTTTTATTTTTATTTTTAATTTTGTGTGGTTTCTATTTGGGTATTATTTTTTTCAATTTATTTAAGATGGAGTTGTGAGTATCTATTTTTTTTAATTTAATTTATCTGTGGTTTTCATTTATTTTTAATTATTATTATTTAGGTAAGTTATTAATTTGTCCCGTTAAGTGATTTAAAATTTTGACAAATATACATAAAAAAAATACATAATTATATTATTAAATCATAATTCAAATTTAGATGTTATATCATGTTGAGATCTATAACTAAATTCTTATCTTTTATTTTTTATTTTTATGTGTAACCATAGTGTATGAGAGAAATTGAAAAGGGTTTTGCAATAATTATGAGAGAAGTCAAAAGGGATTGTGGGTTGGGAGAAGTCAATAAATCCTGAGGTTGGGTTGGGAGAAGTTAATAAATGCTGAGATTTTTTTTAAAATCAAAAAATTAGAAAATTAAGATTAGAAGATTGAAGCTCCCACAGGCCTTGAGGTTAAAAACCTCCTTTTGTTTAATATATAGTATTGATAATTGTGAAGTGCATATGAATTCCTTGAAAAGTTCAACACATATGATTATTATCCCTCATAATAACACTTTAATGTATTAAGAACAAGCATAAAAAAAATTCCTTAAAAAGTTCAACACTTGTGAATTCTTTGAAAAGTCCAACATATGATTATTATCAAAATATTCAACTTTAATATAATATAAAAAGAAAAAAAAAGACATTTAAAAAAAAAAGAAAAGTGGTGAAACAACCCGTGCATATCTATATCTATATCTATATTCTATATATCTATACTATATATTAAGCAAAATGGGGTTTTTAACCCCTAAGGCCTGTGGGAGTTTCAATATCCAAATCTGAATTTTCTAAATTTTTTATTAAAAAAAAAACGCAGCATTTATTAATTTTGTCAAAATTCCCTAATCAGCATTTGTTAACTTTTCAATCTACATGTCTTTCTACGTGCCTGCATTTATTGATTTGGTCAAATCCCCTAATCAACATTTAAAATCCTCTCATGCAAATAATTATAGATACAATTCGTGTATAGTTACTGTAGTACCCTTTTCAACTTCTCCATACACTATGGTTAGTGATAAGATTATTAAATTATTTTTATAAAAAAACTTAACAAACATAATTTATATATTAAAAAAAATCTAAAACAAATATAAATATTTATAATTATTTCGTGCATAGCACGGGTGATAGGCTAGTAGTATATATTAAGCAAATGGGGGGTTTTTAACCCAAGCCTTGTGAGAGCTCCAATCTCTCAATCTAAATTTCTTGATTTTTTGATTTAAAAAAAAAAATCTTAGCATTTATTAACTTCTCCAAACCCCCAAGTCTTACCCTCATAATAACACTTTAATGCATTAAGAAGAAGCATAAAAAAAATTCTTTGAAATCAAACACATATGAATTCCTTGAAAAGTCCCAACACATATGATTATTATCCCTCATAATAACACTTTAATGCATTAAGAACAAGTATAAAAAAAAATTTAAAAAGTCCAACACATATGATTATTATCAAAATATTAAACTTTAATATAACGTAATATAATAAAAAAAAGACATTTAATTCCTTGAAAATCTATACTATTATTAAGCAAAAGGGGATTTTTAACCCCAAGCCTTCTTGGGTTTTTAACCCTAAGACATTTAGATATATGATAGAATTGTGTGTTATGATATGTATGATTTTTTGATTTGTTATACAACCAATAATGTCGACTCCAATTTTATTATCATATCATTTTTGGTGAATTTATGAGTTTTAAATATTTCTTCCGAATTCATAAAAAAAAATAAAAAATTACAATGTATAGTTGTTTCCAACAGATAATATAAACAAATACTAAGATAATTCTCTTATCTAAAAAAAATACGAAGATAAGTTACTGAACTAATAAAGAAGCATAAGAAAATACATACATATTCATACTCTCACAACAACTGATCAATTTTATTAATAAGTAAATCATTAAGTAAATTAATAATTTTTAATGATATGAAAAAAGATTTCAATTAACCATGTTGTTAATAAATAAATTATTAAGTCAATTAATAATTTTTTAATGATATGAGAAATATTTTCAATAAACAATTTTAATAATTTATTATTGCATAGGAGAATAGTTTTTTCTTTCTTTTCCTTGAGTATTGTATCAAATTAAAATTTATCACAAACGATAGTTGTAATTTCTACTATTATATGACCAATTCATATTTTAAATAAATTTTATGGTATATTTGTAATTTGTTAAAAAATAAAATATTTATGTTTCATAATTAACCAAGAATATCCCAATCTAAATTTCCTGATTTTTTGATTTAAAAAAAAAAAAACCTTAGCATTTATTAACTTCTCAACTCCCAAGTCTTACCCTCATAATAACACTTCTATCTATATATTAAGGAAAAGGGTCTTTTAAAACCCAAGGCTTGTGGAACCTCCAACATGCCAATCCTAATTTCCTGATTTTTTAATTATTTTTTTTAAAAAAATTGACTTGGTGATTGGTAATTGGTTCAAAGATTGTAATAATTACACTATTGATTACAATAAATTCAAAAGATTGTAATAATTACACTATTGATTACAATAACACTTAATTTATAATAATTACACTTATTAAATTACTAACGCAAAATGAAATCCTAATTTTATTACTTTTTGCTTCCTAAGAGACCATGTATTATTGTGTAAATGCCTCTTAAATAAATAAATAAACACTTATTAAATTCTTCAAACCCGTCGGTCAAACCCCATATATTTAATTTATATATTATGTAATTATTGTGTAAATGCCTCTTAAATAAATAAATAAACACTTATTAAATTTTTCAAACTCCTCAGTCAAACCCCATGTATTTAATTTATATATTAAAAAAAATAAAAATAAATATAAATATCTATAATTATCCCGTGCATAGCACAGGTGTATATTTGTAATTTGTTAAAAAATAAAATATTTATGTTCATAATTAACCAAGAAATATCCAATCTAAATTTCCTGATTTTTTGATTTAAAAAAAAAAAACCTTAGCATTTATTAACTTCTCCCAACTCCAAGTCTTCTACCTCATAATAACACTTCTATCTATACTATATATTAAGCAAAAGGGGTTTTAACCCAGCCTTGTGGGGCGTACCAATCTCTCAATCTAAATTTCCTGATTTTTTATTTAAAAAAAAAAAAAACCTTAGCATTTATTAACTTCTCCCAACCCCCAAGTCTTACACTCATAATAACACTTTAATGCATTAAGAACAAGCATAAAAAAAAAAAAGGAAAATGGGTCACTGTACTCAAAGCACAGCAGTGACTGTGTGCCTCCGTTTGAGGGTTATTAATGGCCTTATTTATGATCCAAACCGTTTATTTGTAGGGTTTGTTGAGTACTTCATGCCTACCAAAAATCATATTAATCGGATATCAACAACTATATGATCGATAACCAAAAAAACAATAATAAGTTTTTCTTTGAGAAATAACATAAACAATAGCGATTCGATCATATAGTTACTGATATCCAATTAATATGATTTTGTTAGGCATGAAGTACTCAACAAACCCAATATGAACGGTTTAGATTATAAAAAAAACCATAATACACCTCAAAGGAGGCACAAGTCACTGCTGTGCTTTGAGCACAGCAGGGACCCCTGTTCTTAAAAAATTCTTTGAAATCTAAACACATGAATTCCTTGAAAATCTCAACATATATGATTATCCCTCATAATAACACTTTAATGTATAAGAACAAGCATAGAAAAAATTTCTTAAAAAGTCCAACACATATGATTATTATCAAAATATTAAAGTTTAATATAATATAATAATAATAAAAAAAGACATTTAATTTCTTGAAAAGTCTAACGCATATGATTATTATCAAAATATTAAATTTTAATATAATATAAAAAAGGAAAAAAAGAAGACATTTAAGAAAAAAAAATTTTAAAAATCACAATTCACATATATAGATAATTGTAAACATAATCCGCGCATAGTACGGATGATATGTCTAATCTATACTATATATTAAGCAAAAGGGTTTTTAACCCCAAGGCCTGTGGGAGCTCCAATCTCCTAATCCTAATTTTCTAATTTTTTGATTTAAAAAAAAAAAAAAACCTCAGCATTTATTGACTTCTCCTAACCCAACCTTAGCATTTATTGACTTTTCCCAACCCACAATCCATTTTGACTTCTCTCATAATTATGCAATATCCTTTCCAATTTCTCCCATAAACTATGTTACACACAAAAATAAAAAATAAAAAAGATAAGAATTTAGCTATAGATCTCAAAAAGATATAACATTTAAATTTGAATTATGATTTAATAATAAATTATGTATTTTTTTTTATGTATATCTATCAAAATTTTAAATCACTTAATGGGACAAATTAATCAATTTTCTAAAATTATTGATTTTTAATTTACAAAATAGATTAAAAAAGACTATTGACTGATTTA
Source organism: Camellia japonica (assembly GCA_030407325.1). Lineage (NCBI taxonomy): Eukaryota > Viridiplantae > Streptophyta > Magnoliopsida > Ericales > Theaceae > Camellia > Camellia japonica. The sequence goes on from JAPPVO010000029.1 coordinate 55,791,469, forward strand.
TTTATTTAATAACAAAAATATTTCATAATCTCTCTCTCCTAATCTCTCTCACAAATTTTCAAAAAAAAAATATTAAAACTTGCATTCATTTTCTCCCAATCTCTTAATCCTAATTTTCTAATTTTTTGATTTGAAAAAAAAAACCTCAGCATTTATTGACTTCACCCAACCCAACCTCAGCATTATTGACTTTTCCCAACCCACAATCCCTTTTGACTTCTCTCATAATTATTGCAACACTATTTTCAATTTCTCTCATACACTATGGTTACACACAAATTTTTTTTAAAAAAGATAAGAATTTAGCTATAGATCTCAAAAGGTATAACATCTAAATTTGAATTGGATTTAATATAATTATGTATTTTTTTTCTGTATATCTATCAAAATTTTAAATCACTTAATGGGACAAATTAATCAAATTTCCAAATTATTGATTTTTAATTTACAAAATAGATTAAAAAAACTATTGACTCATTTATTTATTTAATAACAAAAATATTTCATAATCTCTCCCTCCTAATTCTCTCACAATTTTCAAAAAAAAAATTAAAATTTGCATTCATTTTCTCTTCCCAAAAAATCAGATAATATTTTCTATTAAAGTTGTAGATATCTACCTATATTTTATATAATATTATAATAACAAAAAAACTAAAAACAAAAAAAAATCTTTAAAGTTTATCTAAATAACTTTAAATCATAAAACGCACATGTCTATCACATATCTAACTCACACCATAATTACCTAAATAATAATAATTAAAAACAAATGAAACCACAGATAAATTAAATTTTAAAAAAAAAAGATACCCAAATTCCATCTTAAATAAATTGAAAAAAAAAAATACCCGAATAGAAACCACACAAAAATAAAAATAAAAATAAAAAGATATATCAATCTATCTATCTATATATATACTATATATTAAGCAAAAGGGGTTTTTAACCCCAATGCCGTGGGAGCTCCAATCTCCTAATCCTAATTTTCTAATTTTTGATTTAAAAAAAAAAAAAACCTCAGCATTTATTGACTTCTCCCAACCCAATCTCAGCATTTATTGACTTCTCCCAACCCACAATCCCTTTTGACTTCTCTCATAATTATTGCAACACCCTTTTCAATTTCTCCCATACACTATGGTTACACACAAAAATAAAAAAAAAAAGATAAGAATTTAGCTATGATCATCAAAAGATATAACATCTAAATTTGAATTATGATTTAATAATATAATTATGTATTTTTTATGTATATCTATCAAATTTAATTCACTTAATTGGCAAATTAATCAATTTTCCAAAATTATTGATTTTTAATTTACAAAATAGATTAAAAAAAACTATTGACTGATTATTTATTTGATAACAAAAATTATTTCATAATTTCTTCCAACCCAACCTCAGCATTTATTGACTTCTCCCAACCTACAATTCCTTTTGACTTCTCTCATAATTATTGCAACACCCTTTTCAATTTCTCTCATATACTATGGTTACACACAAAAATAAAATAAAATAAGATAAGAATTTAGCTATAGATCTCAAAAAGATAACATCTAAATTTGAATTATGATTTAATAATATAATTATGAATTTTTTTTTTTATGTATATCTATCAAAATTTAAATCACTTAATGGACAAATTAATCAATTTTTCAAAATTATTGATTTTAATTTAAAATAGATTAAAAAATCTATTGACTGATTTATTATAATAACAAAATTATTTCATAATTTCTTCCAACCCAACCTCAGCATTATTGACTTCTCCTAACCCACAATCCCTTTTGACTTCTCTCATAATTATTCAATACCCTTTTCAATTTCTCCATACATTATGGTTACACACAAAAATAAAAAAAAATAAAAAGATAAGAATTTAGCTATAGATCTCAAAAAATATAACATTAAATTTGAATTATGATTTAATAATATAATTATGTATTTTTTACGTATATCTATCAAAATTTAAATCACTTAATGGACAATTAATCAATTTTCCAAAATTATTGATTTTTAATTACAAAATAGATTAAAAAAAACTATTGACTAATTTATTTATTTAATAACAAAAATATTTCATAATCTCTCCCTCTTAATCTCTCTCACAAATTTTCAAAAAAAAATATTAAAACTTGCATTCATTTTCTCTTCCCAAAAAATCAGATAATATTTTCTATTAAAGTTGTAGATATCTACCTATATTTTATACATTATATTATAACATAACAAAAAAAGCTAAAAAAAAATCTTTAAAGTTTATCTAAATAAACTTTAAATCAATAAAACTCATATGCCTATCACATATCTAACTCACATCATAACTTACCTAAATAATAATAATTAAAAACAAATGAAACCACAGATAAATTAAATTTTGAAAAAAGATACCCACAACTCCATCTTAAATAATTGAAAAAAAAATACCCGAAAAGAAACCACACAAAAATAAAAAAAAAATAAAATAAAAAGATATATCTATCTATCTATCTATCTATCTATCTATCTATATCTATACTATATATTAAGCAAAATGGGATTTTTAACCCCAAGGCCTATGGAAGCTTTAATATCCAATCTGAATTTTTAAATTTAACTCAGCATTTATTGATTTGGTCAAAATCCCTTGATCAGCATTTAAAATCCTTCATACAATAATTATAGATACAATATATATAGTTACTGCAGTACCATTTTCAACTTCCCCCATAGATTATGGTTAGTGATAAGAAAAAAAATCTTAAAAAACAAATTAATATTAAAAAAATCTAAAACAATATAAATATCTATAATTATCCCGTGCATGCACGGGTGATAGGCTAGTTTATTATATAAGGAAAATGGAGCTTCTAACTCACAAGTTTTGTGAGTTTCAATATCCCAATCCTAATTTTCTAATTTTTTGATTTAAAATAAATAAATAGCCTTAGCATTTATTGACTTCTCTCAACCCATAAAACTTTTTGACTTCTCTTATAGTTATTACAGCATCCTTTTTAACTTCTCCCATACACTATGGTTAGTGATGGGATTGCTAAATTATGTTTATAAAAAATGTAAAACAAAATAATTTGTATATTAAAAAAAATCTAAAACAAATATAAATATCTATATCTATCTATCTGTATCTATCTATTTATACTATATTAAGCAAAAGGGAGTTTTTAATCCCAAGTCTTATGGAGCTCCAATCTCCTAATCTAAATTTCCTGATTTTTTAATTAAAAAAAAAACATCTTAGCATTTATTAACTTCTCTCAACTCCGAAGTCTTATCCTCATAATAACACTTTAATACTTTAGAACAAGCATAAAAAAAAATTCTTTGAAATCCAACACATATAATTATTATCCTCATAATAATACTTTATCTATACTATATATTAAGCAAAAGGGAGTTTTTAATCCCAAGTCTTGTGGAAGCTCCAATCTTCCAATCTAAATTTTCTGATTTTTTTATTTAAAAAAAAAAAAACCTTAACATTTATTAACTTCTCTCAACCCCCAAGTCTTACCCTCATAATAACAATTTAATGCATTAAGAACAAGCATAAAAAAAATTCTTTGAAATCCAACACATATGATTCCTTAAAAAGTCCCAACACATATGATTATTATCCCTCATAATAACACTTTAATGCATTAAGAACAAGCATAAAAAAAAATTTCTTGAAAAGTCTAACACATATAATTATTATCAAAATATTAAACTTTAATATAATATAATTGAGAGGAGAATTATGAGCCGGATATGGACCGAGGTAGATGCCGAGCAGGTTGGAGCCCAACGGGGTATTGTGCCGAGATAACTTCGGATCCGCCCAGAGTTGGGCTTCTAAGACATGGGCCGAGCTACTGGGGCTTCGCGGAACAACCGTGCCGCTTGCGTTGCCCGGTCAAAGGCACGCACCGTTAGCCCGGCTGAGGACCTCATGCCCCGAAGCAGGCAGGAAGGCCTTTGGTTGACCAGGTTGACCGATCTCCAGCTCGGCTTCGCCGGAGTGCAGCCGAGCACAGCTGAAAGGAGCTCGGTTCTTGGAGCACTTGTGCGTATAGCATAGTATGGCCGTTGACAGCCGAGGTGGTACAGCCCGGTTGCAGCAGAGTGGGCTGGCAGCTGGGTTAGGTGATGTTCAGCAAGGTTTATGCTGACAGATGGGACAGCAGAGCCATGTGTCGAGGGATCACTGGGAGTAGGTTCGGGGCGCAGAAGGTATATAAGCATGTCTACGCCCCCCATACAGACGGGGAACACTTTGTAAGACATTCTTACACTCAAACACTCCCCTCTCTCTCTCTCTCTCTCTGTCCCAAGGTGTGTGCTAACTTGATCGTCGGAGGGTTTTTCCGGCCATACACCGCCAGGTAGCTCACCGCCGTTGTGCTTTCAGGTGATCGGACAGAAACGGAGCTTGGAAGAAAAAAGTACGGGCTCGCCGGAATATTTGCTCTCCGTACAATAATAAAAAAAAAGACATTTAATTCCTTGAAAAGTCTAACACATATGATTATTATCAAAATATTAAACTTTAATATAATATAAAAAAGAAAAAGAAGAAGACATTTAAAAATCGCAATTCACATATATAGGTAATTGTAAACACAATCCGTGCATAGCACGGGTGATATGCTAGTATCTATCTATATATTAAGCAAAAGGGTCTTTTAAAACCCAAGGCTTGTGGAAGCTCCAACATGCCAATCCTAATTTCCTAATTTTTTATTTTTTTTAAAAAAAAAATTGACTTGGTGATTGGTTCAAAGATTATAATAATTACACTATTGAATAACGCAATAAATGAAATTCTAATTTCCTTACTTTTTACATCCCCAAGAGACCCATGTAATTATTGTGTAAATGGCTCTTAATGTTTTTTCCCTCTTAATTTTTTTGTTTTGTTTTTTGAAAAAACAAATAAATAAAAACACTATTAAATTCTTTCAAACTCATCGGTCAAACCCCATGTATTTAATTTATATATTAAAAAAAATAAATTGACTTGGTGATTGGTTCAAAGATTTAATAATTACACTATTGAATAACGCAATAAATGAAATCCTAATTTCCTTACTTTTTACATCCCCAAGAGACCCATGTAATTATTGTGTAAATGGCTCTTAATTTTTTTGTTTTGTTTTTTGAAAAAACAAATAAATAAACACTTATTAAATTCTTTCAAACTCCTCGGTCAACCCCATGTATTTAATTTATATATTAAAAAAAAATTAAACAAATATAAATATCTATAATTATCCCGTGCATAGCATGGGTGATAGGCTAGTATTATATAAGAAAATGGGGTTAACCCACAAGCCTTGTGGAAGCTCCAATATCCCAATTCTAATTTTCTAATTTTTTGATTTAAAAAAAAAAAAAACCTCAGCATTTATTAATTTCTCCCAATCCCCATGCCTTTTGGGAGATTTGGTCAAAAACCCCTCATAATTAAACTTTAATGCATTAAAGACCAGCATAAACAAAATTCTTTGAAAATTTCAACACATCTATCTATCTGTATATATTATCTATATCTGTATCTATCTATATATCTATACTATATATTAAGCAAAAGAGGGTTTTTAACCCCAAGGCCTATGAGAGCTCCAATCTCCTAATCCTAATTTTCTAATTTTTTGATTTAAAAAAAAAAAATCTCAGCATTTATTGACTTCTCCCAACCCAACCTCAGCATTTATTGACTTTTCCCAACCCACAATCCCTTTTGACTTCTCTCATAATTATTGCAACACCCTTTTTAATTTCTCCCATGAACTATGGTTACACACCAAAATAAAAAATAAAAAAGATAAGAATGTAGCTATAGATCTCAAAAAGATATAACATCTAAATTTGAATTATGATTTAATAATATAATTATGTTTTTTTTTATATATATCTATCAAAATTTTAAATCACTTAATGGGACAAATTAATCAATTTTTCAAAATTATTGATTTTTAATTTACAAAATAGATTAAAAAAGCTATTGACTGATTTATTTATTTAATAATCAAAATATTTCATAGTCTTTCTCTCCTAATCTCTCTCACAAATTAAAAAAAAAAAATATTAAAACTTGCATTCATTTTCTCTTTCCCAAAAAATCAGATAGGAGCTCCAATCTCCTAATCCTAATTTTCTAATTTTTTGATTTAAAAAAAAAAAAAAAACCTCAGCATTTATTGATTTCTCCCAACCCAACTTCAACATTTATTGACTTTTCCCAACCCACAATCCCTTTTGACTTCTCTCATAATATTGCAACACCTTTTTCAATTTCTCATACACCATGGTTACACACAAAATTTTTTTTAAAAAAAGATAAGAATTTAGCTATGGATCTCAAAAAGATATCTATCTATACTACTATATATTAAGCAAAAGGGGTTTTAAACCCAAGGCCTGTGGGAGCTCCAATCTCCTAATCCTAATTTTCTAATTTTTTGATTTAAAAAAAAAAAAAAACTTAGCATTTATTGATTTCTACCCAACCACCTCAGCATTTATTGACTTCTCCCAACCCACAATCCCTTTTGACTTCTCTCATAATTATTGCAACACCCTTTTCAATTTCTCCCATACACTATAATTACACACAAAATTTTTTTAAAAAAATATAAGAATTTAGTTATAGATCTCAAAAAGATATAACATCTAAATTTAAATTATGATTCAGTAACCACGTATGCAAACAGTAAGTCTTATTTTATTTTCTCTTTCTTGACTTTTCCTTTTGTTTACTGTTTTAATATTGTAGTTAGATAGCGCATAAAATATTTGTGATTTGTCTAGCGAATAAAAAATTATAATTTGATTTTTTAATATGATTGAAGTTAGATAAATATAAACCTTCACAAAGAGAAAAATGTGATTATAATTAGTTGAATGATTCTTTATTTTTTTAATGTGATTGTAGTTAGTTTAATAGTTCTTTTTTTTCATTTATTTATTTTATTATGGGAAAAATGTGATGTGATTATAGTTTGTTCAATGGCTCTTTTTTTTAATATGATTGTTGTAGTTAGTTAAATGGTTTTTTTTAATGTTATTTAATCTTTTTATTTACTATTTTAATTTTATTTTTAATATGATTGAAATTAAATAAACATAAACACTCACAAAGAAAAAAAATGTGATTGTAATGTGATGTGATTGTAGTTTGTTCAATGGCTCTTTTTTTTTAATATGATTGTTATAGTTAGTTCAATAGTTTTTTTTTTAATGTTATTTAATCTTTTTATTTACTATTTTAATTTTATTTTTAATATGATTGAAGTTAGATAAACATAAACACTCACAAAAAAAAAAAAAAAAAATGTGATTGTAGTTAGTTCAATGGTTCTTTTTTTTTTTTTTTTTAATGTGATTGTAGTTAGTCAATGGTTCTTTTATTTTTTATTTATTTATTTTATTATGAGAAAAATTTGATGTGGTTATAGTTTATTCAATGTTCTTTTTTTTTTAATGTGATTTAATCTTTTATTACTATTTTAATGATTTTTTTTTTACAATTATTTATGAAAAAATATGATTGTAGTTAGATAGCATAAAAATATTTGTGATTTGATTTGATTTAATTTTTTTTGATTTGGTTTTTAAAGTACCAATTATTGATAATGATTAGATTGTATTTAAAAAAAAAAAAATTGTAATTGATTTTCTTAACTCAACTGTATTTTTGAAAAAAATTATTGTGTTTTTTTAACTATCAATTCACTTAATTTGTGATTTGATTTTTAACTCACTGTGTTTTTTGAAAAACAAAAATGGATTGTACTCATTAGGGTCACATAATGTACCAATTATTGATGATGATTAGATTGAATTTTGACCCAAAAAAAATTGTAATTGATCTTTTTAACTCACTATGTTTTTTGAAATATAAATTATTGTGTTTTTTTAATTATTGATGATGATTAGATAGCATTAAAAAAATTGTGATTTGTATTATTGAAGTTATCTCATTTTCTTTATAATTTTATTTTTAATATGATTGAAATTAGATAAGCATAAACACTCACAAAAAGAAAAATGTGATTGTAGTTTATTCAATGGTTCTAAATAATTTTTTTATTACTATTTTAATGGTTATTTTTTTCAATTATTATTTTTAATTATGAGAAAAATGTCATTGTAGTTAGATAGCATTAAAAAAATTGTGATTTGTATGATTGAAGTTATCTCCTTTGTTTATAATTTGATTTTTTAATATGATTGAAGTTAACTGATAAAAATAAAAATGTGATTGTAGTTTGTTCAATGGCTCTAAATAATCTCAATTTGAATTTCTAAATTTTTTATTAAAAAAAAAACTCAGCATTTATTGATTTGATCAAAATCCTCTGATCAATATTTATTAACTTTTTTCAATCCACATGTCTTTCCACATGCCTGCATTTATTGATTTGGTCAAAATTCCTTGATCAACATTTAAAATCCCCTCATACAAATAATTATAGATACAATCTGTGTATAGTTACTACAGTACCCTTTTCAACTTCTCTCATATACTGTGATTAGTGATAAGATTGTTAAATTATTTTTATAAAAAAATCTTTAAAAAACATAATTTATATATTAAAAAAAATCTAAAACAAATATAAATATCTATAATTATCCCGTGCATAGCACGGGTGATAGGCTAGTTTATTATATAAGGAAAATGGAGTTTCTAACCCACAAGTTTTGTGGGAGTTTCAATATCCCAATCCTAATTTTCTAATTTTTTGATTTAAAAAGAAATAAATAACCTTAGCATTTATTGACTTCTCCCAACCCATAAAACTTTTTGACTTCTCTTATAGTTATTACAGCATCCTTTTCAACTTCTCCCATACACTATGGTTAGTGATGGGATTGCTAAATTATTTTTATAAAAAATGTAAAAAAAAATAATTTGTATATTAAAAAAAATCTAAAACAAATATAAATATCTATATCTATCTATCTGTATCTATCTATCTATACTATATATTAAGCAAAAGGGAGTTTTTAACCCCAAGCCTTGTAGGAGCTCCAATCTCCTAATCTAAATTTCTTGATTTTTTGATTTAAAAAAAAAAAATCTTAGCATTTATTAACTTCTCTCAACTCCCAAGTCTTATCCTCATAATAACACTTTAATGCTTTAAGAACAAGTATAAAAAAAAATTCTTTGAAATCCAATACATATGAATTCTTTGAAAAGTCCCAACACATATGATTATTATCCCTCATAATAATACTTTAATGTATTAAGAACAAACATAAAAAAAATTTCTTGAAAAGTCCAACACATATGATTATTATCAAAATATTAAACTTCAATATAATATAATAAAAAAAAGACATTTAATTCCTTGAAAAATCCAACACATATGATTATTATCAAAATATTAAACTTTAATATAATATAAAAAATGAAAAAAAGAAGACATTTAAAATAAAATAAAATAAAAACATTTAAAAATCACAATCTATCTATACTATATATTAAGCAAAATGGGGTTTTTAACCTCCAAGGCTTGTGGGAGCTCCAATATCCCAATTTGAATTTTCTAAATTTTTAAAAAAAAAAAAAAAATCTCAGCATTTATTGATTTAGTCAAACTCTCCTGATCAGTATTTATTAACTTTTTTCAATCCACATATCTTTCCACATGCCTGCATTTATTGATTTGGTCAAAATCGCCTGATCAGCATTTAAAATCCCCTCAAACAAATAATTATAGATACAATCCGTACATAGTTACTGCAGTACCCTTTTCAACTTCTCCCATACACTATGGTTAGTGATAAGATTGTTAAATTATTTTTATAAAAAATCTTAGAAAACATAATTCACATTTAAAAAAAAATCTAAAGCAAATATAAATATTTATAATTATTCTGTGCATAGCACGGGTGATAAATAATTCACATATATAGATAATTGTAAACACAATCCGTGCATGGAAGCTCCAATCTCCCAATCTGAATTTTTTAAATTTTTTATTCAAAAAAAAAAAAAACTCAGCATTTATTGATTTGGTTAAAATCCTCTGATCAGCATTTATTAACTTTTTTCAATCACATGTCTTTCCACATGGCTGCATTTATTGATTTGGTCAAAATTTACTGATCAGCATTTAAAATCCCCTCATACAAATAATTATAGATACAACCCATGCATAATTACTGCAGTACCCTTTTCAACTTCTCCAATACATTATGGTTAGTGATAAGATTATTAAATTATTTTTTATAAAAAATCTGAAAAAACATAATTTATATATTAAAAAAAATCTAAAACAAATATAAATATCTATAATTATCCCGTGCATAGCACGGGTGATAGGCTAGTATATTATATAAGGAAAATAGGGTTTCTAATCTACAAGCTTTGTGGGAGCTCCAATATCTTAATCCTAATTTTCTAATTTTTTTATAATTGTCTATTTTTTTTGATGTATATCTATCAAAATTTTAAATCACTTAATGTGATAAATTAATCAATTTTCTAAAATTATTAATTTTTTAATTTATAAAGTAGATTAAAAAAAACTATTGCCTGATTTATTTATTTAATAACAAAAATATTTCATAATCTCTCATCCTAATCTCTCTCACCGATTTCTAAAAAAAAAAAACATTAAAACTTGCTTCCTTCTCTTTTTTCAAAAAAATCAGATAATATTTTTCATGAAAGTTGTAGATATCTATCTATATCTTATATATTATATTAATAACATAACAAAAAAAAAAAAAAAACTAAAAATCAGATATACAAATAGATAAAATTAATAAATTTGATTTTATTTATTCAGTTAAAATCTTTCTTTGCATCTCAATATCCAATATTAAATTTCAAAATTTTTTAAAGTTTATCTAAACAAATCTAATTTGAAATATCTCTCACCATTATAGTTTAAATCAATAAAACTCACATGTCTATCACATATATAACTCACATCATAACTTACCTAGATAATAATAATTAAAAACAAATAGAAACCAAAGATAATGGGACAAATTAATCAATTTTCTAAAATTATTGATTTTTAATTTATAAAATAGATTAAAAAATTATTGCCTGATTTATTTATTTAATAGCCAAAATATTTCATAATCTCTCAATCCTAATCTCTCTTACCGATTTTTTTAAAAAAATAATAATTAAAAAATCAGATAATATTTTTCATGAAAGTTGTAGATATTTATCTATATCTTATATTATATTATAACATAACCAAAAAAAATAAAAATAAAAATAAAAATTAGATATACAAATAGATAAAATTAATAGATTTGATTTTATTTATTCAGTTAAAATCTTTCTTTTCTATCTCAATATCCAATTTTAAATTTTAAAAATGTTTAAAGTTTATCTAAACAAATCTAATTTGAAAATATCTCACACCATTATATTTTAAATAAATAAAACTCACATGTTTATCGCATATCTAACTCACATCATAACTTACATAAATAATAATAATTAAAAACAAATAGAAACCACAGAAAAATTAAATTAAAAAAATAAAATAGAACCCCACAACTCCATCTTAAATAAATTGAAAAAATAGAAACCACACAAAAATAAAAAAAGATAAGAATTTAGATATGAATCTAAAAAAAAATATGACAATATCTAAATTTGAATTATGATTTAGTAAAATAATTATCTATTTTTCTGATGTACATATATCAAAATTTTAAATCACTTAATGAGACAAATTAATCGATTTTCAAGTCTTATTTAAAGAATAATCTGATTAGTCATCCCAACTCCTAAACTTCACGGGCACTGGTAAAGGAGCTAACGGATTGGGTTAGGTGAGGTTTAAGTTGTTGGAGGTAACATTCTCCCACTCTATAAATTTATTTATTTTTTAATTTAATTTTTTTCCTGTGTGATTTTCTTTCTCTATTGTTGGTTTGGTTTTGGTTTTGGTTTAGTGAGGTTTATGTGTTTGTTTACAAGTTTGCATGGTAGAGAATAATTATTGGTGATTATGGTTGTAATCGAAGTATCTATATTGGTTCCATACCCAAAATTTTGATCAGATTTTGTTTTCTTCAGTGAAGACTATAAAATTGAAGTAAAAAAAATAAGTATCAAATTTTTTATTTTTTATTGTCATTTTATTTTATAAAAAATGTTAAAATTTATTAAGAATTCAAGATTTTACTATAACATTAGATTTTTGTATAACTAGGTAAATTTAAAACTTTTAAATATTAGTGTGTTCTTTATTTTTATCTTCTTTCTATCTCATTAGACCATTACAACTATTTGTTAGTTTGTTAATTGCAATTCAATTAATTGAAAATGAAAGCTTAATATAACTTTTCATATATATTATAGTTAATTTGTTACAACTATGGTTGTATATAATAGCATAATATATAGGGATAATCTCTAAATATATTTTCTATTTTTTTATGTGATTAAAATAGTCTATCTTAATAGTACATAGAAGAGTTAGATGGTTTCTTTTATCTCTAAAAAACCAAATCTACTTTTTTTAACTTTTTAATTTTTTAAATTGAAACATCAATTGTTTACGTCCATAAAACAAAACTGATAAATACATATCAAAAAGCTATAATTTTTTTTTATTTTTTTTCATTTTTTAATATGTAAGATATTTATAAATGGAAAATGTTTGACACCCTAAATTTTTTTTTCCATAATCCAACTTATAATGATGTAGTCATAAGTGTCAATTTTTTTAAAAATATGAGAAGAGAATTAATTAAATTGTACATTTCAACCAACTACATATTCAAACTTTGACTATTTCAAGATGTTATTTTACTATAATTTCAATTAAGAGAATTTTCAACCCTTAATATATTTTTTTTATCAAATTATAATCTGATAAAAATTTAAAAAGATAAAACGTTAAAAATTATTGTTTTTCCATCAAAATTGGTCAAAAGAAAAAAAATTGGGACAAGAATGAAAATTCTTTTAAAATTTGATAAAAAATTTAATGAAAAAGTTTAAGTAATTCATATCAAATTAAAATTTTTATTCAAATTTAAAATTAAATTAGATAAAAAAAATTAAAAGAAAATAATGAAAATTTGAAATTATTTTGAAACTTCTTATTCATAAAGACTAGAAATCCGTGTGTGTATTATATTTATATTGTATTTTTAGTTATGAAATTGAAATCAAAAGAAATGTAATACTTAAATTATTGGATTAATAATAGAAATATCATATTAATTATTGTTAAATATCACTTCATTTCATATTTAATAATAAAATTATATATTTGTTTTAATTATAACTTTTAAATTTGTATATTTTCATAACAAGAAGATGTATGTCATAACTCAGTTAATCAGGTTTAACTTTTTTTTAATACAAATTATCAAAATTGCACTAAATATATTTATATATATATTTTAATTTTTTAAAACTAATAATTTAAAAAGTTATAAATATAAAAGTTAACTTATAAATTTCATGTATACCGCACGATAAAATATTAAATTATTTCAAGATAATTATAATGATTTTTTTTTTTAATTTATAAAGTCCCGTGTATAGCACGGGTTACCGCTAGTATATATATATGTATGTATGTATATTATGTATAGGTATATAAATTTTTTTTGACTATAGACTAGTTTATCAAACATCTCTTATAATTTATATTGACATAAAAAATATATTATATCAAATTTATCATTTTTTTAATCTTTTAAAATTATGCAGCATACATTATTATTAACAATAAATTTTCATTTTATTTTGAATTGAAAGGAGGTGGATCACGATTTTAACAGCTTTGTATGGAGCTACTCTCTCACAACGTTTGACAAGTTATAATTTTAAATCCAAACATTTAAATTTTGTTTGAAAGGTTATATGTGAAACACATTTTTGGCGTGTATTAAGAGTTTGTATGGTGTGTAAATATAATTTCTCTTATAATTTATCCTTGTTTTAATTATGTAATTTTATACCAATAATGAAATTATCGGTTAGACATCTCCAATCCTTAACTAAAAACTTTTATCAAATTTAAATTTAGATAAAAATCACTCAAAACACCCTTCCGCTGTTCATTGACCTAAATTTAAATTATCGGTTTATAGTGTCGGTCTCACATATATATATATATATATATAAGTTTTGCCTATTATGATTTTGGTTTGTTTTAAAAAGTTAGTTAAAATTAATTTTTAAATTTTTTTTAAAAAAATGTAGAAAAGTGGTGTTTTAAAATAGATTAAAAATTAAAAATTAACTTTTAGCAAAATTCTCAAAATAGCCTACATAAATTGAATGTGGTGTTTTATTTGGGATGGCAACCCAGCTCTCTTGTGGTAGAGGTATATCTAATTAGATCAAGTACCTTAGAGAGAGAGAGGACCAGTCAAAATTAAGATAGAGAGAGAAACAAGGCGTTTGGATTTGAGAATTGGGATGGCAAAGAGGAGGTTGGGTTTTGCTTCTCTCGTGCGTTCGGATTTGGTAGACGGAAAGTATTATGTATCTTATAATTAAAAGAAAAATAATATAATTTTGATTTTTTGAGTTATAATTAAAAAAAATCATAAATAAACATAACATGAGATATAACTAAAGAATTTATGAGTTATAATTAAAAAAAATTAGTCAAAACTAAAAAAAAAAATGACATAATTAGGGGTGCATATGATACATTCTTTTTAAATGAGTATATATTAGAAATTTCTTATTTTGAGATCTATTTTGATGATTTGAACTGTTTTACTTTTAACATTTATTGAGTAGAATATTCATATAGAAAAATTTAAGGCTGTAAGGTGGTGTTGGCAAGAACTTTTTGGGTTTTTTTGGCTATTTTAGCCACAAAAGACAAAATAGGCTTTTTTAGCCACAAAAAACAAAACATCACATCTAACCCATAATCATTACACTCCTCTCTCACAAAAAAACTCAAAAAAGCCAAAAAGCCTTTCCCAAACCAAACTTTTAAGCCCAGGCTAAAAAAGCCAAAAAAGTCAAAAAGCCAACCCACTTCCCAAACGGAGGCTAAAATTAATTACACCTTTACATTCTAATGCTATGTTTTGTTTGAGTTTTCAAATCATGATTTCAAATCAATTTTAAAATACATTTTGAAAACATGTTTGGTAGAACAAACAATTTTTGAATTTTTTGTCTATCCGGTTGTCTATTCGGACATCCTCTTCGATGTCTAGTCGGTTGACTGGAATAGTACTCAATTTTTTAAATTTTTTTTTTACCATTGCCAATCGCCACCTGTTATTTGAAAAAAGAAATTATATTTATTTTTGATATTTTTTAAATATATAAATTATTTTTTTTAGACCAAAATGATAATTTTTTTTTTTTTTGAATTGAATTTTAAAAAGAGTTTGGTTATGAATTTTGAATAAAATTTTTAATAAAGTTTTGATTTGTGTATTAGGTTATGAGTTATAAGTTTTTCAATTAAGTTTTGAAAATTGTTTTCAAAACTCATAACCACACAACTTTTCCCATTTCATATTTCACATCAAAAATTCAAAACTTTTTTCAAAACTCATAGCCAAACAAATTTTCTCTTTTCAAATCATGATTCCAAAACTCATAAACTCAAAATACAACTCTATTCTCATATCATAATTCTAAAATTCTACCAAACACTATCTAAGATTATCAAATATCAATAACTATATATTTAAATAAAATTTATATTATAAAAAATGGTCCAAACTTACATATATATATATATATATATTGATTCAATTTATATATAGAGAATTTTATTATGCACACGTCATATCATATACACCTTTAGTTACGATATTTTTTCTTTTAATTATGATCAATTTTTCCTTTAGTTATGATATTATTTTGAGATTTTGGTTATAATCTTTTTGTGTTTAATTATAATTTTTATTTTTTTAATTATAATTCAAAAATATAAAATTATGTTTTTTTTTTCCCTTGTAATTATAGAGTGCACAACCTTTTCCTATATACTATTCTATTGTGACCTAACACTTGGGTAACGGAAATGCCCGTGTTTACCTAATAGTCCGATGAAACTAATAGTCCAATTACACACCCTAATCCTTCAAAACAAACACACCCTTAAGACATGTGAATCCGTGTCTTCAACGCGTGTTCCCATCTGTTTTGATGGCACAGCCTCGAGGCTCGAGCGAGGCAATGTTAGCCGAAACCCAACCTAACCTAAAATAAAAAAATAAAAAAAAACACAACCCAATGCAGAACTAACCAAAAATCACCAAGTTTTTGGAGTCTGGATCGTCTGCCGTGCTTTCCTGCGGTGGCTCCTGCGGCGTCGTTTTGGACCTTTTTTTTTTCTCTCTCTTTGCTGTTAAGCCTCTTTCTTTCCTTTCATCTCTCACCCAAACACACAGACGAAGATGGAAGGCCATAGAATGGATTCAACTCAGCACCATTAACAAAAATTGCAAATTGTGTGAGTGATTTTCTGACCACACTGCTCTCCTTAGGAATTCAGCTGTAGAACACAGGCAGAATAGATGGCACCTTGCTGTCCTGCACAGAAAGAAAAGGCTCCGGCGGTGGTTCTTCCACCCGGGGGGACTCCGACGATCAAGTCAGTATATCTCTCAAAGATAATCAAGTATTCAACTCACAAGCTTGAGTATTAAAAACGTACCTTTGACCCATGGGGGTGCCTCTCTTTTATATTCAATACACTCCTAGTCCCAATAGGAGCCTAACCCCAATGAACTCAGGATTATTGCTAATCTGGAACTCCCAATGGGTTTAGGACAAAACTCTCTAAGAGTTTTACCTTTATCCAAACTGAAGTCTTCTCCCAATCTAGGACTCCTGTCTTTTATCCACTTACCTCGGATCCCGATATCTTCGGAGATAACCTCGGCAACCCCGAGATCACCTCGGCGTAACTACCACGACACGTGGCACCTCGGCTGACACGTCGGCGTCACCTTGCCACGTGTTGGTACTCAGAAAATATATCCCCACAACTGCCCCCTAGGTTCTATTACCTCGGCATTCTGAGGTGATGGAACCTATATTGTTCTTCTTTCCAGTACGTCGGCGTCAGAACTCTTCAGCCGAGGTCATTCTCTTTGAGCCGACATGTCTTCTTTCAAGAACAAGAATTCAAATTCTTCTACGCGTATGAGCTGTCCTACATTACTTCTCAACCGTTTCTCTTACGTGTTTCATCTCTATTGGCCCGTGCCTGTGACGCGCTTGTAAGCCGTCTTTTATCCGTCTGCGCCGTCTGACGCATGCGTTATTCTAGGCGTAATAAATGCTTTATTTTGCCGCCGTTTCACGTTTTTGACAAAAGCTCCTGCTTCTCTCTTCTGTTCCTTTACTTTTTCATTTGTCTACTTTACATTTTCTCTCTCTAAGGCTCTTCTTCTTCGAATCTACCATTGCTCCAAGCTTCAAACTCTGCAACTGTCTTCCTTCTGCCATTCCTGCGAAGTTTTCACTACTGTTTCATCCGTCCTCTGTCCTTGGCGAATTTCATTCCGGCCTCACTTTATCTGGTAATTAACTGGCCCTTCCTCTCCAGTTCTTGATTATCCCTGGAATTTCCTGATTTTATTGCTTTACTTAAGCATTTATTCTTGCGAATCATTCACCTGAATGCGTCTTATTTCATGATTTTACACATTTCATGAACACTCGAACTGTTTCACCACTGTTTTTGGTCTTCTACCCTTTGTGTTCTTGAATCTGAAACTTCGTTTTTGTTTTTTGCTTTTTTGTATTTTTTCCAGATCCGTGCCTTTGATCTTCGTCTTCATAGTTTTTAGGTTTGGGATTTGTTTATAGAACCTTCAGTTCTTAGGAAAAACTGAAACAAGCTTTATCAATATATACCTGAGTTTAAGCCGAGGTCCCAAAAACCCTTTAAGAGCATCCTGTTTCTGTAGCCAAGTACCTTTATACCAAAATCATGGGTATGTGGAGACATAGGGTAAACACCCCAACCAAACTTGAATTTTTTAGGCAAGAGTTTTCTATTCCTGATGATGTCCACCTTAGGCTAGCTGGGGATGATGATTCCATCATGCCTACAGACAATACAATGCCTTTCCCTGTTGTAGCTTTTGTTGAATGTGGACTTCGGCTCCCACTTAATCCCCTCTTTCGTGAAGTTCTTCACTACTACACCTTGAACCCTATGCAACTCACCATCAACTCCTACAGAATACTTAATGGTATCATAGCCTTAGCTCGGCAGGAGAATGTTAGGATCACTCTCGCCGATATCCAATACTGTTATACTATGTGCGTCCTTAACCTGAAAGAAAAGGGTTATGTATATTACCTCAAGCCGAGGTCTACCGAATTTAAAATCGTAGCCGACCTCCCAGACTCCAACAAAGGGGCTGGAGACGATTATCTTTTTGCCTCTGGAAATTGGGAATTCGGCCCAGACGAAGAAGTCCATCTCTACCCTCTTCCCCGTACAATTAAAGAGGGCAAGGGTAAGAGCCCAACGTCAATTACTTAGCTGTTGTTTTTTTTTTTTTTTCAAGTCTTTAAAAGATTTTATCTATTGCTAATGTTGTGTTCTTCTTTGTAGACGTTCGCAAGCCACCAAAGGGCTTCCGCCAGTCCTATTTTCTTGGAAAAGACCTGAAGAAGCTCCTGGACCTTCCGATCCAGAAGCGCAAGGCTCCACTGGTGTTGAACTTTATCCCCACCTACAAATCTACCTTGCCTGACGTTCCAAAAAGAAAGAAAAAGAGCTTATCGCCTCCTTCTGCTACCATTATACAAACCGCATCAATATCTCGGGCTGACCAAGGATCAACCTCCGATCCAGCCGATCAACCATCCACTTCTGCCCCATACTTAGTCCCAATACCAGAAAGAAAACGTCGGCGAAGACTTGTGAAAACTGCCGAAATGGTTCGCCCAAGGCCTGTTACGCAAGATCTGCTGGCCGACCTCCCAACCGACGTCGATGCAGTTCCCACTCAGTCCATGCCACCACCAAAACCAAAAAGAACCAAGAAGGCCCAGCCGAAGTCCAAGGCTATTGAGGCTGAGGCTGAAGATGCTTTGCCCATCTCTCAGTTGGCCGAGAGTAAGAAGACCGCTTCTACCTCGGTCAAAAGGTCCGCTGAAACTCAACCATCAGAATCCCAAAAATCAAAGAAGCCGAGGTCATCATCTGCGACGACCTCGGGTTCTAACATACCAAGAGTCCCCTGGGTACCTGAAATCACCCTGGAAGACAAGCCTGTTCTAGCTTGTGACAGTGCCGATGACATCAATGTCGGCGTGGCACTCAGTACTGCTGTTCTCCTTCCTGGCGATCTTGAGCGGAATGCCAAAATGAGCGAGTATGAAAAACTACGCCCTCATGCTCCAGCGTTCTGTACAAGTAAGCTCCCTTATTTGGCAACTTGTCTCTCTACCTCTTTTTCCATACTTATAAAGTTCGAGTAATAATTTTCTCTTGGGTTCTTGCAGGCCATCCAACATGCCCACTCTCTCTCCTTGCAATCTTTTGAGACTAGGGAGAAGTTGGCCGACTTGAAGAAGGAGTTTTCAGCCCTTCAAAAGATCAACAAAGGTCTTCAAGCAAAAATGAAGAAGTTGGAAGATCAAGCCGAGGCTGCCACCAAAGCCCAACAAATAGTCTACGAAAAGGCTGATGCTGCTGAAGCTATCAAAAAAGTTACTGAAGCTCAGAAACGAGAGGCTGAGGAAAAGACTGCCCAGGCCAAGAAGGAGCTGGAGGAAGCTCTGGCCATGAAATCGGCCGAAATCAAGAAGCCGATGAAAAGGCTTATGCCCAGGGTGTAGCCGATGTTACTGAAGATTACAAACTTCAAGTCAGGCAGGCATGCAATAGGGGATTTTCCCTCGGTTGGATGTCCCTGGTAAAAAAGCTTGATCTTCTTGCTGACTCACCCTGGCGCAAGGCTGAAGCTATTCCTCTTCCCTTTCCTCCCCCTCCACCTCCAAGTCAGGCTGAGGAAGAAGCTGAGTCTGAATCCGAAGTTGAAGACGATGATGAAGACAATGATGATGAAGAGGCCTTGGTGAGAAAGTCTAAGGATGCTGCTGAGGTCAAGTCTCTCCTCAAGTTGAGCAGATCCTAAACTTAACCCAAGATGAGGAGACTGAGATGGTGCCCATGGAAGCTGATCCAGTTCATTTATCATCTGACCTTCCTCTAGCTGAAAGAAGTCTTGATAAAACACTTGCGGAGATCGACGCGAGATTGCGGCAGACAAAGATGCCGAGGTTGCTGTGGAAAAAGATGCAGAGGTTGGGGAGAAAAAGATGCCGAGGTGGTTCTTCCAGAGCCCTCCGAGGTCCTAGCCCAACCATCTGTTAATGTTAAAGAAGATTGAATGTCTTTTGTATTATTTTTTTTCTTTTTGGTACTTTTGTTTTCTGAACAATGTAAGCTTCCTCTTTATGGCCGATGCGCCTTTCTTTGTCACTTGTGAACATTTAACTTTTGCTAGGCCATAGTGCCTTTATTATATACAACTGCAACTGTTTTTCTCTGAATGCTTTAGTCTTTAATTTCTCTTCATTGCTTCTGTATGGCTTTATACTTAGAATATTTTGCATGATTTACATAATTCTTCCTTTGCACAATCTTCTCGGGGTTACATACCTCGGGTATAATCACTGCAAATTTTACTTCGGCAAGACATTGACCTGCAATCTTTTCATAAATTTCAACAAGTATAAAACATATACTATTCAATGTTAACTTTGCAGACTTTTCTCAAGTTTCAATGAGTGTTTAAACAGCAATCTCAATCTGTCCTATTTGTAAATTGCTACAAATTTCAACAAGGATTAACATAATTATATTTACCTTAACCTGTAAATTGTTGCAAATTTCAACAGATGATCATATATCGGCTTAACTTTAACTTGTAAATTGCTACAAATTTCAACAAGTGTTAAACATCTTCTTTGGTTTATCCAACTAGTAGATTGCTATAAGTCTGTAAGCAATAACCTCGGCTTCACTTCGACTTGTAAATTGCTACAAATTTCAACAAGCGAAGAGAAACAGATCTCGGCTTAACTTCAACTTGTAAATTGCTACAAATTTCAATAAGTGAAGTTAAGGAACCATCTCGGCTTACTTTTAACTTGTAAATTGCTACAAATTTCAACAAGTGGTAAGCTTTGTATCGGTTTGACCAACTTGTAAATTGCTGCAAATTTCAATAAGTGGTAGACTTTGTATCGGTCTGATCAACTTGTAAATTGCTACAAATTTCAACAAGTGGTAGACTTTGTATCGGTCTGACCAACTTGTAAATTGCTACAAATTTCAACAAGTGTAGACTTTGTCTTCTCTGTGCCCCCAATGTGAACTTAAGTTCCACTTGGGTTCTCATTTTTTGTCTTCCAGAAACAATGTTAAGTATCTTAATCAATCATATGTGCTTGAAGAATTCTGAAAAGATTTTATTGATGACATCGGTCAAAAATAATGAACATCTCAATGATAGAAAAATTTCAAATTACAAGTGTTCCAGGGTCTTGGTAATGCTTTGCCCTCATTGTCTTCAAGCCGATAAGCTCCATTGCCTAACACCGAAGTAATTCTGTAAGGTCCTTCCCAGTTTGGGCCAAGCTGCTCTCTCTGGGATCTTTCTTATTGCCGACGATTTTCTCAAAAACTAGGTCGCCGACTTGAAAATCTCTTGGGTTGACCTTCTTGTTGTAAGCTCTGGCAAGCTGTTGCTGGTATACTGCAAGCTGAATTGCAGCCTTCTCTCTTCGCTCTTCTAGAAGATCCAGATCTCGGGCTAGGAGTATGTCATTAGTCCCATTCTCAACTCCCTAGGTTCGGATCCCTGGAATGCCGACTTCCAGTGGAATTACTGCTTCTGTGCCATAGGCCATGGGAAAGGGGGATTCCCCCGTTGATCTCCTCGGCGTAGTCCGATATGCCCAAAGTACGTTGGGCAATTCGTCTACCCACTTCCTTTTGCTGCCTGCAGCCTCTTCTTTATTCCATCCAAAATTACTTTGTGGATGCTTCCGCTTGCCCATTACTTTGGGGGAAACTTGGTGTTGAAAAGTAATTCTTGATCTTGAATTTTGCACAGAAGTTCTTGATAAGTTTGCTGTCAAACTGCGTTCCGTTGTCGGCAACGACGGCTCTAGGGATGCCGAATCTAGTGATAATGTTTTTCCATATGAAATTCTTGACGTCCACATCTCGGATTTTGGCAAGAGGTTCTGCCTCTATCCACTTTGTGAAGTAATCGTTGCTACCAGCAAGTATTTTCTCTGCCCAGTTGCTTGGGGGAGTTGTCCAACCAGATCCATGCCCCATTGGGCAAACGGCCAAGGGCTGGATACTGGGTTCAGGTCAGCAGCTGGCTGATGAATCAAAGGGCGAACCTTTGGCATTGTTCGCACTTCTTCACGTATGCTTCTGCATCTTTTTGCATGTAGGGCCACCAATACCCCTGGGTAATGGCCCTATGGGCTAATGATCTGCTCCCAATGTGGCTTCCACAAATCCCTTCATGAATTTCATATAAAAATCTTCAACTTGTAAAGGATGTACGCACCTTAAAAGAGGTCCAGTGAAGGACCTTCTGTAGAGATGTCCGTCCGCAGTTAGGCTGAATCTTGCCAA